>CADWAE010000480.1:0-548683 GCA_902982915.1 Phalloptychus januarius
AACCTCCCAACCCTAACCCTAACCCTACCCTAACCCTAACCCTAACCCTAAACCAAACCCAAACCCCCAACAACCCTAACCCTAACCCTAACCCTAACCCTAACCCTAACCCTAACCCTAACCCTAACCCTAACCCTAACCCTAACCCTAACCTACCTAACCCGTTAACCCTTAACCCAAGTGTTTAACCCTAAGTGTTAACCCTAAGTGTCTAAAAGTGTTTAACCCTAAGTGTTTAACCCTAAGTGTTAGGTTTTACCAAGTGTTTAACCCAAGTGTTACCTAAGTGTTTAACCTAAGTTTTAAGCATTTATGAATTCACTAAGCTGTTTAAAAGGTTATAAATGAATATTACCCAGGAGAAATCTTGATTGGCCATCCCTTACCAACTTTTCTTAAGACTCTGTCCTGAAATTTTATAAATTTGATTTTAAGTCAAAGGATGTGAAAGGTGAATCACATTTTGCTTTGTCAACATCATAATAGTTATAGTTTTCAGATAAACCTACAATGGTTTGTTTTTTTCCCACAGCACTAGTCTGTTAAAAGGATGGAGTTACTCTGCTTAAATGGTGGAGATTTTAAAAAGGATGACAATATGGAATCTGGTTTTAAGACTTGGTGATGGGTCATCTTTCTGAAACTCTGCAGCCAAGCATCTTTATATCTACCAGAAGTGTAGAATGCATTTAAACAAAATAGATGCAAGTTACCAGTGTAATATATAGAATGTGTTCACTGAAACCAACAACTAAAGCAATTAAATAGGTTGGGAGAAGTTCTGAAACAAGTTACACTGAGTATGGACAGATTTGCATGATGAATTGCAAATCTGGCATATTATTATTGGTATTGTAATATGCAAGAAGCAGAAGACACTTCAAAGATTTAAATAAACTGAAAGGGTTAATTTGATAATGACATCTCACTTTTCAGAGTGGGAATTGGACCCAGAACATATTAGTCCAATGGAAAGAGCAGCCAGTGAAGGCATTGCTTCATATCTTAGTCTATGGAAGGGCTTATGCCCAAAAACTGAAAGTGATAAACTTGATAAATGAAATTGAGAGTGAAAACAAAAAAAATATATATATATATTTGTAAGGTACTCAGTTTACAGGCAGATTGCAATTATTACAAAGCTTTTACACATGGGTGTAAAGAGCTTTCCATCCCATAGGGGGGGAAATCATTTTAAATACATTAGGACTCCAAGTTAAATGTCTAAAGTTTCATAACATTTAATTTATGTGGCGGGACCAGTGTGATTAAAATGTGGGCACAAAAGCTCCACTTGAAAAGTTACCTCCAAGGCACACAGGCCCGCTACAGATGAGGCTGGAGACCTTCACACGATTCAATGCTTTATTTAATTCACAACTGCTTTAATAAATGTACCAATTTAAAATCTCTCACAATAAAAGACGTCGATAGCTCAACTCACCAGCAGTGCGAATCAGAAAAGTGACCTAAAACAGAGACACGACAAACAAAACTGCAAAAATAAAGAAAATCATGCGCCAAACCAAATAAAGATCACCACCACCGGGAGAGTCCACCACCAACACCGCGAGCTGGCTATTCCTGTCAGAAATAAATAGAAACCACAGTTAAATTACACACTTTTAAGAATGAACAATTGTGCCAGTCAGTCAGTGACAAAATGGTCAACGACAGTTCCAATCAGGAAACCGTCCTGAAGAAACGGCCACACCGCCGTGGATGCCACCCCGAGCGGCACCGGGGGAACCAGTCCGAGCCCCAGCCCAAATCGACAATCCTGAACGGATGGCAGAAATCCGCGTTATGCAGACGGGATGGTGGGCACAGCAGTCAGGATGAAAGGTAGGCGGTGACAGCAGACAGCGATGACAGGCGGGACACCAGGACGTCAGCCGGACCAAGGGAAACCGAGCAGACGGCGGCCAGGACAACAGGCCGAGCCGGCCGAGAACAAACAGCAGCCAAGGACAAACAGCAGCGGCTATGGAGAATAAGTGGTTAGAACTAGAATTTTTAAGCGTACTGCAATGAGCATTCCACCTACCACAGAGCTCTATTTGTAGTGCCTCTGACAAAAAGAAAGATCAGGCAGCCATGAGCAGGTTGAGCCGAGCATTACGCACGCCATAGGATGCAGCTAACGTGCAGCGCCAAACACCGAGGTCTGAACCCGGAGGAACAATGAGATGTCAACAGGTGAGGGTGAGCCTTATTTATACTGCCGCCAGCGCCACAGCCAATCAGGTTCCCGCACATGTGTGGTGCGTTCAAAGCCTATCGGGCATACTGCCACATTTATATTTTTAAAACCCCATCAATGCTATTTACTTTGAGAGATTTTATTTTAGCGACACTTGTCTTCACATACCTGTTAGTACTTTGAATGGGCCACATTGCTGAAACATTCACAACTACTCTGTATCATTTGGTTTTTGAGCTCAGAAATCACCCTAATGTGAACAGACATTAAGAGTTTTGGATTTCTTTAATTGTTACTGTTTTTGACTGACATTTAAAATGAATGTCCTCATATGTGGACAAGATTTTTCTCAGAAACTAAATCATGTAAAAATAATTTTACATATTTGGCCTGATTGGTATCTAATGATAGCAAAAAAATTTATTTAATAATGCATGCCTGCAAGAGCCCATATGTTAGAAGGTTAAGGCTGTTTAGCAAAACTAAGCTTAAGATTTCCTGACATTGACATCAACTCCTTTTGCAGTTACAAGCAGTGGATCTGTAGAATCAAGGACCGACTTCCAGTTGCCATGTGTGTTACTGCTAAGGGTGTGTGTGTGTGTGAGGCTACTCCTCATAGAAGACTGGACTGCATTTAAGACTCCTGAGTCCTAGAGTCACCTTTCCCATGTGCTGTTCCTATAGGCGGAACCTGGGAAGGCTGATACGTACCGTGCCCCTGGTTTCAATAACACGCTATCCGTTAACACCGCAAGGTGGAACTAGCATGCCCAGGAAGCAGAAGCGTTCTCCGTTGATTCTCTGTTGATTCTCTGCTGGTCTGCGTTGAGTGCTGATGGTCTGCTTTATGTAAGCAGATCTCCACCAGCTTGTTTTGGCTTCCCATGCTAGTGTCCCTAAGAAGGATGAGAAAAAGCAGCCATCCTCCCAAGTAAGGAGAACCTGGACCAGCTGCAGCAAGCTGCTGCCTTCCAGATCTCCAGACACTTGCTGGGATTCAAACCGTCAACCCTGGAATGAGAGCAATTCTAGTGCCATCATACACCGCAAGACCTCTAGAAAAGCTCACATGTTGAAGAAGACTGCATTACTTACCCAAAGTTGCAAGCAGGGGGGTCTTCGTGATCAAGCTTGCAGCAGGCAGAAGTTCAACAAAACACACCCCATTCTGAGTCATGGTCTGATTTTCTACATGTTGGCAAGTTGATTCTAAACCATCTAGTTTGACAGAGGAGCTCATTCTGATGACAACAATCAGTTTGTTAAGGATTGGAGCAAAAATAGTTGAACTAGAAGCTAAAATGTGAAGCACCACCATGCAATGCATTCTGGGTAATGCTGACAGACATGTTAAAGTCCATTTCTGATGTTCACATTTCTGGCACCTAGCAGAAGCTCAGAGATTAGATTTGAAGCTGAGCTGTGATTTCTGTCTTGAAAACAGAGTTTGAAGACAAAATGAAATAAAACCTGGTTAATATGTCAGACTTTTAAAAACTAATTCAAGCCTTCAGAGCAGCATTAAGCTAAAACTTCATTATCCAACAGAGGCTGAGATTACTTTTTAAAGCCAAGTTGAGTTCATTCCAAAAAAATAGTTTAAAAAGTAAAAGTAGTAAAAGCACTTTAAAAATTGACTTTAAAGCAAATTCCTAGTGACCAGAGCAACATCAGGGCAAAACTACAAGAGAGACGATTTTTTAAAGCTGAGCTGATTTATTTAAAAAACAGAGATCAAAAACAAAAAAAATTGGATTAAAATCTGATTAAGTTCAAGTAAGAGGCCTTTGAGGATAGGGTTAAGTCCCAGCTCGATAAGACGTTCCTAGCCAGACTTTGACTAGGCCAGGGGTGGGGAACTCCAGGCCTGGAGAGCCGGTGTCTTGCAACCTTTAGATGTGTCTCTACTTGAACAAACCTGAATCAAATAATGAGGTCTTTAGCAGGACTCTGGAGAACCTGACTGCACTAAGAAGGTGACTCAGCTGTTTGACTGAAGGGTGTTGGACCAGGGAGACAGAGAAGAGTTGCAGGACAGCAGCTCTGCAGGCCTGGAGTTGCCCACCTCTGGACTAGGTGGAACAATGAATGGGAGTCTTGTTTCCCATTCATTTCATGCAGCTATGGCAGCTACATGAAAGGACTGGGCTAGGATCTCCAAACATGGTGGGGACCTGCAGAGGTTTGGAGGGAATATACACACCAACTTTGGTCAAATGAGCACTGATTGTAGTTCACCCATTTTCCCTACTGTGCAACACACAGGTCCATTTACCAGTCTTCATGGACCTTGGACCAATCAGAACCTCGGGCAGGCAGAAGCCAGAAGAAGCACTAAGAGAGGTTAAATATAATTAATTTAGGAACAGAACCTGAAACTGAATTGAACAGAACCTTGGAGGTATATTGGAACTTCTTTATCACGCCTGAACAACCAAAGACCAGATGAAGAACCAGACATGTCCAACTGATGACTTTAGGAGCAACTTTATTTCAGATGTGTGGCCAGGGAACTGGCTCACATTGAAAACAGAACCATCTCATAAAGGGAACTGAGCCGGACCGGGTGGGATTATAGTTTTCATGGTGGACAGAAAGTAGGAAAATAAAACAGGAATATTTAATTGCTGAAGCCAAAAGAGCAAAATAATCATTTCTAATTTATTGTGCAAAGGTAAAAAATTAAAATGATCCAAACGACCAACTGGTCAAGTTTTGGGACCATAATGGGTCCCAGGACCAATTCTACAGGGTTACTGGACCCTGTTGGCCCATGTCTAGAACCCAACCATCAGCCTGGTCCAGGAGCCCAGAAGAACCCTTGGAAGAAACAACAGATTAAATCTTCTATCCAGTAAGGCTCTGCTATGATTGGCTTCATTTGGGCTCTGGATCTCTGTCACAATGATGACGACCTTTGGACCAGCAAGAACCTTTCCATCAGTTCAGATTTTAGGGACGGGTTCAGCCTGAGGAAGGGTTCTAAAGGAACCACAGGAAGGTCGGGTTCTACAGAAAATCTGAGGACAGATCTGAGTTTGGACCAAAGCTGAGAAGCTTTGGCTGAAAGAGGTTCTGGTGGGTCTTTGGACCTTAAAGTTCTCCATCTGAGCTCAGGTCCATTTCTGGCACTAGAAGACTCACAGAACCTCTGACTGCAGGATGTGGTCTTAATAAGGATCGGGTTCAGAAACCCGTGAACAAATCAACCAACAGAATAAATGCTACATGATGGTCCGGTTCAGGACAAACACCAGAACTTTAGTAGAAAATCATAAACTTCCCATCTCAATAATTTAAGGCAGTTGATCTGGTTCTGGTTCCGACAGAGAGACAACAGACAGATGTGGCATCTTTGGACCTGTCCATCAGAAGTGGACCCGTCCAGAGTGCGGGTCCGATGGTGCTCCTCCTGCAGGGTCGTGCTGCATGAGGTTTTGGCCCATCGGTCGGTTTATCTGGTAGTTCTGAACCAGCGCCTCCTCGGTCCAGTCGGTTCTGGTCAATAGAGGTTCCATGTGGGGCCCCAGGGTCCGAATCAGAACCGGGTACGGAGCGATCGGAGGTTCTCGGTCCGACAGAGAGTGTCCGTGAGCTCGGAGTGGTCCATCTGGATCGTAAGGTGGAACCGGCAACACGGATGTGTCCCGGGTCTCCAGCTGCTGACTCTGATGGTCCATTTGGTACAGCTGCTTCTTGTGGACCTCACAGGGGTTCTGCTGGTCCAATCGGCTCTGGAAGAGCTGCTTCTTAGGGGGGTAGACCTGGTTCTGCTGGTCCAGCTTCTTTTTCTGTTTCCAGACGCTATCTTGGGCCTGGTGGTTCATCTGGACCTGTTATTGTGAGCTCTTCTGGTACTAAGAGCTCTGACAGATCTGCTCCACCTGGGACTGATGTGGTTCATCGGACTGGGGGTTCTGCTTCTTTTGGTTCTGGTTCTGTGCTTAGATTTGCTAATTTTCCTCCTGGTTCATCTTAGTGTGGAACTGCTGCTTCTTCTGGCTCTGTTGTGGACCTGGTTCTTAACGTCCTTCCAGTGTCTCCCCTTGAGGACTGGTTCCAGATCCAAACAGCGCTGACAGACCTCCTTGACCAATAATGTCTGGAGCAGAACATGGTCCCCTGTCTCCAGGTGGTGTCCTTCTCTGCAGAGGACCGGGGCCGGCGCTGGGGCTTCCTGGGGCAGAAAGGAACTGAAGGACAGAGGAGACCTTTAGACAGACAGTTTTCAGGGTGGTCTTCACCAACAGGGGGGCCAGCTCCACCGTACCCTGCAGCCTTCTTAGCAGCAGACAGCACCAGGCTGAGTTGGCCCGGCACCAGCAGGTCCTGCAGGGTCTGGACCTCAGAGTCCAGAGACTTTGCAGCCAGCAGTAGGCGTCCGAGTTCCCGGAGCTTCTGGCTGACATACTCGTAGCTCCACTGGTTGCCGTCCTGGTTCTCCAGCAGCTTGTTGCTATACTTACAAATCAGCCAATCAGACTTCACCTGGGAAGAGTTCTGGTTCTGATTTACACTGGGCTCAGAGGTCAGGATCTGACTGTTCTCCACAACAAACAAGTGGGCGGGGCTGTTTCAATCAAATTAAAGTCATCCACCAGCCTTACTGCAGTGGATTTCTTGGATATCACAACCTTTAAAGGTCCAGATTTCAACAACACCGGCCGATTGGACATCAAAGTTTAATTCAAACCTACTGATACACACACATTGTTGTTTAAATCAAGTTTTCATCCAAAGCACACGTTTGCTGGATTAGTAAAATCACAATTAATTCGATTTCACAGAATTTGCACACGAAAATCAGATTTTTATGAAGCAGCTAGGGCGCTGTTTTCGGCTTTGTCCAGCAGATGGTAGCAGAGGTCCTTCTTACGGAGGTGTTTGAAGTCCTTTTCTGAGCCCAAGCAGACAGACACTTACTTTCATCAGCACCTACTACGGCTTTATCTGAGCGAAAGATGGAAAAATGGAGAACCTCAAGTTACACAGCTTTGCATTCTAGTTTCAAACCACTAAAACTTTTCACCTTCTTCATTCTGATGTGTTTAGACAGTAAATAAGGTTGAACATAGAATACAGAGCTGAGAGTCCCAAAATTCTCTCTTTTGTTTATTTCGCTGAGATAAAGTTATCTTGGGCCTCTCGATTGCAGCTATGATTAAGTAGAATATCAAATGGAATTTCACACCATTGCTCTTCCAGTTACAGTGAACGATGCTGCGTTGTTGTAGGTACTGCTCCCCAGCATCTTTTTAAGGTCTTTTAGTCATTTCATTGTTTTTGAAGACTTTGCCTTTTTTATCTATGGACTGATTGTTAATTCAGTCCTCTTATTCAGTAAACTACATCCTTCCTTCGCTTTGTTTTAGCAAAGACCATTAGACTACCTGTTGCCATGTCTCCGGCAACTATTTGGAGCTGCTGTGCTTGGCTTATACTAACCTGTATTGTTCTGTTTTTGGTCCATCACCCAATGACAGCACTGCTCTGCCTTGGAGCTTTTTAAGATCTGCTTACATATGCATGTAAGCAGATCTTACCACCATAAGCTACATATCAATATTTTATACCTGCACCAGCCAAAATACACCCATCAAGGCTCTCGCCAGATCTTTTGCTGTGACAGACCAAAAGAATTATATTGAATATTTAATGGAGTTATACTTAATTCCATTAAATATACCAGGTCTACTGTTTGTCGTCCACTGAGGAACACCAGTTGAGCACAGTGTGTTTGTCCACCTGGCTCGGTCAGCTAACTCGGTTGTCAATCACATTAAACCATCAACTTCAGTCTCTTGAACATTCGCTCGCTCACGAGCAAGGGGTATCTTGTGCAGGATATCATTTCTGACCGAACATTAGATTTTTTGTGCTTCGTCTAACAGTCAGCGATAGGCAACCTCGTGTTTCTGGCCGAGGGGGAGGTCTCGTGATAATCTACCTGCGAGAAGTGGAGGGTCGCACCTGTAACTGCTCCTGTCTGTCATTCGTTATACATAACGCTAACTCCTGTCATTCATTTGAAGCATCTGAATGTCAGCTCTCTGGACCAACTCCCACTATTATTGCCACCTTGCACTGCCCCCGGAAGTATAATGAGCAGGTATGTTTGGTTACCCTTATGCATGTCAGATCACACTGTGTAAAATATAAAGTGAAATAAACATAGGAAATAGCGTAGCTGGTTTACTTTCAGTGATGTGGAGAGGTCAAGGATCAGCCTGCTGGAACGTGTTGCTCATGTTTTTGGTTATTCTGGGCATTTGACCAAAGAATTAAATATTGTAATCTTTCTTAGGACAGATTTGAATATTAGCACACCAGGAGAGAAAACTTAAATCAAAAACAACACACAGTCCACAGAAGATTTAAAGCACAGAAAAACAGATCCTGAAATTATACATTAGCAAAGAGAAAACAAGGAATTTTATTCTCCAACTCATTTCCCTCCTTTTCTTAAGCAGACAGAATAAGCATGAATATGAAATTCTACCACACAATGAAAAGTCTGAAATTTTAGTTCGATTATAAAGTAAAAGCACAGAACAGTGGAAATAAATAACACATGTTTGTTGCCAAGTAACATTTTCACAGAGTCAGTTTAGCCAGGAGACCCACAATAAGTTGCAGCAATACAATAGAATTTATACCAGTCAGTTTTTGTCTTAAGGAGCAGAAGTACATTAGGCAAGAATTTATTTTTAACTCAAGGGTAATGAGGAGACCTTCTCATGTCTGATTGTTATCCAACCAATAAAGTGCTTTCAAAAGATGGTCTTCCCTGTATTATAGTCCACTTTAACTATACAAGCCCACAGATCCCTCCAGGAAAGGTTATACATAGGAAAGAAGAGGAATTAGTAAAAAGGCTCTAAGGAGGCACAAGCTCTTCTCTTTCTCCACAACTTTGCTTCTCCTTTCAGGTTTGATTTTTATTTCTCCCAATGTTATGCCAGAAGGTGGTTTTGCGCTTGGGTTCGGCCAGCATGAAGACCTGCTGCTGGGGCAGAGCAGTGGGTAAGGATGGATGTTTCTGACGCAGGAGGAAGTCGCAGTACGGCCTGGTCACTGCTGACGAGGAAATCAACACATAACAATGCCTCTTATGTGAGACAAAAATGCTACTGATACTGACAGTACACTTCAACTATATATATATGTATATAATTTATTATTAATTATAGCAAATAATTCATAATAAACAGTAAGTTTCACCTTCTCAAAGAACTTTAGATTAAAAGAACAATTCAAGTGTTATCCAATTTGCAATGCTTTAGAGAAAGCCGACTGCAGCATTTGAACATTAACAACTGGATGTTAGGCTATTGGGTTGTTTTGGTGTTTTGATTACTTCATTCTAATTCCAATAATATTGTGTTCATTAGTTTTTGAATTATTTTTATTTTGGCTAATTAGTCTCTTTCTGTTTTTTGTTCATTTTCTTATCCTTAATTATTCTACGTTAATTGTGTTTCCTATATTAAGTTTTGCTTTACTTTTACATTCATTTCCTAGTTCCCTGGGTGATTTCTGCCCTCCAGTGCCACCTGCACTTTACTGAGAGTCATTAAGATCAACCTAAACTGTTTTTGTATTATAAGATAATATTTATGTGGCTGCCCAGTTGTACCAGCAGGTCATGGTTCTGTCTCAATTCTCATAGTGTCACTGTTGGGAGAAAAGCAGCTCCATCTGCTTTAAAACCTATGGTGCTATTGTACAAACAAGCATTTAAATCTTGAAGTGTCAACACTGCAAAATACTGAACAAAATGTATACATTTTTTCTTTTTTAAAATGAACCAGCTCTGGTCTTACCCCAGAGCGGGTCTAACTCTAACCCTAGCTGAGCACAATTGGGCAGGAACAGTGTTAGTTAGTTAGGGTTAATCTTTAGTGCAATGTGGGCTTTTTTTGGCCCAGTCTCTGGATGGAGACCAGGGTCATGAAAAAGAAATTGTGATGTTGTGAAGAACAGAGTTGGAGTCAGGATGTTGTTTCATTCTGTTCGTTTTTTCCTCTGTGTTCATTTCTGCTGTTTCTCAAAGTTTTTTTTAGCATTTTGCTCTGACTGCCTGTTTCCCCCCATGACTTTTTGTAAATGTCCATTCTGATATTTTCATTAAAATATTCACCGACTCTATGCCTCTGCTGCTCTGCATTTGGGTCCCCTATCAACCAATTGACATCTTTAGAAGTGCAACACTTTTTTGGTTTAATTTTATGGATGATATTTAATATTTTTACTTAAACATTTCATTTAAATTTGAAGGTTTGGGAATTTATAAATACTGTCATATTTAAAATATATTTATTTTTCTGTATTGACTAAAGTCATTTTTAAAAATACTTTGAATTCTCTTCAAATTTCTGATTTATTTGCTGTTAGATGTAATTTTCTAATATAAATGTCATATTTTCAAAAAAATTAAAAATCATAAAGGACTCCTTTTTAGTTTGCTAATATGCATTGCTAAAATCTATCTTACATTAAGCGTTTGAATTAAAATACATTTGTCTGTTTATAGTTTAAAAAGACGGTAGAGGTTGCAATGAACATTTAATCACACGTTAATATGTTGTATGCAACTTCCAGGGCCACAGGGGGATGTGCTTTAAAACGGTCAAAATGTTCGAAATTGACCGAAAAAAGCACTCGAAAGTCGGTTTAAATATCATATTTGGGCCCCTGGAAGTCGGTAAAATGAAAAAGTATTGAAAAACTCAGTCATTTTTCCGCTTCAGGTGTCTTGAAAAACTCTTCATTTCCCGCCAGTGGGGTTCTCAGTTATGAGGTCTCGAAACGACCCCCGCCGATATGTGCGGCCCTCAAGCTCGATCCTGCATAGGACAATGCTTTGGAGGCCTCGGAAGGCGGGGGCCCATGTTATTAAATTTATATAAAATCGGAGGAACGTGCTAAAGACGAACCGAGGCCACCAGCGTGTTCCCCGGACTCTCAGCTTTCCGCCAATATATAGTTTGCCTGGGTTTTCTGCATTTTTAGACAGTTTTATGGAGGTCAAATGGGGACCGGGGAGACCTGCGCCCTCTCCCGAGCCCAGTGAGGTGCTGCGGCTTCGCAGAGTGCCGCCTGTGTACCAAGCCTCTGGAGGTCCGAAATTTTTAGTTTGTCCCAGGCTTCCTGGAGTTGCATGGGAGGCCTCGGGGGACTCTCCCGGGCCGGGTGATGCCACTCACGGACCCCCGTGACCTGGGGAAAGGGCACTTTTTACCGGTTTTATGGAAATTGGTTATTAATTAATATAAAATCGGGGGAACGTGCTACGGACTAACCGAGACCACCAGCGTGTTCCCCGGACTCTCAGCTTTCTGCCAATATATAGTTTGCTGGGGTATTGTGCATTTTTAGACAGTTTATGGAGGTCCTGGGGGAACCGGCAATCCCTGAACCGACCCCTAACCCTGCATTTTCAGTCTCCAGTTGGAGATTTGTTCAGTTCCTTACATAACCCAAACCCTACTTTTTTAAAATTTATGCATATATTCTTCCTATCCAGGTTATCCAACAGCACCATTTGATCAATTGTTTTTCAAAGTAGTTTAAAACCTTGCTAAGTAAATCCAGCAGATTGTATCGAGTAATTGACTTGCAGCATTTATTTCTCCTGGACCAGCAGGGGGCGACATCGCTTGTATTGATGCTACAGCAATCCCTCATACCCAGCATGCATGTAGAGACGGTAGAGAGGAATTAAAATGTTCACCTTCAGGGCACAAAATGGCCAAGTCTGATGCTGCTGCTCTTCGTCTGTTACTAAGTTACAGAAAAGAAATCAGAAGATCACAACTTTTCCATATTGCATGTACACTGTGTTCTTACTTTTCAGTTTATTTCTCATTGTTATGCAAAGTTCTTCCTTGCCTTCGTTTCCAGCCTGTGATGTTTCCAAAGCTGAACTCTTTGTGCCAGCCTGACAAACAACCCATATCTTCTACAGGTTGATGGATCCCTGCAGCTCTGCGCGTCACCAGGTCACTGAGTTCAGAGCAAAGTCCAACCTGACAGGAAGCCAGAGCTGCTCTCAGTATTCCCTTCGCTCTCCATAATGCTGCAGAGTTCTGCTGGAACTCCGGGCCGACCAGGCCGACAGCTACAGGTCGTTGTGTGTATGTTGTTCCTGTGTGTGACACCTGCAGCGCTTCACCCACAGTGTTTGGACTTTAAGCCGCCCTTCCGTCCAGACAGAGATCTGGAGTTCTGCATCATGTACCGGGAGTTTGGCTGCTGCGATCACCAGAAGGACCAGGAACTGATGGCCAGATATTACCGGATCATGGAAAACTTCACTGAGAGGGACAACTGTGCGGGCTTTGTGCTGGAGCTGCTCTGCCAGGTAAGCATGCAGGACAAAGGTCAACTGGTGCAGCACGCAGGTTTCCATCTAACCAAAACATTCAGATTCTTGCATAATGTGAAGCACGTCTGCTGAATCGCGCTGGGTACTTGGGGCTTCATCGTTAAACATTAGAATATCACTGAAACTGTATTTTACCAACTGTGTTCAAAAGAGAAAAAAACATTATATAAGCTACTGACTTGAATGAATAGGTTTTCTGCTTTTACATTTTGACAAGACAAAATCTTTTTTGTTTTGGACCAGAAACTATGACAAACAACCTGCATAGTAAATTACCGCATTTGAAAGGCTTTAAATTTGTCTCCAATAATAAAGTAAAGAACCTCCGTTATTTTGACAGAATATGTCATTTAAGTTCCAGTTACAGAATATTGCCAATATTTGAAGCATCCTGTGCATTCTGGAAAACGTATCTATGCATTTGTTGAGAAGTCCACAAACTGCATTGAAAAGCTTTCAGCCGATCCAAAATGTTGCAGCTGGAATTCTGATGAAAGTTCAAAACAAAATCATATTTCTCCTGTTTTAGCTTCACTTCATTGGCTCCCTGTTAATACAGATGATTATTTGAGATTCTTCTTGTCGCATATAAAACCTTTAATAATGACATAATCATTTTTACAGTTCTGTCTCTTTCGGACTCGGCTAGGTTCTGGTTCTGCTAAAGGGGCATGTTTTCTCTCCACTGTCGCCCACTGCTGCTCTGGAGGAGTAAATGGTACAAATAAACTCCTAGATGGCTTTGCTTCAATCTAAAACTTAATATAATTTGAAGAATTGACTGAACCTGATGCAGGATTGATGAAAATGTTTGTAAAGCATTCAGATATTTTTGGATGATTAAAGGACCTGCTTCCCATTCTAAGCTCTAGGAAGCAGCAGTAATACTGCAGTCTGGTACTGAAGGGTTTTGTTAGGAACATTGGGACCAATCGGATTATAACTAATATTGTATTTATTAATTGTCCCTCATTTAATCTGTTTCCTCCATCTTTTGGTCTCAGGAGTGTTCACCATTTGCAGCTCACCTGTTTGATGCTGAGGATCCCAGCACCCCCCTCCGGACCATCCCAGGCCTCTGCCCCGACTTCTGCTCCCAGTTCTGGAACCAGTGCCGCCCAATCATCCCGATCCTGTCAGATTACACACCTTTAAATCAGGCCAAAGACGATCAGAATCGTTTTTGCAAGCTTCTAGAGCTGGACGATGCTGATTATTGTTACCCTCACCTCCTCAGCAATCATAAGCTGAACCAGAACCTGGGCCGGGTTCAGAAAGATTCTGATGGTTGTCTGCAACTATGTCTGGAAGAGGTGGCAAACGGCTTGAGGAACCCACTGGCCATGGTTCACGCCAATGACGGTACGCATCGGTTCTTTGTTGCAGAGCAGGTGGGGCTGGTGTGGACTTACCTCCCTGACCGATCCAAGCTGGAGAAGCCATTTCTGAACATCACCAAGGCGGTGCTGACGTCATCATGGGAGGGAGATGAGAGGGGCTTCCTTGGAATCACATTTCATCCCAAATACAAATACAATGGCAAACTGTACGTGTACTACTCAGTGGAGGTTGGCTTTGATGAGAGAATAAGGATAAGTGAGTTCAAGGTGTCAACCAATGACATGAACCTGGCGGACCACACGTCAGAGCGGTAGGTACTGCACTACAGAGTGGAAAACATCTGAATTTTATAGAATAAAACAATTTTTTATTTCTCTAAAGGGTAATTCTGGAGATCGATGAGCCAGCGTCCAATCATAATGGAGGGATGCTGCTCTTTGGAGATGATGGCTACCTGTACATTTTCACAGGTGATGGTGGAATGGCAGGAGATCCATTTGGAAAGAATGGGAATGCCCAGAACAAGTAAGTACACGGCGGTGCAATGAGGCCATGATTAAAGCTAAAGTTCTAAAGTGTAACTCTGGGGATGTTCCAGGTCTGCCCTATTGGGTAAAGTGCTTCGAATTGATGTGGACAACAATGAGAAAGGTCCGCTGTACAGAATCCCCTCAGACAACCCATTCATCCACGAGCCTGGTGCGCGCCCAGAGGTGTTCGCTTACGGCGCCCGTAACATGTGGAGGTGCTCAGTGGACCGGGGAGATCCGCAAACCAAAGAGGGGAAGAGTCGGATCTTCTGCGGGGACGTCGGCCAGAACAAGTATGAAGAAGTTGATATCGTCGAGAAAGGTCGTAACTATGGCTGGAGAGCTAAAGAGGGATTCGCCTGCTACGATAAGAAGCTGTGCAGCAACAGCTCACTAAGTAAGAATGCTACATTATCCTGCTTTCAGAAACATCTGCACTGTTGGCAGCATGGATTAGATGAGCTATAAAATGTTTAACTCTCTAATGCAACTTTAATGTAGCTGCAAACTGAGTCAAACTGACCCTCCATTCAACAACAGAAACATTTGCAGCTGTCAATTTTCTCCTCCACAGCCTCACTGTGAAGACCATGTTGGAAATAGACTTCAACATATCTAGAAAAACAAGCAATAAGTCATCATCTAAAACTCCTGGTGACCAATAACTGAAGCTTATTTATTAGGGTGGCCACGCTAACACTTATCATGATATGAAAAGTTCAACCATGGCTGGTCTTAATAACTAAATCTTGCTCCTTAGAGAATGCTCTGTCACACAGTGTGATGTCACTTCCTCTACTGATGTAAATAATTATTGGACAGTTTGCTGGTCTAATGTCCTCTGGGGTTCTAGGAGAAATGTCCATCAGCTGGTCAAAGTTCAGATTGAAATCAGAAATGAGCCAGAATATTATGATCAATTATTGCATCACTGGAAGCTGTTGAGGAAAATTAATGTTCCCAGACAATGTTGGTGTGAAAAGCTCTGAGAGTTTCAGCTTTGACTTCCACACTTCACATGTTGTAGACTGAAATACAGAAGAGATGTAGCAGCATGTCCAAGACAAACTGAGATTCTTTAAGAACCGCAACTCTGGACATTTGCTCCAGCTGGCAAAGCAGAAGCATCATTGAAATAAAGACGCAACATAAACCATAAATTCAGTCATGAGACTTTAGAAACCAAAGAGCAACACAACAATCTTTGTTTCATTATCTGTTATTACTTTATAGTTATTACTGTGCAGCATTTTGATCTGCTGCTGCAGCCCATGTCTTTAAATGAGCTGCAGCAATAAACTTGATTTGACTAACAGTTAGAAACTAGAAATAAGATTAGCCACAACAAAAAGCATCTAGAGAAGAAAACACCCCAGATCTGGAGTTTATTGATCTATGCAAGGCCTTTGATACTATTGATCATGCAGGCCTATTAGGAAAATGCAAAATGTTCGGCCTTGGGAGATTTACATATCAGTGGTTAAAAGTTACTGGATTAATAGATTACAAATTGTACAAATTAATAAAGTCACAATGTGATCTTCCTCAAGTCTCAGTGGTATGAACTAAATTATTTATACTTTATTTAAATTACATTTTTCAGTCTCCAGTATTTTGAAGTTAATATTTGCTGACAATACAAAGAAGTATTGTCAGCAACTGGAAAATATATGGATTAAATAATAACAGCAGAAAAAGAGCTGTGTAGAAAACATGATTTGAATGCAATAAGTTATAATTAAATGAAGGAAAAAACTACGTTGATATTTTCTCTATAATAATTAAAAGCTGAAAATGATCAAGTTTATGAGACATTTTTAGGGATTATTATAGACAATAAACTCAGTTCAAAGCCTCATATTCAATATATTACAAATAAAGTTACAAAAATTATTGGAATATTGTTTAAAATAAAAGACTTAATAAATTTTAAAGGCTTCAATATTATATTTTCCTCTTTGGTTTTGCCTTATTTGTCAGAAATCTGAGAAAATACAAATAAAAAAAACATTGATATTTTAGTTGCAAAAAAAGCTACTAGGCTTATTAATAAAGTGGGATATCATGAACCAACTAACAAACTATTTATTCAAAAAATAATTCTTTAATGTTGAAAGATATTGTTTGTATAAAATATAGAAAATAATGTACAGAGCTCTGAATAAAACTCTTCCTTCTGGTATTCAGAAATGATTTAAGCTGAGAGAAAATAAATATCATTTGCGAGTTTTTTTGTATTTCAATGTGCAAAAAAGACGAGCCAGAAAAAGTGGAATGAATTGAATGATGATTCAATTCATCATTCAATTGATGAATGATGAATTCATCAACCCTAACCAACGTGCATTGAAGAAATGCTGTCCTTTCTTCAAATCTTACCGTTATGTAGATGCATGTTTGTCCTGGGAAGACATCTTGGTAGGCGAGTGCTTTGCTGAAGCCTTTTTTGTTTCCTGTGTTTAATTTGGACAAGTTGCCAAAATAAAGTAATTGATTGATTGATTGATTGATTGATTGATTGATTGATTGATTGATTGATTGATTGATTGATTGATTGATTGATTGATTGATTGCGGTACCGGTTGTAGTTTATTTTTCTCCACAACAAAGTTCTCGTGGCTGCTACACATTTACAAGCCAGATAAAAAGTGTGTGCATTTTTAGGCAAATTTTCTGTAAGGATTATGTTTTTTGTGTATTTTTTAGTTCAGTCCTCTTGTCATGTTTTCCCTTTAACTGTTAGATTTTGTCCCTTTGTCGTCTTACCTATGATTGTATCCATGTGTCTTGTTCCCTCGTCATCTCTGTGTGTTTAGCCTCAGCTGCTGCTCTGTTTCTCACCTTGAGTCGTTTGAATGCTAGTTTTGTGATGAGCGTCATTCACCTGTGCTGCCTGGTGCGTCACAGCCTGACGGCAGCTTGCTACCTCACTCTGGACTTTAGTTGCTCTTCTGACACATGACGAGGTTCTGCAGACTGCTGGGTCATGGGAACAACTTTGGTTTCACAAAGCTTCTGCTCTGTGGTTTAGTTTCTGTTAGTCGAATGTGGAAATTATGTTTGTGATGGAATTGATCAATCGATTTTATTTATAAAGCACCTTTTGTTGTAAAAGCAGCTCAAAGTGCTGTATAGATGAATAAAAACAAACCCACAAGAATAAACTTTTACCCACCAACATGGAAAAAACACAAACTAGGCAGAAAAGATCCAACTCAGGAAATACAGTTGAAAAGTCGAGTCTTGAGCTGCGCTTAAAGATGGCAACATTTTCTGTAGCCCTAAAGGTTCTCCGGCACAAACGGGGCCATAATACCCAGCATCACTGGGTTCAGACTGTGGGCCTGTTGACAGTCCAGGGCCAGAGGACCTCAGGGTCTGCAGCTTTTCATCTGTTGCTGGTCATGACGAGGTTTCTTCACAGATGACGTGCTGCCCATTTACGCCTACCCTCACAAGAAGGGCAAGTCGGTGACCGGAGGGTACGTGTACCGTGGCTGTGAACACCCCAACCTCAACGGCATGTACATATTTGGAGACTTCATGAGTGGGTGAGTCTGTGTCACAATGAGCTGAGATAATCAGGGAAGTAGACCAGGCTTGTTCAAGCCTTTTGTGTCATTTGAAACCTTCTGCAGCAGGGAACCAGTCCAACGTTCACGTTTAGGCTTTTGCTTGTTTTAGGCGTCTGATGAGCCTAAAGGAGAATTCAAACTCTGGAGAGTGGAAGTATAATGAAATCTGCATGGGGATGGGCCTGACATGTTCCTTTCCTGGACTCATCAACAACTACTATCCGTACATCATCTCCTTCGCTGAGGATGAATCTGGTGACATATTAACACGACTTCAGCCACAAGCTGCTTTTCACAGTTTTTAGCGATTTACCAGCTTTTTATGGGTCCTGCAGGCGAGCTGTACTTCATGTCCACAGGAACAGCGAGCGCCACGGCTCCTTCGGGAGTCATTTATAAGGTGGTGGATCCGTCAAGGTGAGTCAGGCTTTTCTTTCATTATCAGGAGAATAAAATCTTCCTGCATCGTGCGCAGAAGAACTTCCCTTCATGGAAATGGGATTAATCAGAGACTCGCTCAACATCCTTTGATTCCTTTTTGACCCTTGGGGGGAAATCTGTTATTTCAGCTGGAAGTTAAAGTTCCAAGTTGTTTTTGTGTTTCACTGAAACTAGAATTGAGTCCAAAGTTTCAGATGTCGGCTCAGTCAAAGTCAGTTCAGACATGGTAGTGCTATTGACATGCTATCAATATGGCTTCCTCTTTGGTTTCATTCAGCTTATTAACATCTATTGAATACAAAAAAATGATGCAAGTTAGATTTTACACCTTAGCTTAGCATCTAGGTCTGTCTGACAAATTTGAAATCAGGATCCAATGCCAAGCCAAAGTTCTTCTTCTTCATAATTTCCCAGTTGATCTTCAGCTTTGAATTGTTACTGAGGAGAAACAGGTGATGCAAGAATGATTCAGTGGAAATATGCTTCTTAGTTTACACAGTTACATTCTTAAAAAGTGAATATGATCAACTATAAAATGGTCATAGCATTTTGAAATGCCGAGTCTTCGTCAAGCTGCTGGTGCAGTGACTCGTCCAGGCTGGGATGGAAAGTGTCGTCTGCCACCATGTGGTTTTCTTTAAACACTTTCTCTGACTGGAATCTTTTAGTTTCCTGAAAAGGATCATGTGATATATTATCCTTGTTAAAGTGGAGACCAATGGTGAGCAGAATATAAATATAATAAAGGAAAAAACTTTAAAAAATCCATAAGAACAGGAACAAAAAAGTTTTGTAGATTTTAAGTTCAGCAATTAATCATTTCACTTAGGAGCTTCAGAACTGAGATGTGATGAGTGACATGGAAAGTAGGTGAGGCTAATCAGAGGGATGCAGAACAGCTGGGGAGAATCTCAGCAGGCACAGAGGGAGGAGACATTAGAGAAGAGGAAACACCGAGGCTGCTGAACCAGAACTGTTCATCCTTACCGTCCTTTAGCAGGCTGGACAATCTGGTCCTCCAGCGTCCTGCGACTCTCAGCTGCTTCCCTGGTCCAACATCCTTCAGTCAAACAGCTGCATCTCTTCCTCAGTGCAGCCAGAGACTAGCTCATCGCCCCAGGATGCCATTCAGGGGTGATGAAGTAGAGATACATTTAAAAGTTGCAGGACCCTAACCCTGACTCAAGGCCCACCAGACCCTGGAGGTCACCCACTGACCTCCACACTGGGTCTCACTGGGTCACAGTGGGTCTCACTGGGTCACACTGGGTCTAACTGGGTCACAGTGGGTCACACTGGGTCTCACTGGGTCTCACTTGGTCACAGTGGGTTCACCTTATGGATGGAAGCAGGTGATGTAAAGATTGTAGAGTTTGGCTTTTTGTTCTTCTCTGCAGTCTGTTTCCTCCCTAAAGGGAAGTTGATCAGTTTCAGTGACTGCCAGCAGTCACATTTAAACATGGTTATCTAAGCAGCAGCATGTGCGTATAAGCAGATATAAGAGACTAAAAGAGAGGAAAAGACAGAATCCATCAGTTGCAATCTAGTGTTTAGTTTCTGTTGCATTTCAGACGCGCTCCACCAAGACGTTGCCACTACGAACCTCTTCCTGTCAGAGTCAGAAGTAACCTCATCCCATTTGTTCCGCAAGAAAGTAAGTCCAGCTGTAACACTCGTACAACTAAGCTTTTTAATTCTGCCTTTTCAAGATGTTTTTCTGGCATGTACTATATTTTTCATCAGCTTTGATTGGGGTTGAGTTGCCAGCCGAAAACACGTCTGATGCCGAACCCACAAGGACCTACGACTGGCTTCTGGACCTCCTGGATCGTCTCAGTGAAAGAGGACGAGTCCAGACCACCCCAGCTCCGATCAGAACCACCAGATCACCCCAAAGTACAAAGCGGAAAGGCCGCGGTCGGAAGGGGAAAGGCAGGTCCAGAAGCATGTCTGAGCTTCACCACGGAGCGGTGAGACTGGTCAGGGGTGAATTCTTGCATGGAGACCGTGGACGGGTGGAGATCTACGTTCACGGGGAGTGGGGTACCGTGTGTGACGACTTGTGGTCGATGAAGAATGCCGAGGTGGTCTGCAGACAGCTGGGATTCAAGTACGCCCTGAAAGCAGCCAGGAATGCTGAATTTGGAGAAGGAAAGGGACTGCGGATTCTCCTGGATGATGTTCATTGCAATGGAACAGAGTTCAACCTGTTGAACTGCACACATGCTGGAGTGGGGAACCATAACTGTGCCCACTATGAAGACGCTGGAGTGATCTGTGGAAACTCTAAACCCTCTGCACACACCTAGAATGTGGCAGCAGAAATAGACAAATACTTCAGAATATCCAAACTAAATGCTAAAATCAGGGAACCCGGGAACACACAGATCCTCATTAGAGGGAAGAAATTCTTATCAAGTCAAGACAAAATGCTTTGAATTGTCAAATTGCAGCTTGTTCAGCAGAATAAATTCATATCAAGTCATCTTGAGGCTTTAAATAGAATAAAGTATATAAATAAATTCTGTTAAATTTACTTTCTTTTACTTTATTGAACGTGCCACATTACAATAAAATTACAACATTGCAATAACAATAACATTCAAAGGACGTTAATTAAGGTCTATCCATTCTACTTCCAGATTCTTGATTAATGTTATTAATTTGTTATTAATAGCTCTAATAGTATCAACTACAAAATAGTGTTACAGTTGATGCCAACTATAACAACAACATAATACATCAAGACAGTTCCTCATATTAATATGAACCATTTCCTGATAAAAAGTTTGAATTGTTTAATGTTTGGACATTTTTTAATACCAGTCAAACTTTTCATCGTTTCAAACCACAGAATCACTAAAACTTCTTCTGATCTTACAAACTTTGAATTTGTATTTTCCACTGAGATTATAAAATCCTTCTTCTTTTCAAAAAATTTTTTGAATATTTTCTGGTAATTGTTCATTGTGTGTTTTAAATAAGACATTATCAAATTATATGATAATGCTATACGATTCCACTTGTTATGCACATGCTGGAGTTCCAAAGTTTACATTTTCATTTATTATAGATTCATTGGGTTAGGGTTAGGGTTAGGGGTAAAAATATTTGTATCCTGTTTCCTTTAAAATATTACGTATACTTTTATTTTTCCAGTTTTTAATTTTCAGCTGAAACCAATTCTCTAATAATCACAAGAAAATGTCATCTAAACATAATTAACTGAAGATGATGAAGTCGCTTCATCACACTGTCAGGACCAGCTGTTACTTCTACTGACCATTAAGCAGCAGGGGGCGCTGTTGCAGAAGGATTTATCAATCATTACTTTCATTCTTGGTCGACTGTGTCTGAAAGCAGGATGTATAAAAGAAGCAAAGGAAACAAGCAGCTCCGCTGGTGAATCTGCGGGTTGGACTTCAGTCAGGAGTCAAACGCGCCGTCCGCAGTTCACCGTTTACTCGGCAGCCGTCGGCAGGTCGCAGCGTATCGGCTCCATAGCTCAGTGGTTAGAGCACTGGTCTTGTAAACCAGGGGTCGCGAGTTCGATCCTCGCTGGGGCCTGGACTTCTGCATTCCTTTTTTTTTCCTACATCACACAATATAAGATTAATATTTTGAACACCCAGTAGTCATCATCTGTAAACAGTAATTTCTCGGTATTCAGGTTTCCAAAATCTATATACATTCTGGGCCATTTTACAGCCAATAAAAACAAAACTATGACCCCTTAAACTAAAACTCCAATCGAAATAAAGAATATATAACTGAAAGTGAGTATATCGTTATAAGTACTCTTTCTTTTATGAAAATTATGATCTTTAGATCCAAGTAGTACCCTTATAAGTAACCTATGCTACACAAATACAAAGTTGACTCGTCTATTTTTGTTAGATTGGTTTCCAACTAAATAAACCAATTAAATAGTTTCATTCAGTCACCTCTGCTTCCTACACTGGATGTCAGCATTTATTGAATCTGAATGTAGGCTGAAACTGAAATAAACCCTTGTGGGCCTGCGATGACATGAAATGTCTCATTTTGACTTGGTTTTTGAGCTGTGTCTGGTTATCTGCACAGTCATGGAGGAATGCTTGTCTCCTGCAGTCATTGGGAAAGAGGGTGGGTCCAAGCGGGACAATCCATCCCATCTCCCGTTTAAATGCAGGTCTGTCTGCACAAAAACTGTTGATGTGCAGAAAGTTGTGCTTCATGTTAGAATGTCAATTTGAGACATTTTTTGAAGCCAGTTTTAATTTGGTTTGAATCAGCAACATGGTGCATTTTTTGAAATACAGTTTATTTTCTAACCCAATGAAAATTGATAAGGAATCAATTCGATAAGAGATCAATAACAGAGTCAGTTGATAAATTCTTGTATATAATGACATAAATGTTCTGCTCCATTATAGAACTGCAGATCTAGATCTGCTTGTTCCAAATATCGAATTAACATCAACAGCTGCCTGCTTGCAGTGGACGACAGGCATTACAATGCAGGCGATTTCCACTAAACAGACTGAACTTGTAGCCGTTTCCCACAAAGTACTTTGCACCAGTCAGTCACCCATTCACTCCCCAATACGCAGATCAGTAGGCAAAATAGGGTTAAAGCTAAAGTCAAACCTCTCAATCACAAGACGACTGCTCCACCCACAGGGATCAGTAAGCTTCATAGCATCAAACGTTGGGTAAGATGTCAAATCGTTTATCACCAGCAGAGGGGCAGGTTTCCACCCGTCTATTCAGGGAAAATGTGATCTATGCTGGAAGAAATGGATGCAGAGTTTGGAAAGCGTTGAAGCCATGACACAAAAGACCCTTCCTTTCATTTTTCCTTCTCCAGATCAGCCACACACCTTCTGATCTGTGGCTTCACTCCAGTCTGCTAAGCAAAACTTGACTCCTCAACACAGTCATCCACTTTTCAGAAGTGGATGACTAACAGCCCCTTGGCAGGAAGACATGATGTAAAATGAAACCCCCCTGTTGGTTCTGAAAATGAAACTCAGATGTTTCTTGCTTTGTGTCGGCAGATCTCAGGTTTGTTCGTGCCTTCCCGTCAGCGGGTCACTTAAATCAGTGAGAAAACAAACTTAAAGCCACTGAGTGATTTGTGGTGATTATTTACTGGTGGTCTCTGATCCGCTCCGTCCTCCGAGTCTCCGAAGACAAACAGGAGCTTTTTCCATCGCTGCCTCTGTCCTCCTCAGGCCTCCTTCACAGCCAAATGTTTGCTTCTCATTAAGTTTCAGTAACAGCTGGATTTTCTGACATGTTGCCCTCCTGACCCCTGACTGCCATAAAATCAGATAAACACAGCAACAGAGCCGAAGGTGAAAGGTTGGGCGCACTGATGTCTCTGCAGCCAGGTTGGTCTGGATGAAGGCAACGCTTTCAGAACAACAACGTCAATGAGACTCAGACAGCCTGGGACACTACGGAGGGTCAAGAGGTCAGCCTCTTTGGATGAAGACGTTTCTGCCTGCAGAGTCAAGACTTCACATAGCTTGTTCAGTGAAGCCGTGAAAGCTTTATGCTCCAAGGTCAAAGGTCATCTTCACATTTAAATCAAACCAACAGAACATTCTCAGTTTAATTGACTCGTCGTTCTGCTGACTTGGGGAACCTTAAGAATAGGGAGAATAACCAGGAAGTGACCCGGTTCAACTCATTCCAATTCCGTTCTGTTAGATGTATTAGAACTGATGTTCCCAGTAACTATTAACGCTTCAAAAACCAGTAAAAAACTTCAAATCTATAATGTTGTTGCATCTGCATTTAGTAAAGCCACAGAGCTGGGGTCTGCTTAGTTGGACCAGGCGGCCTAACTGGTCATTTACCAATTCAGCTGGAATAAAATCCAGTTTCATCATTTGGACCAGCGGTCAGGATGTCCTGCAGATGATGAAATCTGTTCAATTCCATATTTTAATACGATGCACAAACTGTGGATTTGGAACCAAACTGACACCGAGGTCCCTGAGCTCAGGCACTGAACTCAATGAACTGACCTGTGAACTGGGAAACATGATGCAACCGGCCCAAACAGCCGCCGCTTCACGCCGACTCAACCATGTTCTTTCTGGAGCCGTTCTGGTTTCGTGGCTCAGTCGGTTTCTGTGAATCGGTGCTCGGGTTCCTTCTTGGGTTTGTGATGAATGTTCTTTGAACTGCGATCCTCTCCAACATTTTATTGGCTGTCAGGGAGGACAGACAACAAATCTTTCATTCTCATCTGTTGCATTTGCAGTTGTCTTGAGTGTGTCGATCAGTTCTTGGGCTGAAATAATGTTAACACCAAGGTACACAAATCCCTCTCTTGCATTGATAAAAGGGGTGTATAACTGGGTTTAGTCTTTCATCCCTGTTGAAAAATAGAATAGAGGACTTGGAGTCATTTATTTTGTAGCCAGAAAACTGACCAAACATCTATTTGCTGCATTAAGTTTGAGCCTGGTCAAAAACACTATCAGATCATCAACATACAATGCCAATCTATGCCCTTGGTTTCCCAACTGAATGCCAAATACATCAGTTCGCATTCTGATCATCATTGCCAAGGTTTCTATAGCTAAGACAAATAACATTGGAGATAACGGGCAGCCCTGGCCAGTGGAACGTTCTAATGAGAAACATTTGGAAGCCAAGCTGTTTGTCCAAACTCTGGCTTCAGGAATTGTATAGAAAAGCTTAACCCATTTGAGGAAGTTGCATCCAAATCCATATCTCAGGACATTAACTAGATATGACCATTCAATTCTCTCAAAGGCCTGACGAGCATCAGGTGATAATACAGCTGAATGTTTTGCGTCAAATTTCTCATGAATTAAGAGAAATTCATGAGAAATTTCTCATAATTGGTGAAATCTAAGCCAGCGGTTCTGAATCCTGGCACTTGATGGCATATTGGGAAGGTAATCCACTCATTTCAATCTGGTGGACTCTATAAGTTTAGGACTCTTTAGGGTAGGGTTGGTCTAATCTTCTTGCTTTACAAAGTATTTTGTCCCCCCCATCAGACTCATTGGTCTAAATGAAGAGCCGTCCTCAGAGGTTCACCAGGTTTTCATCTCAGTGTGATCACTGCTGGTCTCAGAGTTGGTGGCAGAACTTTGTTTCTAAATGCTTCTTCGTACATGTTCAAGTTTGGGACTATAAGTTTTATTTGAAGGTTTTGTAGAGTTCAATGGGGAAGCCGTCCGGCCCAGGAGCTTCACCACTATTGATGCCCTGTATGGGGTATCGGTACATTTATGCTCAACTCCCTCTGAGTGTCTGAAACTGAAGTTGGTCGAAGAATGTATCTTGTTCTTCATGGCAACAATCTAATTTATATAGTTTTACATAGAATTGCCTAAAAGTATTTTTAATTTCAGATGGATCTGCTGTTCCCCTGCCAGAGGTCTTTATCCTATTAATTGCTCTTCCACGTTATATTTTCTTAATGCCAAGAGTTTCCCAGTCATCTCTCCTTGGTCATAATCAGATTGCTTTAACCACATTAAACTTTTAATTGCTGCCTCATAAGATTATTTATTTTATTCGGTTCTCAAACGTAACAATTCACTCTGCTTTATTTGTCCTAGGGAATCCTTCCCATCTCACTGAGGCCACGTCTGATCCGCAGTAGACTCAAAACCAGAATCTCTTCTCCTCTATCAATTTGACAAAGTTTAGACCTTGTAGCCATCTTGCTTGAAACCGCCAACAGGGACAAAGTTTTCTATGAGAATATTCAGTGTGGCGGCTGCATGGTCACTTTGCTGACAATGTTTGACCCTTGATAAAAATTCTCTAGAAACAAGAAAATTATTGATTGTGAGCAGGATTCATAGAAAGTCAAAGAGAATCCTTTGATCAGGGTTTTGTTCTCTCCACATTTCCACAAAATTGATATCTAATATATTTTCATTGATCAATTTTCTAGTTTGAGCTTCATAAACATCTGAGCCTGTTGATCTACATTTGGGTTTAAAATGCAACTAAAATCTCCTCCAATTACATCAAGTCCTTGAAGAGTAGAAATAGTGAGAAACAAATCTTCAAAGAATTTCGGCTTATTTTCATTTGGGTAACATAAACTCACTAAATGTAAAGTCATTGAGAAAATGTTACCTGAATCTATTATTGTCTGTAGGATCTGGACTGGTATGCTCTGTGCATCAGAATAATTGCGCCTCTTGCATAGTTGTTATATGGCGCATATATCACTGGACCATCTGTTTTTACAAACTTTATTTCACAATCTGTTAAATGAGTTTGTGGAAGAAAAATGATCTTCGATTTAAGCTGTTTAATCCTGTTTATAACCTGTTTTAGTTTCATTCGTTTCCTAAGTCCCCTCACATTCCAGCTTGGAATATTTATGTAAAAAACATTATGAGTATTAACTTGTTCCATACTTTGATTTTTCTGAAATACCAATATGAAAACACATGATGCTGAGTTAACATAAAATGCACAAAGGTTTTGAATAAAATAAGTAACTAAATGAGAAAAGAAAACCCTGAAAGTGACACATGACCCTTAACCCCCCATTACTCAGGCTGATGATTGGATCTGATCTGCTGAAGCAGCAGGTCTGGAACCAGACATAGAGAAACAGATACAGAAACACACATAACAAAATAACGTGGAAAAAAATGTTCTATATGATATAATGATGAGTTATTTTAGCAGCAATGGGAAAGAAAATTAAAGGGTTAGACAACAATTGATATTTTTGTTTCAAGTATTAGTGAGTTATGAGACGCTGGTTTCATTTCACTCACATAATTATTAATAATAACTATTAATAATAATAATGACATTTTACACTCATCCAGTTAACATAATATACTTCCTGTTCAGCTGCTCTACGATACGAATGTCATCGACAGTAAATCTTCCCTGGGTAATAAATAAGCTCCTACACACACACACACACACACACCCCACGCACACACAGCTGCTCAGGTCAAATGGTTCCGTTTGGTCGGGTCTGTCTCAGAACCGGCCTTCAGTACTCCCGGGCCTCTCGGAGCTCCATCTGGAACGCCGGTTCGGCCGGGTTCTGCGGGCAGGTCAGTCCGTTGTTGGGCGGCCTGGCCGAGTGGAACCGGCTCCAGTCTCCTTTGCACAGGATCCAGGGCAGGACGTCCACCTGGTAATGCAGCTCCGGGGAGAACTCGGCGCCGATCAGGTCCGGCGCTCCGGCGCCTTTGCCGCGTGTGATCAGCCTCATCCGGTCATCATAGCAACAGTGCTGCGCTCCCAGCGTCGCGCTGGCGTAGGACAGCATGGAGCGGACGCAGAACCGGGCCGAAGGTTTGTAGATGTCCAGCCGTTCTTTGGGTCCGCTGGCGTCTCTCCAGCGGTACTTCCTGCGCAGCCTGCGGTCCGGGATGCTGATGGCGCCGTAGACCGCCTCAGAGGGGTAGGAGCAGGGGCAGGAGGGCAGCTGGGTGAGCACCTGGTGGAGGTACGTCTGGTGAAACTCGTTCCTGCAGCTCAGCCACTTTTCACAGCTGTCCACATCTGAGTGGGAGACATCACAGTTAGTCTGGTCTGGGTTCAGCCTGGTCTGGGTCCAGTCTGGTCTGGGTTCAGTCTGGTCAGGGTTCAGTCTGGTCTGGGTTCAGTCTGGTCTGGGTTCAGTCTGGTCTGGGTTCGTCTGGTCTGGGTTCAGTCTGGTCTGGGTTCAAGCTGGTCTGGGTTCTCATGGTCTGGGTTCAGTCTGGTCTGGGTCCAGTCTGGTGGTCCACTCAGGAATCTGAAGGGAGTCGAAGGAAAACGTTATTTCAACCTTTTCCAACCAACGGAGCCGATCATGAAGAACTAAAATGGAGCAAAAAAGAGAGAAAACGAAGCCAAGGACTGACTTGCAAAATAAATTGGATAAATGTTTGAGCAATTAGACCTAAAAACACCATGCAATGCTGATCATTGCATCATTTAGAGCCGGCCCGAGGCATAACTAAACTAAGCAGCTGCTTAAGGCCCCTCAGACCTTCAGGGCCCCATAAGTGCTAACATTTTAACCCAGACCATAAATTTAGAATTTTAATGCTGTTAAATTTGATGTAGTAGTTTGAGCATCGATCGATGAAAAGATCTGAAGTTGTTTAGGTCTGGAGGGCCTCTTGTCCTCCAGTTGAAGCATGGAGGACAAGAAGCCTGTATGAACGTGGCTCGACTCTGGCCCTCAGTGAACGCAGTTAGAGATCTCTGCTTTAAACCAGAGGTTCATGAGATGGACCACCAGACTGACTCATGATCTGGTGGTCTGACATCGACATCGGATAAAAACGGGTCATTTTCTGCGGCTGGTGTATCGCATCAATAAACCTGAAACTGGAGCAGAGGAGCTGGAAGGGAAGGGTTCACCGTAAGGGTGAAAGGTGAAACCAAAGAAAATACGTACTGGAGTCAGTGTTGTTGAAGTGCTGGGGCAAAGTCGCCTCGGTCTCTGTGGCCACAGCGTCTGTGAGACGAAGACAGACAGAAACGTGACTAACCCTAACCCACAGACTTACCCCCAGTGGACCAGATCGCCCCACGCTGGTGCGTCTTACTGGAACAGCTCTCCAGGTCACATGTGCGTGATTCTGTCGCTGTGCAGCCGTAGCCGCAGGACCGCGTCCGTTTTTGAGATCCAGGTCCGCAGGTGGTGCTGCACGGCGCCCAGTCGCTCCAAACTTCATGCTCTGAAAACACACAGCAGATGAATGGGCCATGGAAACCTGAAGCAGCAGCCGACCTTTTCAAGTTCACGCCGTAAATTCCTCTCTCAGCTGGAGAACAATTAAGGAGAAAAGAGCCGGCAGAGCGAGACCGGACAGCCGGACGTTTCTCTGCCTGTTGGGGGAATTGCTGTCTTTACTCGACTTGTCCTGTTGGAGAATCTGTCCAGAACAAACTGCAGCAGTTCCAGCTGCACTTAATCTGCCGCTCCATGCAGCAACTCGCTGCTGTCTCGCTCCGTCACTGACTCCGCCTGCCTTCGTTTTCATTTATTTATTTGTGTGTTTCAAGAATGAGTCCTTGAGGAGGATCGAGGGGAGAAGCATCTGAAATGTCTCACCAAAGTTGTCTTGGGTCTCCCTCTCTTGGTTCCAGCCGTCTGCTCCCACTCCACCCAGCGCAGCGGCCGCCGGGTCGTAGCCGTAGTCCTGAGGCCCGGTTCCTGCCAGCCTGCTCTCCCAGAACAGCGGCCAGAACAGCTTCCTGCTCATCCACTCAGACGACGACAAGGACCAATCGCTGCGCTGGTTGTCCTGGGCCAGGTCCATCTCCACCTCCGTCTGGGAGTCCTCCATCACCTCAATGGACACCTGGAAGAAGCAGCATCCTGAATGTGCTAGCAGTACTAGATGCTAATCAGCCTCTAAACTGTATGAACAGTTAAATATTTCAGGTCAAAGGTCACCTGAACAAAGAGGAAAAACTGTTTTCAGATTTCATTCTCCACTGGGACAGAACCAGGAACAAACAGCTGCTGAAGGTTACAGTTATGCATCTCAACCAGTCTGAAGTCTGGACTTTGATTAGGCCTTCCAAAACAACTATTCAGAACCACCCTCAATGACCAGAAGAGATAAATCTATAAACGTTATAGGAGGAAACGTAACACAAATGACTCTGCCATTCTCTCCAGAACTCAGAGTCTCACTGTACTGTAGAGGTAAATGCATTTGATGAGTGGTGTGATATGAATTATCATTAAAAACCCAAGGAGACGGTGTTTGACCCTCAGGCGGTGGGGTCACAGGTCACTGCCGTCCGTACGCAGGGACCAGATGAATGATTGTTTCCCCGCTGAAGCTGGAGGCTCCATCCTGGTTGCAGTAAAGATGTTTTTCTTTGTAGACTGAAGATGTTTGGTGTCAGTGAGAACATTGTTTTTATTTCCCCAGCCAGCGATGGAGGTTTATCAGAAAGACTCAGCAATCTCTCCACTCAGTGGAAATCTAAGCTGCAGCGCCTGGCAGAGAGCTTTCCACCAGGTAGCTCCACCAGGTAGCTCCACCTAGAGTCCATCTGATGATTAAAGCTCCATTCTTGGACCTCTGTTGGTCTCCACCCTGAATGCTGGCTCCACCATACCTGGACCTTCCTGCTCCTTCTCCATGTTTTTCACGGTGAAACATCTGAGGTGCAGAAACCCCCTCAAGTCGTCTGCGTCCTGCTGCTTTCTTGCCTGACAGAACAATAGACTTCTGTCTTTGCTAGGAACTCTGTGACCGGCGCCACCTCCATGTTTTCAGCAGCTTCAACCGTCCAAAAAGCCAGAACTGATCTGAAATCAGATCCTTTGTTGCATTTCAGATTTTTTTTACAGTTTACAGACAGAAGAGGTCAGGATGGGACAGATTCCTCTGGCGGACATGTTGGTGTAATCTCAGAGCGGATGAGGGCCATGCAGGCGGCTGCAGGTTAGTTTACATGAAGATCAGATTCCCCGTGAATGAAAGAGGCTTGTTGTTCACTGCAGGAAGAGATGCACTGATATGGAGAACATAGTCACCTCCAGCTGATCAGCTGATCTACATAAAACACAACGGTCAGTTCAGCAGTTCCTCTGAACGCCAGTAAAGGCCGGGCGTCGGTTCTGGCTCTGTCTGGAGCCACCGGGTCTCTAAGGCTCAGAACCCAGAACCTTTTCAAAGCATAGAACAAGCAGACGTTCCTACCTGGATGTTGGGATTCTGGACACCCACATAAGCATTGACCAGATCAGGGAAGTTCCTCATATCCAGGATGAAGGCTCCAGGCTCCTCCCCCTCGGGTGCAGGTGACGGGTGGAGGTCCTGCTGCTGGGGCCAGCGGTGTGAGGAAGTGGAGGAAGATGGAAGAGGAAGCGTCTGCAGCAGGTTTTCCTGTTGAAAATGTTCCAGGTTGGGATGATCTAGTTGCTCCTCGGCTCTGATCTGCAAAATAGAGACAAAGGTTCAGTTGGACCGACGGCGGCGGATGAGATAACGAAGGGTCTTCTGAACACATGGAGGGTTCAGCAGTTGTTGGAGGAAGTCTCTTTGCCGATTCAGCGGCGACCCAATCAGAGTTTTGACAGAGCAGAAACATTTCCTGGATCCAAAATGTGCTGCTAGAGCCTGAACTGCTCTGGTTAGGGTTCTGGTCCTGCGATCCGGCAGCCTGTCTCCCGGGTCGAGTTTCTGTATTTTTAGCTAAACCGTTAAAGCCGAGTAGCTCCAGGCATGTTGGGGGAGAGGGGTTATTTCCTCGAAGCGTCAGCTGGAGGCTTCACGTTTCTGAGCCAAACTCTGCATTTCACCTCTCGCTTGAAACCACGCAGCTGGGTCAAAACGGTTTGGGTCCAAGTTCCGGATCAGAACCAGAGGCTCAAACACAGAGCATCTTCTTGTGGGCCATCGAAGAATTTGACTGGACCAGAGGATAAAGCTGTTAAATGTCTAAAACTGGAAAGGAACCCATGAAATTAACAAGGATTTCAACCAGGAACCTGAGCTAGCAGTTAGCGGGGGTGTTCCCCAGGGTTTCCTCCTCGGCCCCCTGAGAAGATCACCAAAATAAAATCTGTTTCTGTGTTTTAGAGCAGATATGTCAGTCAGATCTTGTGGATCCAGCTTAGGAGCACCTCCTCCGCTGTCCTATACTCATCACTGATGTGGTGAGCTACTGGATAGTAGCCACAGCTACCTTGGGGCTACCTCACAGAGGCCGGGGGCCATGCAGCAGCGCCCCCTGTTGAACCACCACCAGCAGGAAAGGAGGGTCAAGTATCTTGCTGAAGGGTACAACGGCAGACAGAGTAGGGATCGAACCGGCAACCTGGACATCCTTGACGGGTGACCTTTGCCCTGAAGCAGCACCCCTGGACAATAAAGTGTCTCCACAGTCAGCACCAAGGGAGGTCAGCTCCACCCTCAGGTGGATGATGGGAGTGTCTCACGCCTGGCGCAGATTAGGTCACTGAAATACATTCTTATAAGACTGGAACAAAATCTGGAGAATTTAGAAATTGATTCAAAGAATGTGTGAAAAAACACGAGAAACAATGAAAAATGTTTGATTTCATGCATCGATCCGGTGTTCTGGTAGTTTTATTGACCAGATCAAACATTTACAGATATAATCCATACATTCATATTTTACCAGGTTGCTGTGCCTCCTTTCTTGTTTTTGGCTTTGGTTATTCAATTAACCAAATTAATTTCTACTGGTCCTACTTTTTATATGAAGAAAAAACTGAAATTTGTGACTAAATAATCGTGTTTGCCAAACCCTCCCTCAGTTGTTCCTGTTTAATGTCAAACTGCTGCTCGTTATGCTAACCCTACTAATGCATCAGATTGATGAATCCTGAAGAGAAATTCAGGTTTATTTTAGATTCACCCTGTCCTCATCCACCCTCTGCAGGATGTGCGATGCATTGGAGCCCCGCTCTGCAGGGGGCGCCGCAGCAATGATGGATCCATCCATCCATTTTCTATACTCCCTTGTCCCTTAGTGGGGTCAGGAGGTGCTGGTGCCTCTCCAGCCAAAGTTCTGGACAGGTCACCAGTCTGTCGCAGGGCAACACAGAGACACACAACAATGCACACTCACACCTAGGGACAATTTAGAGAGACCAATTAACCTGACAGTCATGTTTTTGGACTGTGGAAGGAAGCCGGAGTAGCCGGAGAGAACCCACGCATGCACAGGGAGACTCCATGCAGAAAGACCGGGGCCGGGAATCGAACCCAGAACCTTCTTGCTGCAAGGTAGCAGCTCTACCAGCTGCGCCACTGGGCATCAGCAATGATGGACATGGTTTAATATTAGGATGAATCTTTAATACTTTTTTAAAGTATTCAGAACGTGTAATTGGCTGAAAGTGGTTAAATGATGAGCAGAACCAGCGTTCAGCTGACTGGACCCCTCTGACCCAGTAGTAGTCCGAACCAGACGAGCCCGTTGGGTTTATCACAGCAGAATCTCTGAGGCTGCAGCTCCTTCATCTTTTAACTTTTTACCTTGAAGGATCCGCCGCTGACACGTCACAGAAAAGGAAAGTTAAAGCCTCGAATCCAGACATCAGGTCATATGGACACATTTCAGCCTGGAGACTCGACTTTGATCCAGAACAGAAGATCGGCGGAAATCTGGAGTTTAGGGTTCGGACATTTGGACCGCAGAGGTGAAGGGAAGGTTCTGCTGAGACCTCTGGACCTGCAGCGGGTTTACCTGAGGACTGGACTCCGGGTTCCGGTCCGTGGGAAGCCCACAGCTGGACTCTGCTGCCAGGACCAGCAGCCACACACGCAGCGCGTCTCTCGGGTTCATGCTTCCCAAAGTTCTTCTCCAAACTTTCCCCAGAACCGAATCCGGCCCGGTCCTTGAGCCTAGGACAGACGAGTCCGCCCCATCGTGGAAAAGGCTCCACGCGTTATCCTGCGGTCCTTCTGGATCCGAACCTTCTCATGTCAGCAGGAGACCCATCAGAACCGGTTCGGGTGTTTAACTGAGTTCATCCGCGGGGTTCGGCCCAGCGCGTTTAAAACCAGAACCGCCCCATGCAGGACACAACCCACTCTGCGCCAGCCCGACCCGAACCGAACCGAGAGATCACGTGGGTTTGTTTGTTTTGAAGTAGAAGCTGAAAAGAGAGGGTCTTCTTCTTCTTCTTCTTCTTCTTCTTCTGATGATGATGATGATGATGATGATGATGATGATGATGAAGGTATCAGAACCACAGTGACGTCAGCTCAGCAGAACTTATTTTATTTTTATGATCTGAAAATCATTTAAATTTCCTTCTTCCTGTTTTCCTTCATATTCAGGTTGTTTTCGTTTATTTTGTTTCCCAAATCTTTACAAATAATTTCTGTTTAAATAAATCTGCAGTTTTCTGCAAATAAATGTTTAAAAGACATGAAAACTGTCCAGGTTGTAAATGTTTTTCTTTTCTGATACATTTACTTCTAGAAAAGTTTTCTTTTCAGGTTTTTGTTCGTTCTGCAACATTACAGGTCAGAACCGGGTCCAGAATCACGAGCAGGAAAAGTTCTGATTCAGACCTGATGTTGTCCTGGGGGCCCACGGCGCGTCTTCATCAGCCACTTCCTATGGGAGGGAGGGATAGAGGGGTCAAAGGTGAAAGAGTTTCCAGATGTCAGGTCTGTTTCTGGTTCCGACTCACGTTGGGTTCTATTCAGAACACGTGTCTCTTAGTCTGAGCACCAAACGGGTCAGAACTGGAGACATGATGACTGGACCAGAGTTCTGGTCGGGGTATTGACACCGGTTTATGGGCCATTGCTGAAGCGTTGTTCTGGTGGAGACCCATCAGAACCAAATAGGTCCAGGAGGGTTCACTAGTACTGAGCCACAGCTGGGTCCAAACCTGGGTTCTGATGTCATCTGATGTCGATTGATCGATCGGGTTTATATCAGCAACACGGTTTCAGACTGCGTTACATCATAAAAACACAAAAGTACCAAATGATGTAGAAGCAGGTGGTGTAGAACCGGGTGGTGTGTCTGTCTTCCTGGTTTTAGTCAGAACTCCAGCAGCAGCGTCTGGATCAGCTGAGGCTGTTCATTGAGTCAGGCAGAGAATCAGAACCAGAACCGGTCCGGTTCACAGACCGTACATCCAACAGCACTGCGGACGATGTGGACGATGTGGACAATGCGGACGATGTGGACATGCTGCTCTCTGTGCCAATGGCAGAGAAACAACGTATGGTTCCTGGAAAACCATCATCAGTGGCCATGCTAACTAGCCTTAGCATTCTGTCAGGCTACCTCCATCAGACAGAGAAGAATTGGATGTAGAGTGAAGTTTTGGCCTCTGGATTTGACACAGCGCCACACAGGTGCAGGTTTTTCATATCCACACAGCAGATCACCTGGGGACAGGCCCCGCCCCTCCTGTATCCTTCATGTTGGCTTGGCAAAGTGTCACAGAGAGTCGCCGTCCTTCCCGCAGACGGCCTCCTCTGTGGAAGAAGACGTAGCCATCTGACAGCGTGGAGTAAACTACGCTGTCAGTAGTTTACTCCACTGACAGCGTAGTGGATTCTTCAATTATTATAAAGAATTCATAATAATTCTTCACTAATTATGAAACTAGTGAAGAATCATAATTCCTCTCTGCGTCAGATAAACGTTTGCCAAAATTATTCACACCGCCTGCAGAGTCAAAAATGCAACAGCTGATTGGACGTTTCATGAAAAAGCTAGGTGTCTTTTCTAGGGACCAGAATCCATCCGCCTGTTCGGCGCGGTTCTGGTGTTGGCTTCCAGAGGTCAGTGCCACCCACAAAGGAAACGAGTCGTCCTGTTAGACGTTTCATCTTCAGTGAAATAAGGAGCAGAGCTCCAGCGATGGAAATGAAGGCAGCATGCATAATGTGGAGTGAGTCAGGCCTGAAGCTTGTTATCCTGTGAAAAACAAGCCACACCGTGTCTTTGTTAAAGCTTCTGCTTCCTGTTTGCAGGTCATTAAATCCAACAAGGTTCAAAACAACATTCTTAGACACTCCAGGTTTGATTTCTGGAGGTCTGATGACCCGGGGCCAAAGCACCTGATTTCATCCTTTGGATGTTTCCAATTACTGGCATGGCTGCCGGACACAACACCATGTTCAGGCTGCTCTAACTATTCAGCACACAGTCCGACCCGGAAGCGACCCGAGTAGAAACATGCTGTTCAGTGGCTCTGCAGAGACATTTACTGATTATATTTATATGTGTGACCTGAGGCACAGCTTTTGTTAGGTGTGGAGAACCTTAGATCCTCTCTGCCAGACCATCACACGATCCGTTAGTAAAAATGAACAGAGGCGCTGCTGCAAATGAGAAACATTTGACTTGGTTCATGAATGTAGTCACAATTTCTCTTATTATACAGAAAGGACCAACTAGAAGTAGGAGTCTATGCTGGCCCTGGGAACCTCACAGCTGAAAAATAGTTCAAACTCAGTTAAATAAAATAGACTGATTGGGGAGGAGTAATAATAATAACAAGGAAAACACAAATATAACTAAATATGTCCAAGTGCTCCTCAACAAAAACACTCACAAAAATCCCTGGTGAAAACAACAAAGAAAAGAAAAAAATTCCCCTTCCACTGAACAGCTGGAACCCAGAGCGAGCGCAGGTCCAGAGGGCCGGACAATAAGAGCGCCCCTAAACAAAACCCCAAAATACTTTGAATCAATAACTGCCAAAAAGAAATTCTAATGTGAAACTAAACAAACAAGAGACAGAAACTGAAACAGTAGCAGGCCAACCTCCTCTAAACGGATGTTTCCTCTGCGAGAGTCATCAGGATCTCCTCAGCAATCTGCCTGCTCTTAAATCTGAGTGCTGACTACCTGGCACCATAATCTGGGCCGTCCCAAGGCATAAGCAAACTACGCAGCCGCTTACGGCCCCAGGGCCACTAAGGGGCCCCTCAGTAGAGCTGATTTACTTATTTATTATATTTTTGTTTTTAGTAATAATTAATATGTCAATTTAATATCAAAAACACACGAATTAACTATGAAGTGATTTGTTTTTACAATAATATATATTTGATCATGTATGTAGAAATTGTTTTATTGATAAAAAGAAAAATAAATTGCTCTTGGGCCCCCTAGTGGCGGCGGTCGGTACCACAGCCTCGCCGGTCCCATGAGCTGCAATGAGCCTCCAGCAAATTCCTCAGGTATTTTAACCTTGTTTGATAAGGAGAGGAGCTGCTGCATCAGAGGAGCTGCTGCAATCAGCTTGTGGCTCAAACTAACTGGATTTTACAGCAACTTCTGTTAAAACCATTCAAGGCTAAGAACTAGGCCGCCTTAGCCCCCTTAGCCGCCTTAGCCCCCTTAGCCCCTTTAGCCGCCTTAGCCCCCTTAGCCGCCTTAGCCCCCTTAGCCCCTTAGCCCCCTTAGCCCCTTTAGCCGCCTTAGCCCCCTTAGCCCCTTTAGCCGCCTTAGCCCCCTTAGCCGCCTTAGCCGTTAGTTGATCAGTTTGGACATTTATCTGTCTGGTTTTGTCTTACTGGTTTCTAGTCTGGTTGTGTTTGGTTCCGTCCAGACTAGAGTTTTGTTCCTCTGTATTCGCTGAGAGAAGATGAAACCTGTTTGCCCTGCAGCTCAGTAATGATGTTCATTACCCAGCAGGGCGGGTAACGTGGCAGCACCCCCCCCCCTCCCCCCAGGCAGCACCCCATTCTGATTCAAGTAGACTCTAACGAGCTCCGGTGGTCGTCAGGTTGTCGCTCTTTGGAGGGAAGCTACCCCCCCATTACCCCTCCACCTTTACATCCCTCCTTAACCCCCCAGGATCAGAAGCAATATAAGCGGGACGCTGCAGGTTCTGCGGTCCAGTCCGGTCCAGGTTGTTCTGCTGCCAGTCTATCGGTGGAAACTCTGCGGTTTTGGTTCTGAACAGCAGGTAAGCATCGTTTCCTCTGGATCAGAACCTGAACCAGAACCTCCCGGTTCTGACTTTAATTTGGTTAGTTTGATTTTCTGAAAGCACCAAGTTCTGGTTCTGGATTTCTAACCTGGGTTCTGGTCCCTTAAGGTTCTGGTGATTGGATGTTCTGATCAGAAATCTGCAACAAAAATCAGATTTTTAGTTTCATTTTAATTTTCAAAAAAAAAAATTTCTGTAAAATTCTTGAAACTAAATCACCTTGGAAACGGACGCCGTCCTGCTGGGACTGAAGGGGGCGCTGTTCCTCAGATCATCGAGATGAAATAAAAGAAAAACGTTTGATGAACTTGGACATCGAATCCACAGAACCGGGTCACAGAACCGGGTCACAACCACAAACTGTTTTGCGGATGAAGAACTGGACCGGATCTGCTGGGATTTCTGGAATGAATCTATTGATATATTCTGGCCAGATTAGCTCAGGAGGTTTTCTTGTGTTCCAGGATGTCACAGCTTTTTCTCGTCTCTCGTCTGTCCTTCCTGCTCATCTGGCTTCTGGTCCGCTCTTCCTCAGCTTTCCCTCAGCCTCGTCTTCCTCTCAGGTGAGCCCAACCTCAGGTTGAATCTTTTTAAAACTTGTTTCATCGCTCAAAGGTCTCATCTCTGTGATTCCAGAAATCCTGAAGATCCACAGGAAGCGAAGCGGGACGACTGGGACGTCCTGATCCCGTCCATCTCCCTCCATGACTGGAACATCCAGATGCTGTCGGCACCGGGCCTCAGAGCGGCGGCGGACAGCAAGGCTGGTCTGATGGGGGACGCCTGGCTGTTTGCACTGGAGCGTCCGGAGGCCAGGTAGCGCAGCCAAATTCTAACCCAAACACTTTAAAACTTCTAGATGAAGCTTTCTATATGCCGACCCGATCAGCTGCATCTGGTCGGTTCCCTGCCTTCAAACTTTCAGAAGATGAAATGAGGAAACTCGACCCTAAAAGAATTTTTCTAGTTCGATTCAATAAATGACGTAGATGGAGCAGCAGGGGGCGCCAGCATGAGAATCATGCATTAATCAGAAGAGACACTTAATGTTGACAGAACTGAACCCAGATCCAGATGAATGAGTAGAATCGAGCCAGTTTCTCTTGATCCAACATTATTGTTTCACCTAAATCTCCGTTTGTCAAGTTTCAAAGTTTTACGTTTCAAGGATTAAAAATTCCCCTGTGCTGCCCCCTGGTGTTCAGTTTCTACCAGTCTACACCGTGTTCCAAATTATTATGCAAATTGGATTAAAGTGTCATAAAGATTAATTTTTTTGTTGTGTTATTAAATAGGCAATATTGTGTCTCAGGCTCTTTGAATCACTGTAATTAATTTCAGAGACCTGGTTGATCAGTTTGCCAGGAGCTCAGTTAAAGTAAATGTGCTTCAGAAGGACGTTCCACATTAAGCAAGCTGTAGGTTTCAAGCAACATGTGAAAGAGAAAAGATCTCTGCTGCTGCAAATCATCAGATAGTGAAGTGCAGTGGACAAGAAAAGATGAGAAATTTAAGAGAAATATCTTAAATGAGAACTGAAGCGTTGTCATCTTACTGTGAAGAGATCTGTGGTTGATTCAGAACAAAGATGGATTGTGCAGCTAAAGGCAGAATGAGGAAGGTTTCAGTTAGACAAATTCATCAGATTCAGAGAGCAGCTGCTAAAAGGCCCTTACAAAGCATCCATCCATCCATCCATTTTCCTTCACCCTTGTCCCTTACTGGGGTCGGGAGGTGCTGGTGCCTCTCCAGCTATCGTTTCGGGCGAGAGGCGGGGTCACCTGGACAGGTCTCCAGTCTGTCGCAGGGCAACACAGAGACACACAGGACAAACAACCATCCACACACACACACCTAGGGTCAATTTAGAGAAGCCAATTAACCTGACAGTCATGTTTTTGTGGGAGGAAGCCGGAGTACCCGGAGAGAACCCACCATGCACAGGGAGAACATGGAGACTCCATGCAGAAAGTCCGGGGCCGGGAATCGAACCCAGAACTTTCTTGCTGCAAGGCAACAGCTCTACCAGCTGCGCCACTGTGCAGCCCCTTACAAAGCAGCAAACAGTTATTTGAAGCTGCTGGTGCCTCTGGAGCCTCCAGATGGAGGATCCTCCAGAGGCTTGTTGTGCAGGAACCGACTATTGGGCCCAAACCAGGATCACAAGGAGAAACGGTGGCAGTGGGTCCAGCCATACATGGAGATTAATGTTCAATCAGACTCATTCACTGATGGCTGCACTGTGACCTTGGAATTGGTGGAGGATGGACACCACGTCCCAACACGGCTGTAACATCAGCAAGGAGGTGGTGGAGTCATGCTGTGGGCTGAAATCATGGGAAGAGAAGCTGCTCGGCCCCTTTAGGGCCCCTGAAAATGACCTCAGCAAAGCATCTGGACTTCCTGACTGGTCATTTTCTTTCATGTTTCCAAAAGAGCCGAACCTTCAGTAGCAGAACCATCTGCATGCATGACAGCATCTCATGCTGCAGGAATACCTCTGTGTCATTGGCTGCTGTGGGCATAAAGGGAGGAACTGCTGGTGTGGTCACCATCCTCCTCTGACCTCTGACCCCACTGGGAGCCTTTGGAGTATCAAGCAGAAGATCTGAGGGTTTATATCAGTTCATATCAAGCAGCAGCTCTGGGAAGGTTTTCTGACATCCTGCAGACATTCAGCAGAAACTTTCCACAAACTCATGGGTTGAATGGCTGCAGGAAGTGAGCATCAGAGAAGGTCCCATGTGAACATGTGACTCAGTCTGTTAAAATGTTTTTGATTGGAATAGCTTTTGATGCTGAACTATGGGGCATTTTGTCTTCTGGCCTGTGTGCATCTCGTTCACTGATCTCAGTTTGGTAGCATAACTTATTTTATCACAGTAACATGACAACTAATGTTAAAACAGCAAGACCAGGCAGGTAACCATGGCAACTGGCTTTTTTTTTTGCATTCTGGTCTGGCTTATCTGCCATGTTTACAAAGAAATAATCCCTTTACATGTGACATCAGGTGGAGCGTCATAGCTGTCATGCTCCACTTATGAAAGTAAACCTGTTGGTGCTCACACTGCTGGACAGGACAAAACGTCCAGAATGTCCCTAATTGTCCACGTCCTCTCCAGCGTCTGGCCGGCACAGTGGGCGTCCGAAGGAGACCAGATGGTGAAGAGGAACATGGTGGTGGCGGATGACGCCGCCTTCAGGGAGAAGAGCAAACTCCTCACCTCCATGGAGAGACAGAAGTGGCTCAACTCCTACATGCAGAAGCTGCTGGTGGTGAACTCCTGATTCACCTTGCACCACACCTGGCTCCTCACCTGGGGCCTCACCTGGGGCCTCACCCGGTTCCTCACCTGGCGCCTCACCTGGGGCCTCACCCAGTTCCTCACTTGGGGCCTCACATGGCGCGTCACCTGGGGCCACTTGTTGCGTGTTGTAGACAGTCATTTGTCCTCGTTGGTGTGGAGGAGGAGATGACGTCAATAAAGACTGCAAATGTTCTGATGGCTCATGATAACCAGACTAACGCTTAATTTCTGCTCTGCAGCCTTAGAAGCTCTTCTTACCTGGATGGATCCAGAGCTACAGCACCAGAACTGCAGTTCTGAGTGGATCCAGAGCTGGACCGTCTGAAGTTCTGACCGCAGCCTCCTGGGTGAAGAAAGATTTCTGGCATCATGTTCTTCTATTCTCCATGTTTCTGCTGAGAGTTTCGTAGCTGTAGTCTGACCCCTGGTGGTCGGCTTCTAGTACTGCTTCGGGCCTTGACTACGGCTTTCCCTCCCTGGAGGGATCTGATGGCTGTTCCCACCTCCGCCTCCGATATTTTTGCATTTAGATCTTTCCTTTTGTCCTCTGGTAAATTGGGCAAATGTTTCCATTAGAGGTTGAGAGTTGTCACATTGCTCATATTGGTAATGATACATCAGGGGCTGGTCTCTGCGCGCCGCGTGGCTTCCAGTGCCTGCCGTTGATCTCGGTAGTTTTGAAATCTGATCGGCACCGGTCTTGACCTCCAGGCTGTGGAGCCAGTGTGCCGTGCGGTCTCTCGAGCTTGATCCGGCCGTTCTTGGTCTCAATTTGCAGAAATTTGGGCAGCCATTTTTCAAAGAATTTTAAGACTCTATGCCCTCGTTTAAGCCGAGCACCCGAATGTTCTTTGTCCTGCCTCTATTTTCACATGAGGACCTCTTTCTCAAACTTTTTAATGCGGGCCGTAGCCTGGTCCAGGCCGTCTTCTTGTCCTCTGCATCTGTAGTGCGTCAGACCAGCTGCTTTATCTCTGTGGCTCTGAAGCATTTCAGTCAGAATGTCCACTTTCTGTGAAGTAACAGATTAAATGTTCCCAGTGATTTCCTAAACAACTTGGCGGACAGCAGGGAGTGTGGTGGCCCCAACAGCCGCTGGCAGCTCAGCAGCTAGCTCTGTGTTAGCCATGTGCCAGTTGAGACTCTACTTCGCAGGTCTTGTTGGTGTTTTTTAGGATTTTAGGCGACATTGTGCTGGAGTAAGTCTGAAGAGCGTTTATCAGCGTTTGTATTACCATATATAGTTGAAAAGTCTTGATTAGAGGGTGATATTCTGCTCAGGTATAAATGATACGATGCGCAGCTCAACGACGTGGACCACTTGCTACGTCGCCATCTTCCAAGCCCCCAGCTTTGTCTTCTTGATCACTTTCGATTCAACATCCCAAACTTTTCCAGAGGTTCATTCGGTTGAGTTAAATGAAGGTCAGTTTGGAGCTCAGACATTCGGTCCACAGGTTCTGGTTCTGACTCCTTCAGGAAATAAAACCTCAATTTTTCCAACAAGAAAATAAAACATTCAGATATTGTGACATTCATTTATCCCCAGGCGAAATATTTCAATATTTATTTCACAACATTCAGAAGCTCCGACCCACAAAAATCCTACAGAACAGAACCTCCATCTACCAAACTTTTTCCTTCCACTCAGCTTTCCACAGTCATGTTGGGATCCAGCTTCTCCAGCAGAGACCCGCAGTCAGTCGGTAGAGTTTCCCATAACCTGACCAGAACCAGTAAAATCTTGTTTTCTGGGTTTAACATTAGAATCACATCAAAATGGATGCATTGCAGTTGTCATGGTGATCGCCACGCCACCCAGTTGCCGTATCGATACGTTGAGGTTTCTGATCAGCAGGGGAACCGGTTCTGATCCGAACACCGCTCCGCTCTCAATCAACACCAGAAGCTCCTCCACTACAGCGGGACGAAGACCCGCCGCCGCAGCCGCCTCCTCAGCCGCTTCCTGTTGGCCAGACGCCGTGCCGCTCTGCGCCGCAGCAGCAGCCGCTCCGCCTGCAGGAGGTTCTCTAAAGCCGGGGGGACTGCAGCGAGCCAATCAGGCGACCCTCGGGCCCCCACCTGCAGCCGGGGACGCCACACCTCCTGGACGGAGGGAACGGAGAGGACAGGAGGCACGCAGCCCGGATCGCCCTCTGACCTCTGACCCTGGAGAGAGGAAGAAAAGTTGTTCTCCATGATTTCAGTTAATAAAGGAATAAAGTATTCACACCCTGATAACCGAGTCCCTAACACGAGTTATTGAACTCCATTACTGTAATGTTATGGAATAACCTCATACATATTTTAAAGGCAGGCAAATAGATTTCCCCTCCAATTTTAAGCTAGCAAATTAACAGCTAATATGTTAGTCAAAGTTGTCCTTTATGTGTTTTATTTAGCTACTTGGCTGATGTGACCTGCTGCTTGTGTTGTTTGCTTTGCTGACTTTAGCCACATGAACAGTTTTAGCCTGAGGACACATGGTGGGAAGTGGGGGGGACAAAGTTGGCTAATGAAGACATGCTATGTTGTGGAGGATGATAACCCTTCCTGCTGACAGGAAGTGTGCAAACTTTCCAGGCTTTTCTGGGAGGATCTGGTTGTGTTTGTTTGTAACAAGATGGTTTCCAGATTTCTAAAGCAGAAACTGCAGGGGCTGAAAACTGGGTGTCGATACTTTAACGCTGTGTACCTGCGCAATGGGCAGCCTCATCAGCAACTGCTCCAGCTGGGCCAGCCCCTGGTTGCCATGGTGACACATCCCTAGTCCCTGGGCGGACGTGGCGGCCTGGGAACCGGCGTGACGGCGGTCTGCCACGCTGTCCTGCAGACACACAGGCCTGATGAGTTGAGCAGCAGAACCCGGGTTCTGGTTCTGGTACCGAGTGGAACCAACCCACCATCCAGGTCCAGAAGACGTCCTCGACCCGTCTCCAACTCAGGTACGCCTCCAGGACATCACATAGCTGCTGGACGCACAAGCTGTCCTGCAACAGGAAGGAGGAGGAGACTCGAGTCCAGCTTCCTGTCTGCTTCTCACCCAGAACCAGAACCAGCTCGGACTCAAGTGGAACCAGAGGCCCACAAGACGGAAGGTGCAACAATCACCACAGACACCAACCATCCGACCCACATGATTTCAGGCTCCAACGGTTCTGAGGCGACCAGGAAACCAGCAGCGGCGCTCCAGCTCCTAAACACACCGTTGTGGCGTGGTTAGGGTTCTCACCCCGACAGAACTAGTACCAGTCCAGTTTCAGCCTTTCCTCGTGGATCTTGACCCCAACCATGGAGGAGACTCTGGGACAGATTCAGAGGAGACTTCTACGGTTCCCACGCAGCAGAACCAGAAGCAGGTCCAAACACAGAGCTTTGACACAGGAACATTATTTCCTTCTTTTAGCACCCTTGGTCTAAATTACACTTTAGATCAGGGGTGTAGTCCACTCCTCCATCCTGCTACTTTCAGATGCTTCCCTGCTCCATCACACCTGAATCAAATGAACGGGTCTTTACCGGGCCTATTCAGAGCTGATCCTGGTCTGCTGGAGTAAGGACGGCTCTGGAGGTCTGGACTTGAGCAGCCTCGCTTTAAACAAACCTCTGTCAGCGCCGCACAGCTTTGGCCAGCAGGGGGAGCCGCAGAACAAACCTGGCTGGTGGAAAGTACCTGAGGAAGAAATAGTGAAGTTTTAGCTCACCTGTTGTTCAAAACTTGTTCTTATTGATTTTCTGACTAATATTCAGCTGCCTCTCCATGGCGGCAGCAGTTCCCCGCTCCACTTGCCTCACCTTCTGGTGTTGGTTAGACGGCCCAACAGGGGGCGCCAGTGCATGGCCAGAGTGTGAATTATGTTTTGCTAGTGCGAGCCCTTCAGCATTCCCCATGAAGGAGAGCCTGGTTCCTCCCACGCGGACCCGCCCGCCCTGTTCCTGCTGACGGTTCTGGTCCAGCTTATGAACCAGAGCCTAGCATGCAGTTCTTCAGAACATCTGATCCATAACCAGGATTTTAGTCCAGAAACATGGACCTACAGAGCCTCCAGAATCTCCAGGTTTTGGTCAGGTTCTGCTCTGTATGTCTGGAGCATAGATGGTCCGGCTCCCCACCCGTTCTCATGCCATTCACACACCTGTCCACTAGGCGGCACATTGGGTGAATATCCAAAATGGCCGTCAGTCCAGTTTTGTAAGAGTTGGTTGCAATACCTTAAACTTTAGGCCGAATTTCAACAGAAGCTATTGTCACTTATTGTCCAGTGGCCAATCATTGGCCAATGACTGGCCAATGATTGGCCATGATTGACCAATGATTGGCCAATGACTGGCCACTGACTGGCCAATGACTGGCCCAAAAAATGACTGCCAATGATTGCCACTGACTGGCCACGACGTGGCCAATGACTGTGACTGCCACACTGGCATTTGAATCGCATTAGCATACATGGCTACTATGGATTAATGGACACATCAATAGTCATTGGGTGACAGCCTGTAGAGGTCACCTGATGGACTGTGTCCTCTGAGTGGGCGGGGCTTAAGTGTTGTCATCAAACTACCACAAAGTGAGGGACAGCGTCCCCCAGACGACACACAGAGACATGTCTCCTTACATCGTGCAGCGCTTGCGTCCGTCCTCCCACCGTGGACAGCAGTGTCCGTCCCTGATGTCTCAGACATCCCATCAGCCACTGCAGCGTCCTCAGCGAGACGTTGTCTGGCCCGGCGGGTTCTAAAGTTCTGGTTCTGGTCGTTGCTGGGCCGGTGGCCAGCAGCGTGTGGTCCAGCTCGGCGACCTGACCCGCCAGCAGCTTCTCCAGGACCCCCTGGGCCAGCAGCCAGCCCAGCGCCAGCAGCAGGTCGGAACCGGAGCTGCATGGTGTCCAGTCGCCATGGTAACCGCTCTGCCAAAGGCCCGCCGCCACCAGCTCTCTGCTCCCTGGAGGGAAACAGAACCGGATCAGGGCCGGTCCAAACGTACTTCCAGTTACATCCAAGACCTGACCCAGTTCTGACCTGGTTCTGACCCGGTTTTGCAGTAAGGATGAAGAGCAGACTGACCTCCTATCGGCAGCCAGATGGCCTCAGAGGAAGCAACCCCTGACCTCTGAAGGATATTGGACAGCAGCAGCCAGAACGAATCCTGCAGGAAAACAAGCAGCAGGTCCAGTTATCAGAACCAGTCAAAGCCCGTTGATATGAAGAGAGCAGCCAGTGTAATATTTCAGGATTAATATATTGTTATTTTGTTATTATTATTGTTGCAGCCAGAAGGTTCTGGGTTCGATTCCCAGCCCTTCTCCATGGAGTCCCCATGTTCTCCCTGTGCATGCGTGGGTTCTCTCCGGGTACTCCGGCTTCCTCCCACAGTCCAAAAACTTGGCTGTCAAGTTAATTGGTCTCTAAATTGTCCCCAGGTGTGTGTGTGTGCATGGTTGTGTGTCTCTGTGTTGCCCTGCGACAGACTGTCACCTGTCCTGGTGACCCCACCTCCAGGCGACCTGTCCTGGTGACCCCACCTCCAGGCGACCTCCAGAACGTTGGCTGGCGGCAGCAGCTCCTCCTGACCCAGTAGGGACTTATTGTCCAGTGGCGAATGATTAGAAAATGGATGGATGGATTGTTTATTTTATTGTTAATATTTTTATTATTAATAATAATATTTTATTATTATTATTGCTAATAATAATAATAATAATTTTATTGTTATTATTAGGTGCAGACTACCAATAATTCTAAATGGAAATCAACAGAAATTTCTTCATCTTGACTAAAAGTTTCGTTTTTTTTAAACCAGTTTTGAAGATTTTTATTAAACATGAAGGAAACGTGAAGCAGATTCACATGAACAGCTGCTGGTGTTCCTCGGGCTCAGAACCGGCTCAGAACCGGGTCCCCGTTGACCCATTGATTGAACAAAAGGGGTAGCGGAGTTTGCACCTTCAAAATAAAAGTGGCTGAGGGTGAGAGAATAACCTGACAAACTAATGCCTGAGCTTAATCAATTATGAGTAATTATGCTCCGATCAGGTTTTTTGCAGCCGATTCCGATCCCTGCTGATCTTCCTGGATTAGTTTGTATCTTTACACCTAAAGTGAAAAATGATGCGATCTGGCAAAATGGAAAAATGATCCGTGCTGGCTCTGATTGGTTGGTTCTGACTGAGCCGAGTGATTCTGCAGAATGCCAAGAGGAGGCAGAAGAGATCAATTATTTATCAGGGATTGTCTGTCTCATGATAGGACAGCAAAAGTTTGAATCCAAAATCTGTTTTTAAGTTCCTGCTGCAGCTGTGAGAGTTCACCGCTGGCTGGAGGCCGATCAGCTCCGACTGTCAGATGTTCCTACCAGCAGCAGCGGTCCGACAGAACCAGCGTCTCGGTCCGCAGCTATAAGACTTGAATTATTGTTGGGGTTATTGGTTCAGCTTCCTGACCCTGATGCTCATCCAGGTGAGCGTTGATAGCTGTGCTGCTCCCTGCTGTCTGGATCCGGATGTCTTTAGTTCCTGCATTGACCACCTTTCAGAAATCAAAATAAGCCACGCCCACCACTGCGCAGCGCCCGACTCTCCAGGGGCGGGACGCCCACTGCAGTGAATTTCTATGGCTGTGGTTTTTGTCTTTACTGGCTTCATCAGGCCGTGATCTGCAGCTCTCGCTGGAACGGTTCGCAGCCAAGTGTGAAGCAGCCGGGATGAGAATCAGGGGCTCAAAATCCGAGAGTCTTGAGCCGGGGGGGGGGGCCTTCACAAAGTGGAGGAGTTAAGTATCTCAGGATCTTGTTCACTAATGAGGGAAGAAGGGAGATCGACAGGCGGATTGGTGCAGCCTCTGCAGTGAAGCGGTGCTGTACCGGTCCGTCGTGGTGAAGAGAGAGCTGAGCCAAAAAGCCAAGCTCTCGATTTACCGGTCGATCTACGTTCCTACCCTCATCTATGGTCATGAGCTTTGGGTCTGAAAGAACCAGGTCCCGGATACAAGAGGACAAAATGGGTTTCCTCCATAAGGTGGCTGGGCTCTCCCTTAGAGAGAGAAGCTCAGTCATCCAGGAGACTCAGAGTAGAGCCACTGCTCCTCCGCGTCAAGAGGAGCCAGTAGAGGGCATCTGGTCAGGATGGACACCTGGACACCTCCCTGGTGAGGAGTTCAGGTCCCTCCAGGAGGAGGGGAAGACTCAGGACACGTGGGGAAGACCCAGGCCTGGAAACGCCTCAGGATTCTTGGAGGAGCTTGAACAAGTGGCTGGGGAGGGAAGTCTGGGCCTCCCTTCTAAGGCTGCTACCCCCGCGACCCGACCCCGGATGAGCGGGCGGGCGGACGGACAGATGGACGGATGGATGGATGGAGTAACTGATCATAACACCTGATTTAATATTCAAAATGTGTTGCCATGGAAACCCCCGTGGTAAATTTGGTCTAGAACCAGCCTTCAAATCTAACTCCTGATTTGTTTCAATATTTGGTAATATTGAACCAAACACATTTCATCTCTTTAAAAAGGTTAAATTAGACCAAATAAAAACTGATCAACAGCAAAATATCAACAGACCTCAGATCAGTCCAGCTGTAAACTATCTACACACAGACAGGCGCCTGATAGGTCCATTCTGGTAAAATACCAGAATGTTCACATAACTTTTATACTTGTGGCTCTCTGGGGACACATTTTGAATATTAAATGAGGTGATCAGCTACTGGGTAAAGATAAAAACACCCATAGATGATGTCCATCGCTGCAGCGGACGTCCCGCCCCAGGTGGGCGTGGCTGGAAGCCCTCCATACTACGTTCTGCAAATGTTGGCCCTTTCGGGCTTCCATAGTTTCAGGGCTTCAGATTATTTACAATGTTTATCTTTTACTGTCTTCATGGCGCTGTAATAAACACGTGCCTGTACTAGTAGCAGGTACCAGCCGAACCGAGCGGAACCACAAACAAAACCGTGTTGAGCCCACCTCAGATCCTCCTCCAAACTTGGCCCGTCGGAAAGCCTCCGGCGCGGGGACAGGATCCACACCGAGCCCCGCCAGCAGCCGGCACAGAGCTCCGATCACCCGCCTCACTTCCACTCTCCCAGCCGCCTTGCTGCGCTCCATTTCGGCCTCGGAATCCACGGAAACACGGAGCTGGACCCACAGATACCACCGGCTCCGTGGAGCATCAGAACCGTTTGGCGTTCAGAATTTCTTCCTGAGTTCTATTGGCAGTTGTCAAAAAACTTAAAGTACCATTACCGCCACCTAGTGGAATGGAGTGTGTATATACACACCAACGTTTGCAGCCAGTTTCCTCCTCCCAGTGTCAGAATCTCACTGAGGAAGAAACTGCCTCAGGTTTTCTGTCACTTCAGTATGTCTGCTATAACTGATGTGTATATAAACTGAGTCAATAGAATTTCATTTACAGTTTTTATAACTGCGTCTCAAAACGTTTGGACATCCATCTCTGTAGATAGTCAGGATCCCGGCTGCAGTTTGCCTCCCATAGAACTGGAAGGTCTGGAAGGTTCTGGAATGCCATATTAATTAGAATTATTATTATTATTACTATTGTTGTTATTATTGCCATATTAATAGCCAAATTCATTAGCTTTATCATTAACAGACTTATTTTCCTTGTTATTAGCCTTATTTATTAGTATTATTATCCAAATCATTATTATTATTATTATTATTATTAGCTTTGTTATCATTAATTAACCTTATGATCAGCATTACTATTATTAGCATTATGTGCATGAACCTGGACTGAACCTGGCCGGGATTGGAACCGGTACCGGACATGGTCCAGAACCAGAACCATGTTTTGATATCGGGGAGTTGGTTCTAGTCTGGTACCGGTCCAGAGTTCTGAGAGGGTAAGGGTTAGGGTTAGCCATTCAGAACCAGACCCTCTCCCCCCCACACCCCCCGAGGGCTAAACCTGGAAAGCAGAGCTTTGGTTCTGTCAGGCCCGAGATCGGGCGGACCAGAACATAAAGATGGTTACGTAACGTCCCACCTGGGATCCCTGCCAGGTTCTGCAGGGGGAACCGACTCGCTTTGTCAGGAGGTCCGACTTCTTAGCCTACACGGTTCCGGTCTGAGCTGCAGCCCGGGCCTTTAATAGATCCACTGCCGGTTCTGCTGGTGTACACAGGTACCGCTGGGCCCGGTTCAAGCGGTAATGGATTCCAGACCAGTGATGACCCGATGATGACCCGGTACCACCTGGAATCATGATTAACATGATGCACACTAAGGCAACATGTTTTGTTTTATAGTAGGACATGAAGCCAGTCCAGAACCAGTCTGGACTGGTGGTAACTGGGTGATCCGGCCCAGTAAACCCCGCGGCACTGCAGGAACTGGCTCACAGATAAAGTATTCATCATAGCAGCTTGTCTCTCTCTGGCCTCATTCACGGCGCTCCAATTAATCAGCCTGAAATAGACGGACAGACCTACTTCCCCCACAGACCAGCTAACACGCAGCGGGCAGCAGAGAGTCGGCTCGGTTCTGGTCCAGAACTTCCGGCTTGAAACGTGATGCCAGATCTTCATGGAGTCAATAATTTTCCTCTGTGTTGTAAAGGTTTAGGGTTATTATTGTGATCTTGGGACATATTTCTTACCACGCCACAGTTAAACTGATGCTGCCAGATTATTCTCAATGTGTGAGACGCTTCAGCACCTTAGCAGCTCTAGTTAGCGAACATGGGACAATGTCTCCAGGAGTCCAAATACTCTTTCAAAGATCTTCCTTTCATAGCGTCTTTTATTAGTCTTTGACATTTCTGGCTGTGTTGCCATGGCTTCACCTGTTTTTCCTCCAGGACGGCTGATTGTTTTTCTCTTCTCTCCAGTATTAAGAATAAACATTTAAGCTAGCTAGAAGAAACGTTTAGCAAAACTATTTGGAACTAAGTTTGAAATTTGAAAGATGAGGTTTAAATTACAACGCAGAGTGTGAGCCACATTTCCGCAGCTGCTAAACGCTGAAGTTAGCAATTAGCTTGAGGATTTGGAAGATTCTTATTAAAAAGCTGACAACCTCATTTCTTAGAATTGATCACAAATTAAAACAAGAATTGCAGCTCATGCTAACTGTGCTAATGCTTACTTAGCCTTACTTTCAGAGCAGCCAATGCTGCAAGTTCAAATACAACTAAACCAAACATTTAGTTGCTTGGTTTCTCTTAAAATATGATGAAGTGAAAGAGACAATCAGGCAGAAGAAAGTTCATTCTTTATTTGAACATTAATGCGTTCCAACTAATTCTGGAAAGATGGTGCACAGAAAAAACGATTTTCACATAATTCTTATTTGTCTCCCCTTGAAACAGCATCAAAGGTCTGGACTGTTCATCACCACAAAGCTTCAACAGTGATCAGCAAAATTTTACAAAAACATTCAGTAGAACGCGATTGGCCGTTTGTCCAAAGTCTGTCACAGTGAAACTAGACGTCTTACCACAGTTTAGTGATTCATCCGCTCATCTGACTGGGGCACTCTAAGGTTCAGGCAGATTACATGAAGAAATGTAATGTAAGCTATCAGACCGATTCCCAAATGTTTGAGACCTTGTAGATCAGTGGTTCCCAAAGTGGGTCCTGGAGGCCCAGCATCCTGCATGTCTTAGTTCTGTCCCTGGTTTAACGCACCTGGATCCGATGATGGCTCGTTAAAAGGCCTAAGAAGAACTTTGACCTGCAGAAGAGGTTGATGCTCCCACCAGGGAGAAAATAAAACGTGCAGGATGCCGGGCCTCCAGGACCCACTTTGGGCTCCCCTGTTGTAGGGGATCAGATTAAGTGTCTCATTAAGGAAGTTTGAAAACATTTAGTTCTGATTCATAAATAACAGTTTGCTTCAGGGATCCGTAAGGATCCGGCTTTTAGGAAATCCAAGACTTTCAAGTTTAAAGTTGGGATTAGTTGCAACTGATTATTGATCAGTGACATCCAGGATTACACTTTGGTTTGACAACAGAACTTTGGGGTAAAAATCAGACATATTTGGATTAACTTTACTGATCAAATCAGAAATAATTACTGTGTCTGATGGCTGTGTACTGACATCTCAGCTGCTTTAAACTGAAACTCTTCTTCTGTGGTGTAACAGTACATGTGCCATGCAGCATGAAGCCCGGGTTCAGGGTCAATTCATGAGGAATGCTTTTTTTCTTTCTTTTTGGACATTAAGAGGCTAAAGTCGTTGGCAGAGCGCTCTAATTACAGCCTGAAGCCGCGTTATCCGACCACAACAAGGACCGGAGTTTTCTGTAAACTCCAGTTTTTGTTGAGTTCATTTCCAGCAGGTCCACTTCCATACAACTAAAGGATGTTTATCTGCCTTTAGAAGACTCCACCAGGTGTTGACAAGTGGATGAATTATGAGCCACGTGGCTTTCCATACATCACACAGGCTGCATGGTGCATCTGTAGTTTACTGGCAGCTCCAAAAAATCCCGCACTGTTGATTAAATGCAAACAGGGACATTTTTACAGACCAAACATCGTCATATTTCAGAGCCGGCAAGTAAAACATATAAATAAATGAAAGCAGATGATTAAATTGAACACCATGTATGGAAGCTAACGCAGCGGAGGTCACAGCACTGTCTGGTTGTCGCTCAGTAATCGCATAGTTTTCTTGGTCTTTGAATGAATTTGCAGCGAATATTTAACATCCTTCACTGCATCCTTCATGTTGTTCCATGATCATTAGCTGCGTCTGTAGCTTGCTCTTTCTCTTTGTGTGAGCTAAATGAAGAAGAGAATCACTGACAGCCGCTGCTGCCAGACTTTCAGCTTCCCTTCCAACCCGCACATGTGCAGCATCAGCCTTCAGTGACTCTTTGGAGCCACCCTTCTTGTTGTTGAGAGGAAACACTAACCGGCAACTGACTTCAGACGCACCAGCAGAGCTTCAGGCTGCAGCTAAAGCTTCATGAACCAAACATGCACTCATTATGTGGAGAGAGTGAGACTTGCACAATCACTGCATGGCTCACTCATGGCGGTTGTTGGGGAGGATGGGGTACTGGAGGAAGAATGCTGGTCAGAACTGGAGCAGCCCTTACGTCATTAAGCAACTTTTAAACCCTCCACAGCATGCCGGTTTGTTAAGTGTCTTGATGAATCACCAGAGACTCTGCTAAACACCGATACTCGACTTCGCCGCTCCAAATAAAATGCCATTAGTCTGTTTTTCTATTAAAGCTTTTTACATTCAGTCAGAAAAAATTTTAGACTTTTGTTTCCATCTACTGTCGAAACAGGAATGACTGCAATGTCACCCTGAGCAGCAACTCACCAGGCAACACCACCATGACTTCTGGTCATGGACGTCATGACTTATAATCAGGGAGGTCATAAGTCATGTTTCTGTTTCATTTCTGGTGGAGGTCTTCCTGATTTCTATCCAATCAGAGCCCAGAGAGCAAAGACACGCCCACGGTTCTGTAGAAACTGAACCTGTTTGTTCATGTTTGGACCACAGAAGGTTCTGATTCTCGCTGTTACTTGACAGGTATCACCAAGGCAACCAGTGACCTAGCAGTTTCTGTGGTTCATCAGTTTCTTCTTTGGAATTCAGGTCCCAAAGCTTTGACCTCAGTCGTCTGACCCAAACTGTCAGAACCACCTCCAGGTCACCCCAGAAGCTTCCTGCTTTCTCCCATAGAACCAGTTTGGACCCATTGCCCTGCTGGAGAACCAACATCTGGCTGGCCCGATGCATCCAGTCCACTCTGCTGGTCCAGTTCAGCACTGGACCAGGTACCAGTTGGACCTTCGATCAGAGGGTCCGAATGAGGCGACACATCTACCGAAGGACCGTTGAACTGGTGATGCTGGGATCTAGAAATTAACGGCCTTTACTGGTTCTGCTCAGTTCTGGCCATGTTTAAGAACTCATCTTGTTTTCTGCAGTCTAGGGTTAGCCTAGCAACCAGCCGCTCACACTCATGAACTTTGAACCTTAAGTACTGCATGTCAAAGGTTCAGCTGGGTGTGTGTATATATGCGAACCTGTGTGGATCAGAGAAAAGCTTGATGCATTCGGAACCGGGTCTGGCCTAATGTGACTCACAGCAGCTGAGTTTAACTTTGTATTATTATTGATATAATGTCTAACTTGGAGAAGGATTATGTAACAAAAGCTTTGAAAACATGTAAACGGACCAGACTGAGCTACATCCAGAACCGTTTCTTTCAGAACCCGGCTGCGTTCTGCTAAATATGGCTGCAGATAAACAGCAGAAAGCTCCATGACAACATTCATTATCTGAGTCTAGAAGAAGAAACATCCTCTGCCACATTCATTACAGCTTTATATATATGTATATTTATCTATGTCTCAAAGATCAACATATATTATTGAAACACTATTAAATACTGTAAAGTGGAATATGATTATAAAAGACACAGTCAACATGAGAAGCAGAGTAATGAGTATCCGTATCGTTTGGGTTTCCATCCATTCACGAGAACTGAGGCCAAACAAACTTTAAGAAAAGAAATGAGGTTAAATATTTTCACCCTGTTGTCCCAGAACCGAGTCCACTATCTAGACACGAGAATCTGTGGGCTAGTCTAAGGAAAAGCAACAACTTTAATGCAGCTTGGACAAGGCTGGAGAAGGCAACTGCAGCAACAGCAACAAGATCAGCCAGTACTTTCTGCCTGCCAGGAATCACCCTGACGACGATGACGATGGAGACGAAGACGATGAGGATGAAGGGGAGAGTCGGTGTCCGTCTCCTGCTCCGGTTTCTGGGAGTTGTGGCGGGTCCTTCTCCTTCCTGCTTCCGGTGCAGACGGACCTCTGGGCCGGTTTGAACTGCCAGGTCACCTTCTTGGTGGACTGCTGCTCTGAAGACGTCTCTGTCTTCACCGCTGGAGACTCGGGCCGAGTTTCTGTCTCCGCTGCGCCGCCGGGGAGTTTCCCGGACCTCCCGCTGCCGCGACTGTCTGGCTCTGCGAAGAGCTCTCCCAGAACCTCGGGCTCGGCCGCTTCTCCAAACATGTCCCAGTCTGACTCGGCGGGGCCTCTCCGGGACCGGCCGGCGGACCTGGAGGACCGACTGGGATCGGAGTCAGACAGGTCCGAGTCCCAATCGCTATCCCCGGCCACTGAACCACATCCCAGAACCGAGACATCAACTGGACCAGAACCAGAACTCTCAGAATCCGAGTCCCTGGAAGGATTCAGAGAAAAGAATCAAAGAAACATTTCACAGGGATGGATGGATGGATGGATGGATGGATGGATGGATGGATGGATGGATGGATGGATGGATGGATGGATGGATGGATGGATGGATGGATGGATGGATGGATGGATGGATGGATGGATGGATGGATGGATGGAGGATGTGGTCGGATGCCTCTCTACCTACTTGCCGCCGTATGGTGCAGTTCCGGCGGGGCCCAGCAGGAGGCATGCCGGAGCAGCCAGGTAGACGAAGCTGTCGGTGCAGAGGAAGTCTCCCTCTTCTGGTTTCTGTGGAGCGATGGCGGCCATCTTGGGGTCCGTGCTGGGTTGCTCAGCTTTGGTGCTTCCTGCTTGTTTCTGGATGGTGTGCTGCTTTGCATCATGCGTAGAAATCTCTTTAAGTCCGGTGGCTTCACCTTTGGGCGGAGGTCTTGCAGACACGGCGAGGTAGACGAAGCTATCTGATTGGATGAAGGGATCCACGTCCCCGCAGTCCAGGCCTGAGCTTCTTAGTGGCTTCTGGTACGGATCTAGAAGATGTTTGATTTGTTGCTTGGAAGGAGAAAGAGGATGGGGCGTGTCTATGCCCATCACAGTTACTTTCTTCCTGGGCGGCGCTTCCTGCCTCTGGGGAGCAGTGAACGAGGCTTTTATGTCAGGTTCCTCTGCTGGAGGGTCGTCCTGGTCCACGCCGGCATCTCCACACCCTGAGTCGTCTTCGCCGCCGTGTCCGTCCACGTCTTCGTAGGACGGCGTGTTGAGCAGTGAAGGGTAGCACCACTGAAGCTCGGAGCTCTCCTCCCTTCCCCACTCCTTCAAGCCTCCATCATCCATATCTTTGTCTAACGAAGTGTTGCTGCTTCCCAGTTCAGAGTCACTGATTGGCTGGTCGCTGTCAGAGCCGCCATCCTCCTGGCTCTGATTGGATAAGGAGAGAAAGACGCCACTGGAGTCAGACTCCAATGTCAGGTTAGAGTCCGGAGAGCTGTCCTCCTTATTGGAGCTGGAGAGAAACACAAAGCAGTCGATGAGTTCACTGGGGCCATGCTTTCATCTTGATGATGTCATGCTCAGGTAGACAGATAACTAAGAACAATATGAACCGGTGATGAACAATGCACAAAACAAAAAGATCCAGGTAACCCGCTACACCTGAGAGACAAATGGAACTCGGACAGGCAAATGGAGGGATGGGCGGACAGTATTTCTAACAGATATCAGTGACGTTCTCTGTGATGTTCAGCTGCTAAACATCAAAAGGCTTAATTAATTCCGTCTATAAACTTTTAACCAAATTATCTGATCAAATGTTGGCCCCTCAGTCCTACTACATTCAGTAATTGACTAATGAATGTGATGAAGTGTTTGTTCACCCAAACCTCCGGCCTGGTTAAAATCTGGAGCGCTGCTCCCACCGACTGAATGTTCCTGTTGTCCCAAAGGACCAACTCATGTTGTTGTTGTTATTGTTCCATTATGGTGAGTTCATCTGTGAAAACCGCTCCATGAAACAGCAGCGTGACGCTTCTGACTGCCCATTTGGGCAACAGGCAGGCTGACTCACCTCAGCTCTTCCTGCAGGTTTATGATGGGATTTTTACAGACATCCCGTCATTTCAAATGACATGGCATCATGTCCACCATGGGACATGGTCTATGTCTCCATGTCCACATCCCAGGAACTGCCGGCCTGGCACATTGGTGGATGTTGTTGTTTACTGTCCAATCAGGCAGACACCGAAAGCCTGTTTGTCATAGCTGAAGCATGTCCAATATTAGTCTGAGAAGAATACTTTTTGAAGAACAATGTCAGAACCTTTCAGCTAAATTTGTGGTGTGCCTCCCGGCTCCATGTTTAGCTTCCATATGTTTCTGAATTTAAATAGACTTACATCTGTAGCGCCAACAGTTTTTCATTGTGCAAAATCAATATTCTAAAATACAAATTGAAACAGACACAAAACAATGCAAGATAAAAACATTTATGAAGAAATATATCAGACAGAGTATCAGAGTAACTAACAAAAACAATCTTTAATCAGGAATTACCTCGGTCCAGCAGAGGGGGTGCTGGCAGATTTAGTTGGCCAGTCACTACTTGACCTGTCGATGTCGGTTGGTGTCATTGGATTCAGCTCCAGACTGACCTGGGATCTGCTGCTAACGCCTGATAACACAAGCAAGCAGGAGACACATGAGAACCAGACAGCTCAGGGTTCACTGGATGGGTTTCATTAGAATCCTGTCCAAATGATTGGACGGACAGATGGATGGACGGATGGTGACGACTACCCCTTCAACTTGTTGCCTCCACCTTTTCTCTGATACAGCAACCTGGTTTATGCAAAGCACCATGCGGCCATGTCGCTCACCTGAGCGGTCTGTGCTGGGCCCCCCGCCCACCCCCTGTGGCTGCAGCCTCAGGCACCATAATACTCATGTATTATGTTATTAGTTTGTCTTTTCTTGGGATGGGCTGTACTTAAGCAAATGTCCTTGTCCTTCTGTACGATGACAAGATTGATTGATTGATTGATTGATTCATTGATTGATTGATTGATTGATTGATTGATTGATTGATTGATTGATTGATTGATTGATTGATTGATTGAAAGAAACACTGGCCCTGGCAGCAAACAACCGATCTAGCTAGCAGGTAGGATCCGGTTCTGCCAGAGAAGCGGATCTCTGCATTGTTCTCTGCTTTACAGAATAAACTTTCAGAAACCCGAGGCTATCCGTGCTGTGATGACACATCCCAGCAAACTGGCAGAAAAAAACCATGTCATTGTTGGTATGGCAACATTATGTTGCTCCAAAAAGTCACCATAGTTAATTATGCATCATTAGGGCTGTGGGTGTAAGCATTTAGAGCAAGTTACTTTATCAATACACAATTTATTTCAGTGGAGGATGAAAAACTCCCAAAAGTGACAGAGAGATTGAATGTAGAAATAAATGCCAGAAACTGTTTAATACAGAAATACTGAACTTTTTCTCCAACATGGTTACGGAGTACAGTGTGACTGAATGTATCTGATCCATGTGGTTGAACAGCAATATCATAAAAACTACAAATGTCCAGTTTAAACTGGGGTAGAAACTGCTGAATATCATTATTTTACAAATGATGTCTGTTTATTTATTAATTCAATAGCAAAATGCATTTATTGCAATTAAAAGAACATCAGCTCTTGTGTGATGTATTGCTATTTGACTAATCATGACGAAGAAGCAACTTTGGAATAATAGAATGAAATAATCAGATCTGTCTCTTCAGACTGTTAGTTACTCACATGATTTGTAATCTATTTTATTTAACTTGGCTGTAGGACGATTATGTTAGTATAATTGATTCAATACCTTTTAATTATTCCAATGTTCCTATTTCTCCAGGCTTTGCATGAGGCGGAGTAGCAAACATCTTTAGTTAGGTAGAGTAATCAGTCCCAGATCAATTAGTATCTGCATCATCCATCCACTCATTATTGGATAGATGGATACCCTCATGGTAGCAGGGTGTTGGGCTACCTGTCTCCCCCAGCCCATCACCAGCCCAGGGAATATTCCTGTCATTTTTAAAAGTTTAATTGAAACATGAGTTTGTTCTAGTTTTTCTCTGCGACGCCATCTGGGCTAGAATGGCATGTCAGTCTTTCCTTCCCACTGTTACCTCATGCTTTCTCAGGAGGCATTGCTGAGTCAGTTGCTTGTGCTTTCTTACATTGAGAACCTTTTACCAGCTGCCACTAATGATCTGCCTAATTTGGTTGTTTTATGATTACAAATTCATGGATCTGTATGATTTATGAGGTTAAGGCTTCCACATACTCAGACGTGCTTCACTCTAAAGAAGGTCCATTAGAAAATGATCTCGAGACCAAGACCAGTTTTGAGTACTACATCACTGCCAAAAATGTGGGAGCCTTTAGTCTTGCAAAGTGCATTGAGATGACAACAAACTGAAATGAAGGTGAACCTTGAGTGGGTCTTCTGGCTAAATGAAGGCTAAACAGGACGGGTTACATCGAACGTAGGAACACTGAATTCAACCATAGATATGTTACATCTGCAGTACCTGTGTGAAGGGGAGCTTTGTCTCTTTGTGGCCCAGGATGTGTTTGGTACATGTCGCCTCGTTCCCTTCCTGGCTCCAGCAGTGATTGGTACCCATCCTGTTGGGGCTGCGACAGATCCAAGTGTTCCAGGTCCAAGTCCAACTCCCGGGCCCTCCTCTCCAACTCTGTCAGGCTGAGCTCTGAGGCTGCTGAGGAAGGAGGATGAGAACCCCCGAAGCCAATGGGTGGCCTGAGGAGAGGCCATCGCTGCAGGGAGCCTGAAGGGGAATCTTGATCTCCTCCTTCTTCTCCACCTGCTTCCTGTTTTTCCCAGTCATTATCCCAAAGAGTGTTGACCATGTCAAGAACTTCATCCCAACCCTCCACCCCTGCTTCCTCTCCAAGAGTTATTCCTTGTTGGCCATCCACCTCCAGTTTCTCTGTGTGTAGTTTTGCTTCTACCTTCTCTTTTGGACCAATTTTAAACTTTATCCCTCGAACCTCCACTTGTTCAGGCTTTACTTCAACGTCCATCTCTTTTTCATCTTTCTTGTTTTTAGCAACATCTGTCTGGAGCTTTTCTTCCACATTTATCTTTGCCTTATCTTGTTTGGCTTCCTCCACAACTACCTTCTCATTCTTCAGGGTTTCTTCTCTCTTCTTCTCCTTTCCTTTGTTTTCCTCTTTCTCTGCCTTGTCCCTACTTTCCCCCCCACGTTCATCCCGACTTCTGGACCTCCTGGGTTCCTCTTGCTCTCTGCAGATTCTCCAGTGCTCCAGGTTCTGCTCCCTGAGGGATGCCCGGCCTACCAAACCGCTCCCAGGTCCAGGCTCTGGGTGAGCGGCTTCCCTCAGTGAGCATCGCCCTACAATAGGGTTCATCAGATTTGATAATGGGTTCTCTGAGCCATGCCGAAGGTGTGGATGCCTCTTCTCCAGGGCTGACAAGACAGAAGGGAGTGGGGGGAGGATAGGAAGATTGTGGAGTGCCCCTCCCTGGCGGACAGTCCTCTTTCGGACTATGATTCTGCGAGGCCAGGTGGACTCGATATCCTCAGGTGGTCCAGCTGATTCAAAGTCTTCCAGCTGTTTGCTTTCTCGGGGGCTCAGTACTCCCGGACGCAGCCCAGTGGCTGTGCCTGGTCGAGACCTGGAACAGGACTTGGATGATTTAGATTTAGATCTTGAGCTTTTCCCAGTATGACCTGACCTGGGTTTATCAGAATCCCCAAGCTTTGGCTCTGCTTGATCTGCAGGAGCAGCTTCAGGTTTATCTGCTGCTACAGAGCTTACCTGAAGTTCACCTGTACTTTCAGCTTGATTGGCAGTTTCATTCTCTTTTACTTCTCCACAACTGATCCTACTTTCTGCTTCTGGCTTAGAAACAAAAGCAATCTCAGCATCAGCTTTAACTTCTACACTGGACCCAGATGTTAAATCAACATTTGACTGCGATTCAGGTTCAACCTCTGTTCCAACTTTGTTCTCCGCCTGTTGGAAGTGACCTATACCCCCAGAATCAAGCTCCGGCTTGGTTTCAGGAACAGGAGCAGCTTCAACCTGAACTTTGTTTGCAGGACCAACAATCTTCTCTGTGACTCTCTTGCCTGATTGTTCAGGTAAATGCTCTTGTCTACTCGTAGCTCCGCCAGCTTTAGTGGATGTCCCTCTATATCCCTCCTTATTCTCTGTCCCTGACTGAACTTTTCCCTCCAAATCCCGACCTCTTGGCCGAGTTTTCACCTGAGAGCCCATCCTCTTTTCAGGTAGGTTCTTCACACTGGATCTGGATCCGTCGTCATATTTGTTCCAGTTTTCGGCTCGATGATGCTCCTGGTTTAACGCTCTCATTTCCACTTCCGACATATTTCCCATTAAGACTTCGCTGACTAACCTGGGCCCACAACCAGATTTACCGTCCACCAACACTAAACTAACACTCCCACTGTCGCACCTGGGTGGCATCCCGCCACCAACGCCTTCTGGCCCGACCTTTGACCCAGCTCGGCTCCTGCCTACTGCTCCAGTACCCATTCTGGGAGCGCCACTAGGGGAGGGGGAGGGTGAAGGCTGTGGGAGCAGCAGAGGAGTTGTGTCCAAACCGTGTTCAGACTCTATAAACACAGAATCTCTGTCGGAGCGGAGAGGAACTGGTCGGCCATAACCAAACGTCCCAAAAGTGGATGTCTCCCTTCTCTCCCTCTCTCGTGCTCTCTCCCTCTCCAGCCTACCCCTCTCTCTCTCTCTCTCCCACTCACGCTGGGCCCAACCTCTCTCCATCTCTCGCTCCCGCTCCCTCTCCCAATCCCTGTCGCGCTCACTGCGGCCCCATCCACCACCTCGCTCCCTCAGGTCTTGCTCCAGGTCATGGGCAGACAGTTGGACCAGCGCAGTTCTGTAGGGGGACCTTCTGAGCTCCTGGGGTGGGGACAGCCTCAGGCTCTGGGTTTGGGAGTAATGCCTGGACTGCATCACATGGGGAGGAGAACAGCGCAGGCTCTGGCTCTGACTGGGACGAGGTTTGGCCGGGGAAAAGAATACCGGAGTGTGGTATCCGGACGAGAGTGGCGAGCCGGAGAAGGGTGAGATGAGAGGAGAGGTTAGGGAGGAGGACTGACCTGGTCCTGGGTAGTGGCCTGGATTCAGGTAGCTGCCTCCCCCGCGGTCTATCAGCTCCACTGGAGGAATCTCCACACACTCCAAGGGTTTAGGAGATGACATTGCTTTCCAGGAATGCCGGCTCTCTCTGCTCTTTGTGCTGTCTCCATGGTGAGGGTGGTGGTGATGGTGGTGCTTCTTTGATGAGGAGGACAGTCCTGGAGCAGAAAAGGAGGACACAGAGGGAGAGACGGATCGATTGAAATGTCCTGGAGAGTGGCAACCGTCTATGTCCTCCGCTCCCAGTTTGAGGGAATCGTAGATGGCTCTCTCATCCAGGCGCCGAACAAAGGAAGGGTTTGGAGTTAAGGAGCGTGGCTGTGGATCAAACATGTCTGACCTGCTGACTCTCAGGGATCCGCTGGTGGAGTAGCTGTAGCTCCCGTCTCCCCCTCCGTCCCGCCTCACCGAGCCCCCGGAGTGATGGTGATGGCTATCAATCTGCTGATTGATGCACATGGTGTCATAAATGGATCGCTGAGGGATGTAGCCGTCACCGTAACCCCCTTCCATCCCAACGTCCCGCCTTCCCACTCCCCCGTCCCCAAGTCCATGTTTCTCCAGGCAGCAGGAGCTCTTCCTGAAACACCCAGGGCGGCTGAGAGGCTTGCCCATGATTGGTGCAGGGGGTTGGTGGGAGGCACGTCTAAAGCTTGAAGAGTGAATTGTGAAGTTTTTAATTAACAAAATAAGAGTAGAACTGCTTTTCAAACCACTACTGACTGTCCAGGATGTGCAGCTTCAGTCTCCAGAAAGACCATGAAAGCAGGAAGAAAGCCCCCTTTCAAAATCCTTCTTGTTCTCCAGTGAAGAACTGAGAAATATTCCTGCTGTTTTCATGAGAGGTCAAGAGACTCTAAGTTTGGAAACATCCTTCTGTCAAAGGCTCCAGGACATGGGGACACTACAAACAGCCTGAAGTCCAAACACAATCCCACATTGAGAAATATTCCAGTCAGATTCCAAAAGGTTGAAGACAGTTTTTTATTTCCACTGGAAATATCTTCTCTTCCACTTTACTCCCATTGTGACAGAATTTGTATTTATTCAGCGTCTTTATTGTTCCGTTTGCCTGATTAGAGGAAGTTAAATGTCTTTCCAGCAAAACGTTGGTCTGTCAGCCTCAGAGCCACAGAAAGAGGGAGAAGAAACGACGAAGGATCAGATCCAATCAGACCTGCTCCTCTCATTCTGCTGCTGTTTGATGGTTAACGTCTCCTGCATGAGGAAGAAACAAAGCAGAGAAACATTATGGAGGCCCTCCTACAAATCTGTTTTAAATAGTCCTCCAATGCTGATCCTACTTGTGGAGTAACTTCCTAACAAATAATCTGTTTTTCTACACCATGTCCTCTTGACTCAGAATTAGACTCAATAAATTTAATTCAGTTAAATAAGCCTGAGGATGTCAACACAATATTCACTCATAAAAGCTGAGAAATTGAGCTTTAAAGGTTTCTCGATTGGCTTCATTTGGAGAATTTGCTTATCATTGCACTTTAGACGAGCTGACATTTGGATTGAAGAAATAACAGAAGTTTCCCATAACCCAGCTGTCTGACCGGTTTTAATAACCTTTCATTTCATTTTCACTGCGTTTTCCAAACTTGAGAGAAAATGCCATTATATCAGATCTTTATCAGACAAAGCTTTAAGAACCTCTAAGGAATCTGCTCCATGTTTCGTTTCCTCTGAATCTCAGGGAGTCATTTAACCTTTAGTCCTTCTCTAACTGATGTCGGTCGCCGCTGCTCGTACTGAGCCCGGTTCTGGCTCTGGTTCTGGAGGTTTCTTCCTGTTAACAGGGAGTTTTTCCTCTCCACTGTCGCCACATGCTTGCTCAGCATCAGGGATTGCTATAAAGTCAACGACATAATGCCAGCGCCTCCTGCTGGTCAGGAGGAGTGGTACTGAACGAATTGATCTTTCTAAACTGATTAACTGGAACCAAACAGAATCTGATTAAATTGAGATGATTTTGCTTCAGAAGACATTAGCTGTGAAGTGGCGCTTCATAAATAAATTGAATTGGATGATGAACGACCAACTTCCCATTGAATCCCTTCAAACATTTACTTCTAAATGACTAAAGCTCCATAATCCCAGCGTTAATCTGGAGCTGAACAACTAAACATGGCATCTCAACATTTGTGTCTCTGGACAGCAGGGCTAAATTTAGACGTCCTGCTGATTCCTGTGGGAACTTTGAGGAAGTTACAGGAACACCTACAGCTGCTCTCACACTGACAGAGCTGAGTGTGTGGGGGTGTGCGTGTGTGTGTGGGTGAAGTTGGATTAAGCCTGATGACATAGTTTCCAATGGAAGCTGCTTGGATCCCGGAGCGGGAGCTGGAAAGACGGATGATTCCCTCTGAGACATCAGAACCTCAGAGGAGGAAAGTTGGCGAAGTCACCAGTCGAACCGCGATGGCCTCAAAACGGAAATCATTTCAAATGATTCATTTCACTGCGGATTCAGAAGAGTCCATCTGTGTCAAAGGAGCCTATTGATAGCAGAGAGCGTCTCCTGCTGCCGCCGCCACCTGCCGAGCCCCCTCCACCCCCTCCTCCATCCTCCTCCACCTCCCTCCACCCCCTTTGCCCCATATCGATTAAAGAGTCTGAACCTTGCTGTTGCTGTTGCCATCGTCGTCTCGGCCGCTGAAGCCATCTATGAATTCGGCTCTCTGCTCTCGTCTTCAGCATCTTCTGGTCCTCTGCTGCATCCTCTTCGTCTTCCTCCGCCGTCGCTCTGTTTTTCTGGCGCTCCTCTCCCTCCCTCTCTGCTGTGAATCATGCCTTCTGTCAGAGGAAGCTTTTTTCTTTCTCTTTTTTTGACAAGCACTCTCTGCCAACCAACACACCGACGCAAACCCTCCTCCTCTCCCTTCCAGTTTTATTTACTCCCTTCAGCCTCCCTCCATCACTCCTCTCTTCCTCTCCATCTCTCTGCCTCCTATTTGCAGCTTTAAGGGCTTTAAAGGCTCCAGAGCCACAAAATTCCCTCTTTCCATCTCCATCTGTCTCCCTTCCTTACCCTTTATTCACCAAGATTTCTATTTTCTGATCCAATATCTATCTATCTATCTATCTATCTATCTATCTATCTATCTATCTATCTATCTATCTATCTATCTATCTATCTATCTATCTATCTATCTATCTATCTATCTATCTATCCATCCATCCATCCATCCTCCATCCCTCAGTCTCCCACACACTCTTTTCCTCTGCAGCTCTCTTCATCCTCTCGTATCTCTCGGTTTGCCCTCTCCCTCCCACTCTTCACCTCGGCGTTAATGCAACACGCATCGCTGTGGAGGCGGCAGCAGCAGAGTTACAGCAAAGAAAGAGCAACAATGGATCCTCACATGTTGAGCAGAGCATCGTGATTATCAGCGTTGCTTTGTCCTTTCCTCCTCCTTTACCTGTGTGGTCAGTGCTCTGATGGTTCACCTGCAAAGTCTCATTGGAGGAAGAACACAGCCAGCTAGCAGCTAGCAGGAGCAGCTGTGATTGGTCAGAGAAACACTCTTTATCCTCCAGAAACCACAGAATGAAGAAGAGACTTCAACGAATGAACCGCAACTAAACCTCTTGGACAGAAACAAACCCAACCATCCAACTGTCCTCCACAGAACCAGAAAAGCAGGAAGAGACTTCCTGTTCCTGTTCTGATGGGACTTGAACCTCTGAATCCATCCATCCATCCTCTATACTCCCTTTTCCCTTAGTGGGGTCAGGAGGTGCTGGTGCCTGTCTTGGTAATATAAGATGCAAATATATATTTAAAAAATCATGTTTTGAAAAGTTTTCTGGGTTGTTGAAGCGCAAAGGTCAGAGGCCAAGTGAGCCTGTCCCCACTGACCAATGTTCACTTTTAACTGGATATAAAACAAATAAAAATAGCCAGAAATTGCAGGTTATTTGCACCATTTTAAACATTTTTAGGTTTACTTTAGCCTACATGAAAGAAATATGAGACAAATACACAAATTATTGATAAAATAGCACTTTGAAATCATGTCCTTGCAGTTTTGTTCAACCCGTAACGGCAAACCAACCCCTCCTTTTTATAAAAATGGTTCAGTCCAATTTCCTCAGCACCTGTAAGTGACATCACTGAAGTCTCTTCCTGTTCATACTTTAAAGAGATTTAAGTGTTGATATCATTTCTTAATTATATTTAATGATTTTTCATACAAAGATCTTGATCATCAAGCTCAACCTTTCAACCATGTTAGGTAATGATATTTATTGTTGTTTGGGAAAAAGTAAAAAAGAATGTCTCTGAAACACATATTAATGTCTTGTTTTCATCACATCATATGTTGCTCCATATCCTAGCTAATGTGGACTAATGGCAACTTTTAGTGAAAATCTTCAACCCGTTACAAAAGAAGCAGTTTTGTAACGGGTTGAACTCTGGACTGTTGGGACGTTGGACTGTTGGGACGTTGGACTGTTGGGACGTTGGATTGTTGGGACGTTGGACTGTTGAGATGTTGGACGTTGGACTGTTGGACGTTGGACTGTTGGGACGTTGGATTGTTGGGACGTTGGACTGTTGAGATATTGGGACGTTGGACTGTTGGGACGTTGGACTGTTTTCAAAGCTTAGCTTAGCTTCTCTTACCAAGCTATACTTTTCAAACAAGCCTATTTTGCTTTTGTGATTGTCATTGATTTCACTCAATTTTAATCAAGTTTTTTAACATTGTGCTTTGACTGTCCTGCTCTGTGATTTCATGTGTGTAGCACTTTGAGATTTTTGTTTGCAAAGTGCATTGGGAATTAAATTCATTATTATTTTTATTTTTATTATATCCACCATGCCTTGGGTTATTTTGGTTTGCATTATTTACCTCAACTCTTTTTATGGTGCATTGTTTTCTTAAGCAACCATAAATTTAGCTTTCTTCCTGTATCTCAGCATTGTTTCTTTTACCCGGTCTTAACTTGGGTTGCCCAGCTTATCTAATCTTAGTTGACCTTGTCTCATTTTGGCTCGGCGTACCGTACCGTACCTTAGCATAGCATTTATATCATTAGTCAGCCTTTTGTTCCTTTATTCAGTCTTAACCAATAGTAGCTTTTTGTTTTATCTTTGCTTATCATAATTAACCCACCTAATCTTAGCGGCTCTTAGTTTAATTTACATAACAGCCCCTCTCCAATCATATTTTCATTCTGTGATCGATGTTCTTTACAGCTGAAAAGTGCTGGCATCCCTCCTCCACATGGAGGAGTTAAAGTCAACCCACCAAGGTTAACAGCTGGTCTGAGTCCAATGGAGAAACCTGCTGGTCTGCTGGAATTTTAACCAACAACCACCCCTCTGGTGTGAAGAAGAGCTGTGTGTCTGGTGCAGAACACCAGTTGAGCCCAGCATGAGGAACCCTGCAGCAGCAGATCCTCACAAACAGGTGGAGGCGTTCAGTGGCCTGCAGCAGCAGGAACCGGAGGAGGAACCGTATATTCACATGTCAACATGGACCAATGCCTCTGAGGAATATTAATGACACCTTGTTGAACCTGAACTATAAATATTTATTACTCTTCTATAGAAAAAATGAATCAAACCTAGGGTGTGCCTAATAAAGTGGACGGTAAACGTCCAGGTCTGAAGGCTGGACTGAGACTAAGAAAAGGTGAAGGAGATGAGGACTGGACCGGATCATGAGGGACTTCAGGTTCTCTGTCCACCAGATGGTTTGTTTGGCATGGCTCCCTCTAGTGGCGACTGGCTGCCACTGACACCTGGCTGAGGTCACTTCCACTGTCATGTTTCGATGAGCAGAACAACTCAGAGTCCACAGACAAAGAGACGTTCACACAGGAAGCAGCTGCATAGTCCCCACACTCGGCTGCTCTATAACTGCATTAGAGTGTGTGGGGGTGTGTGTGTGTGTGTGTGTGTGTGTGTGTGTGTGGGGGGGGCAATGCGGTATGTGAATATGTAAACTCCTACAGCTGTCACTATGGCAATATTTCTTGCTGTTTGTCCTACTCAGTGTAAGAAGCGAGCTTACACTGAGTCCTGAGGCAGGGAGTCCTGCTAACAGGGTCGTTCATGTTGACTCGGCTTCACTGGGAGCAGAGAAACGTCCGGTGAGAAGATATCTTGCAGAAAGAGGAAGACAAAGCAGGAGCGGTGAGTTTGAGTGAGGAGGAGCGCTGGAAGAGTGCAAGGCCTGCAGAATCAAAGTTACACATTCCTGACTGGATGGAGACATCTGGAAAACTTTAACCACATAGAGGAGGGGGAGAAAAGGACGGGTTTCAGTTAGAGACATTATGAATTAAAGGTACAGCGACTTAAAATTACAACAGAGCTCTGGTCTGACTGAAGCTTTGGAGTAGAGAGAAAGCTTAGAGACAAAGAAGGCAGAGTCGGTGGGAGGAAGTCTGACCAAAGTGTTCGGCCTCTTCCTTTCTCATGTTGAGTTCAGGAAGTTGACATAGAGTGAGGGAGGGCTGTGTCAAGCAGACTAACATTTTCCTGCTGCCTCGCTGTTTTTCCCTTTTTCAGCCCGGCTGAGCAACAGGAGGGGAACTGGAGGCGGAGTTTCCCATGGAGCCGAGAGACACGGAGCCGTCGACTCGCCGGACTCTGGTAGCTTGATGGAGGCCAGCGGAGATCCTCACGACGCAGGGTGAGTTCCTGAGGTGGCCGTGGAGGAGACTGAAGGGGGAGGGGGCAGGGAGCAACATGAACCAGAGGGGGGACCAGGTTTTGCTATGAACCATAGGGGGGGTGCTCCGGAGCCCATGGCAGCAGATGTGATGACTCAGTGCCTCCATGTGGATCAGCAGCGGCTCCGGAACATTTTGCCTCTTCTAACTTGAACTCAAGGATAAAATCCAGCAGAACTGCTGAAACTTTTCCATCAGACATTCAGAAACTTGGAGTTAGACTCCGATCTGCACCAGAACTCGGTCCAGTCCGGTTTGTCCCATAATCTGATCTACAGAAAGAAAAAATCCCGAATCCACATTTATTCTAGGAATAAATTGCTTCCATAGTTTTGTCAGGAAAAAGTCAGGAAAGATTCTCAGTCCCAGAAATTGAGTCTGATCGCAGAACCGGATCCAGTCTTGATCCAATCCATCCATCATTTCAGACCAAAAGCTGCCATAGCACAGGTGTCCAGCCAGAACCAGGTCAGTTGCTGATTACCAGACTTCCTGCTCCCATGATGCATCAGTCATTGACACGCAGCATCACTCCTCCTGGATCCAGATCAGGAGCTCCAAAAGTGGAGGGCTCAGTGATGAAGAGCAGTTCTGTTAGGTCAAGGTTCATCAACTGTTACTTCTTCTTTACAGCTGCAGCGGCCCCCTCAGCCATTCATCCTCCTCTTCCTCACTTCTCCCCACCAGGCCGGGCCGGCCCCAGCCCCCGCGCCCGCTCTTGAGACCCTCCCAGCTCTCCTTACCCCTCCTTCCTCCTTTTCTCTCTCCCATCGTCCTCTCCTCTTCTCCTATGCCCGACCTGACCTCTGACCCTTCCCCCGGTCCGGTTCTGCTGAGTTCTTTGGACCGGTTGCTGGGGAGCGTCTCGGTGTGGAAACCCAGAGGCCTGAATCCGGACTCCGCCTCCAGATTCCTGAAAAACCAGCCGGCAGGGGTAAGACTTTAATTGTTCCTTCTCTAATGTTCCCCTGAAGTTCCCTCTATGTTCCCCTGAAGTTCCTCTAACGTTCCCCTGAAGTTCCCTTTATGTTCCCCTCAAGTTCCCTCTAACATTCCCCTGAAGTGCCTCTAACGTTCCCCTGAAGTTCCCTTTATGTTCCCCTCAATTCCCCTAACATTCCCATCAAGTTCCTTCTAATGTTCTCCTGATGTTCTGCAGACATTCCTGGCTCACACGGCAGCAGATCGGGTCACCATGATCTCGGTCCGGCTGCCTGACGAAGGCGGCGCTCCGGCGGTTCGCGGCGTGGCGGTCCAACAGCATCACACCTGTACGGGTCACATGATATCTGCACAGAACGAAGCCAGAGTGAGAACCGTGCTGATGTAACTTCTACCTCATCCTGTTCTCAGTTGTTCACCTGGAGGGATCCTCGCTGCTCTTTGATGACGTCTTCAAGCTGATCTCCTTCTACTGCACCAGCAGGTAAAACACCCCCCCCCCCCCCCCCCACACACACACACACAGCAAGCTGAGATGAGCCATGCTCCCTTTCCACCCGTCACGATAATCGCTTGATAAATTAAAAGAAGCAATAATTTTCATTGCCTGAAAACTGAATGATAAAAGTCTCCAACCTGGAGTTTTGGTCTCATCTCAAGCTTTTTTTGAAAGATAATTTTGTTGATACAAATTTCCTAATTCATTTCATTTCTTGTTTCCGTTTATTTATTTTGGATATTTCAAATGTCTCCAGTCCAACTGTTTAAATGTTCATTAGAATTTAAAGTTTATTGATCCTTGAGAGTCTGTCCTTGCATTTTTATGTCATTATTACTATTATATATTAGTTCAAAATGTTATGGAAACAACAATATTATCGTTTATCCCAATAAGATCTGGGGCAATTTATGACAGGCTAAGCTAGGCTAAGCTAAGGGAAGCTGAGATAAACTGCAGGTTTTAGTAGTCGCTATTTTTTTATGACCTGCTTCTTAAACAAACTAGAAATGTTGGCTGATTTGGCAAATATTTCCTGTTTTACTCAGTTATTATAATTAGTAATTTCCTCTGCTTAGCTGATTATTTTGTACATTTTAAAGTTAAAATGTGGATCCATCAGATTGGAAAGCTATTTTAATCCAGTTGTGATTTTTATTAACTTGATCCTCCAATCAGAGACATTCTTGCGATACCATTGAAGTTGCCTCTATCTGTTGCCGTGGCAACCACAGAAGAGGACCTGGAGGTCCTTTCTGCTTTGGGTCCAGGTAAAGAACCCCGTCTGCTTCACCTCTTGGTCTCTGAGGCTTTAAACATTTCTTGAATACTTGTGCTGCAGATTTCTGGATGACGGACCTGAACCAGGGGCCTCAGAACCCGGACCGGACCGTTCAGCCCAACGCCTACCTGTATGTCAACCCAGTGCCTGTGGAGGGGCTCAGTTCGGAAAGAAAATCTTCAGTCCCCAAACCAGAGTCCTTCCTCAGTGAAGCAGTTACCCCCTCCCTGCAGAATGGAGAAATGTCAAAGAAATTAACTCCACAGGTCAAAGTTCCCAAGCGGCCTCCCCCCCGGCCCCCCAGCCTGACTTCAGGCCTTCTCTCCTCTCCTCTCTCACCTCCAGCTACGACTTCTGGGGCGCCAGAATCTGACAGAAAAGGGGAAGGAAGAGGAGCAGTGAGTGAGAAAGAACAGAGGAAGTCAACATCGCCACCACCCCCGAGACCTACCGCCCCCCAGCTGCCCCAGGGGGTACTACCTCCTGCCCCCCAGCTACCCCAGGAGGCAGTACCTCCTGCTCCTCTCCAGTGTACCTCAGGTTGCCAGATGCCAGCCAAGGAGGACAGACTAAATCTTGCAAAGAACACTGAGGGAGAAAAGAGGAAGGAGAAATGGGGAAGTAGGGCAGGTCTGCTGGGCGAGGAGGCTGAACAGGAGGAGGCGGTGAAAAGGAAAGCGCAGGAGGAACAAGAGCTGAAGCTGGAGAAGGAGGACATGCTGAAGACCAGCTCCACATCTTCTCTGGCAACAAAGAAGCCATCTCGCCCAGTCCCGCCTCCAAGGACTAAACCGTCCTTCGCCAACTCAACTGGGTGCTCCAACCAGGCAGCTGGAGGACCGACCGATCAGAGTGCAGGGATGAAAGTTCCCCCTCCCTCACCGACTCGGCGCCCAGATGTGTCCCTGTACTCGCCACAGGGGGGTGCTGCTCTTGCAGCTGACCTCGATTCCTGCTCAACCAGCAGCACGGAGGAAGAGGGCGAACTTAACCAGGAGCAGGATGCAAACCCCAGGTGGGTCTGGGGGGATTTGAGTATTTAAATCCTTTATTGTGGGTTCCAGTCCAGTTTCCGGACTATCCATGTCTGCTGCCCTGTTCTGTGTCTCAACATGACAAACTGATGACAGTGTTGAGAAAAGTTAATCTGGTGATGCATTTTGATGTTTTCCTTGACATTTGTGTTTACTGGAGATCTAGTGTGAAGTCCAGTGTCCATCATGCCTGGGTACATGACTTCCAGGATATTGCTGTCATATTTTGGTAGAAATGTGTGATGAGGATAAGTAGTTTGGGGTTGAGTCTCATGAACCGGCTGCCAGCATCAGGGGAGGTTCAGTGATAGTTGTGGCGGTAAAGTTGAGTTCTACTTGTTTTGGTTGTGTAGCAGTGAAGTAGCTGTACCATGGCTGGTATGCAAGGTGATCACCATGGTTGTGATGCATTGATGTGTTCCCATGGCAACACAGAAGACTGGTGACCATAGGGCTTTAAAAAAGGGGTGGCAGACTTGGTCAAGTGAAAGTCTTGCTGTGTCTTTCATCCAGGGTTCCTGCAGACAGAAGCTGCACCAAAACAGCCGTCAGGAGAACGCCGACCATCATGTTGGACCGAGCCCGCCACCGCCTCTCTACCGTCCTTACTGGACTCATCTACCACGAGGGCCGCCTCACCAAGCGCATCATCGAGTTGGCCAGAGACCCTGTCAGCTACTTTGGTAACCTGGTGAGTAGGGTGACCAAGTTACCCTCCCCCCCGCCACCCCGGCCTCCTCTCCTCTCCTCTAATCGCCAGCTGGGACGTCCGTCCCAGCCCATTAACCACCGAATCTCCTTCGTCCTGTGTTCAGGTCAAGGACCACAGAGCTTTCACCCTGGAGACAATGTCCAAGCATACGACGTCCACAGAGCTTCTTCAGGAGATCAGGCAGATGATGACCCAGCTGAAGAGTTACCTCCTGCAGAGCACAGAGCTGCAGGCTCTGCTGGAGCCTCAGCATCAGTACACACAAGACAAGCTGGGTAACTTTGACCTCTGGCAGCTGTTAGAACCACTGACTGCGGCCTCTCTGTCATTTCCTGTAGTATCATGATACTGAAATATGCTTCCTGTAACTAACCAGATCATAGGCTTCTCGTGTTTGGTTTCATTTCCATAGAAGAAGTCTGTGTGTTTTAATTCTGTTGCTTTGTGGGAACTTCCAGTTAAAGAACAGGTAAATGCCTTTTTAACAAATCTACAATTATTGCAGTTTGTTATACGCGGCTCATTGAAAAAAGTATAGAACGAGAGGTATGAGCTCTGGGCAATGTGGAAGAACAGGGACCAAAGCCTCAAAGAGTTCTTGCTTCAACAGTGTTTGAACAGAACTTCCTTTTTCCTACCCGAGCATTCTAAGTGTGTCGTCTGTAGCAGTTGGTAGGGAGTGAGGTCTGTCCAGGGAGTGAATACTTTCTGTGCTGTGCAGAGAGCCTGGTGGAAGCGGCTCTGTGTAAGAGCGTCCTGAAGCCGCTGAAGGAGCCGATCTACCGGAGCCTGGAGAGGTTGCACACCGAGAGCCGGAGGCAGCTGGACCAGAACCAGGTGGGACAAAGTATTCACACCCCCACTGAGCCTGCGCAAAGTGTTTGCACCCTGAAGTCACCTGCCCCCTGTCTGTCCCTGTCCCCATGACCTCCAGGCCGTGGTCCTGGCCAGCACCACCACGGCGTTGGGGATCTGCACCTCCATCCCGGAGGCGGCAGCAATGGAGCGGATCAGCCTGAAGCTGAGCAAGCTGCACCAGGAGTATTCCCCCCAGAGGAAGATCCAGCTGCTGCTGAAGGCCTGCAGACTCATCTACCACTCCATGTCAGTCAGCTGCCCAGGTCAGAACCTCGGGTCAGAACCGCTCAGTGTTTAGATCATCCCAAAAGCAGATTAGCAGCGTTGGGTGCAAACCGGTTCCATGCAATTCTGGCTTTCCCTGGTTCAGAACCAAAACCTTGAATCAAGGAGCGCCTAAGCCCATTTGAACTGGACTGTCCTCTAACGTTCCATTTGTCCAGGGCGGGCCCACGGCGCAGACGACTTCCTGCCTGTGATGATGTACGTCCTGGCCCGATCCAACATGGCCGCCCTGCAGCTGGACGTGGAATACATGATGGAGCTGATGGACCCGGCGCTCACCCAGGGTGAAGGTAGGGCAGGGGGAAGTTAGTACACCCTGAGGTCTGCCTTTCCTTCTGACTAAATGGAGCCGCAGTTCTGAACGATGACGCTTCTTTTGGAAAGTTAGTCACAAATGAACAACAATAATTTAGAATTTGGTTTATTGGCAGAAAATGGTGGTTAATTTTCACCCCATTATTCATCGTTTATAATTGTCTCAATTTATAACAAAATATTTAAATATTAAACTAAATATAAAGCTCAGAGCTAAATATTAATGTGCTAATTAATTTGCCAATAGCAGGACATGGACTTCCAAAATAAAAGTTGGGTTTTCTAAAATCCTTTATAAACCCCATCTTTTAAATCGCTTCATCATCAGCTGGTGGTGACCTTTGACCCTGAATTTGACCCTAAGCTGGTGGTGAGGAATCTCCAGGTCCAGATCTTCCCCACTATACTCTGTGGTTTGGTTGAGCCCTTGTCCTCAGTGACATCACTTCCTGTCCGTGTGTCTGAGGTTCCTACTACCTGACCACCACCTACGGCGCGCTGGAGCACATCAAGACGTTTGACCAGCAGAGGTCAGCAACGCGGCAGCTGAGCAGAGAGGTCCAGGACTCCATCCACCGTTGGGAGAGACGGCGGACCCTAAACCAGGAACGGGGCGGCCACGACTCTGTTCGGGTACAGAGGCTTTCTAGGGCATTCAGGTGACCCAAGGTATCCTGGTGACCCAGGAGATCCCGGTGACCCAGGGGATCCAGGTGACCCAGGGGATCCGGTGACCCGGGGATCCGGTGACCCGGGGGATCCAGGTGAGCTGCCTGACATTGAAACGCTGTGGTTGTTCCTCTGCAGGACTTCCTGACAGTGTTTTGTCCTGAGATCGGCATCAACCCGAAAACTCTGGGCGTCCTCCCCACGACGATCATCCAGGAGCTGACCGAGCAGTGCGCCGCACGCTTTGAGCAAGGTATCGGTCTGCTTCTCGCTCCCACATGTGATATCACTTCCTGTTCCCCATTAGGATCGAAAGCACAGCTGTGATGTGGAAAAACTTCATGACTAGTGGAAACCTGATCAAATCAAATGGACCATCAGAGTCTGAGGGTTCTGGAGGTTCTGACCTGTCCTCTCTGTCTCCCAGCCGGCTTCACGCTGAGCATCTTTGTGGATGGAGTCCTGCAGCCCGTTGCTTCTACAGACCGGGCCCTGAATGTCAAGAACCGCTGCCAGCCCGGAGCCTACTGCTTCCTCTACCACCCCCCTGACCAACCCGGCACCCTCCAGGTCCGACCCGACCGACCCGATCCCCCCCAGGTCCGGACCTGTCCCTCTGCCCCACCTCCTCCTCTGCCTGGTGAGGACCTCCAAATCGTCAGTCCTGGGAATCCGGAGGAGGAAGCCCTGATTGACCTTTAACCCCTTAAGCATCCGAGGCAGAGCGTTGCAATGGTAACTGCATGACAGAGCAGTAATGTATTTTGATCTCAGAACTGAAGCTGAGGAGAATGTGGAGAACCGAATATGGACCAGATGGGTCAGAACACGCAGAAGGACCAGTCCAGATCCTGGTTCTGGTTACGGTTCTGATGACTCGGATCAGTCTGTTCTGGATCAAACATGTTCAGTCATTTTTCTATAATAAAGACCAATAACCTCCCTGAATGGTTTACTGATGATGATGAAGGTGATGATGAAGGTGATTATGGTTAGGGATCCAGGAAATGTGATCATTTATGTGATCAATACATTTTATCATCGGGTGAAATCTTTACCATCATCATCATCCTCAGCAGCAGCTCTCTACTCTGTGGCTGCAGGTTGAAATCCGCAGTGCCGTTGAGCAACACAGTGATGCGGTTGTGGAACCAGCAGCCACTGCCTGCCAGCAGAGGGCGCTGTTCTGTAGGGGAACGCTAACGCGCCACCAAACGCAGTTACTGGAAGAAAAGCAACCCGTTACCAAGGTAACAGTGTCTCTGCAGTTTGCTGCATTTTATCACCGCGACTTTGGGTTTGTGTCCTTCAGAACCCGCAGAAGGACTTTATTCGAGCCAGTTCAGTTCTGAATGGTTCTAACTGAACCTGGAGGTTCTGTTCACATCTCCAACAGGAACCAGAATGTTCTGACCCTCACAGAGATCCTGCTATGGCGGAAATCACCATAGCAACCAGTGACTCATTCATCCCAGTTTAAAGTGTGCATCGCCGCTGTTGGTCCGATGATGAAAGGAGGCGGGACTTGGCAACAGCGATCCGGTTCACACAATAAATATGAATAGAAATCATCATTTAAAAATTACTCAAAATACATTTATTAAAACACAATTATTTGGAAAAATAAAAGTTAAATTCATTAAGTGCTAAAATAATAACAGTAATAAATTTCAAATGCATTTTATTAATTAATGGCTCATTAAATATATATCTGGGTTAGGGCTAACCTGCTAGCAGCTCAGCTAGCAGGTTACCTGCTAATCTGGTTTAGTTGGATGAAAGACTAAACTAGCCGTTTAGCTTTTCATCTAGTTTGACTAATGATTGTGTTAGCATTTCATTTCATAGCAGTCCAACATTTTGTCCTGCAGAATTCAGATTGTCAACATTTGACACCGTTTGACGTGTTGCAACACCGCAGCATTCATTTGATCAATAATTGAATGAATTATTGGTTAATCTATTAATATTTGCCAAACAACAATGTGAATTCTGATTCCCAACATGGCGCTGAAGGATTTAGTGACTGTGTGTGGGATCAACATTCAGATGGACCGTTTCGCCCTGGGTTTGCCCTGGCAGGTTTTGGGTTCTCGTGCGTGGAACCTCACGGCGTCAGAGAGCCGCCGATCCACGCGGCCACCAGCTGAGCCACTTCCTGCCCCGCATCCAGGACGAAGGCGTGCCGAACGCCTCGCTCACACAGCCGGATGTCTCCGTGCGGGAAGTCCCTCCTCATGTCCTGGAAGTAGCTGACCGGACACCAGTGGTCCGTGGCTCCGTAATAGAAAATGAGCTGCAACAGAACCAGGCAGAACTTGGAGGTTCTGATGGAAGCGGTGAGGCGGATCTGACCCAGACCAATGGGTTCTTACCCTATCCAGGTTCTTCTGGATGGTAACGTTGTCTCTTTCCTGAACCATCCTCATTTCCTGGCCACCCAGGTACATGGAGTTCACTGCAACCAGAACCAGAACCATGAAGCCGAGAGGGAGAACGTTCATCGTGTCGGCGTTTCAGAGCATCAAACCTTCAACAAAATCACTGAATCTCATCAGTCTGGTCTCGGTAATTCCTGAGCAGAAGCGGTCCGAGCCTCCCTATGGGGGAGCCCCACCTTCCTGGCTCCCCCATAGGGCTCACCCCTAACCTCGCAGGGTGACGGGGGGTTAGGGTGTGAAGGCCATTTGTGTCATCCAGTTTGTCTTTTTATTTTACAAAATCGTATTTTATACAAACATTTGCCTGAGCTTTAATTTCTATCCTTCAGTCTCTTAATAACGGAAACATGAGGGCTTTAAAATGTGCAGACATTCCAATGTCTTCACATAAATGTATTCATAACATCCAATTCTGCAGTATCTTGTACCACACAGGATGGCGGCGACGTAACGCAGGACTCCGTGTTCGTGTCTGTGGTTGCCCTTAGAAACTGTTCCTGCGAATCCATAAAAACTACTGGGACGTTTCTGACGACAAATAACTTTGTGACCAAGTCTGCTTCTCTATTTGCTGACAGTTTAGTTTTAAGTTTCTCTTAATTCAAGTATTTTGAGATATTAAAAACTAGACATTTGCTGAGATTTTGTTTCTGCAGTAAAAATATGACGATAAAATCCAGACCACTAGATTTAAGAGGCTGCGTGACGCAGAGGAAGATGCTGACCGCTCGCAGAGACCCAGCAGAACCCACCTGCACAGTCTCCGGAGAACATCTGCAGCGACGGCCGCAGCACACAGGGGTCCAGCGCCGGCACGCCCCGCAGCATCAGGCGCACCAGCAGGGCGGCGATGCTCTGCGGCAGCAGCGACAGCAGGAAGAGCGGCAGGTAGGCCAGGTATCGCAGCTGGCATAGCACCGGGGTCATGACCTTTCCCTGAGGGCTCTGGGCCATCCGCTCGATGGTGGGGAACAGCAGCACGGCCTTCAGGACCTGCAGGAAGACGAGACGGGTCAGCGCCACCCGGACCGGACCCGACCCAGTTCTGGCTCTGGTTCCAGACCTCCAGCTCGGGGCTCCTTCTCATCATCTCTAGGATCATGTAGCAGCCGATGGAGTGGCCCACCAGAACCATCCTGGTTCCTCTGGGGACCCGGTCCCGGATGAAAGCCAGCTTGTGTCGGATCTGTCCATCCAGTCCGAACACGTCCCGTCGCGCCGCCGCCGCACCATCTGGACCGCAGACATAACCGTCAGAACCGGGTCCAACCGGCTTCTGCTTCTTGAACCGGGTCGGATCAACTAGGTTTTGCTGCCAGAACCTGACCTACCTTCTACGAGGTCCATGGAGTCCGGCGGCACGCAGTGGCCAGCATGGCTCACCGCCCAGACTGGCTGTCCCAGCATGCAATGCAGCGTCCGCATGAAGCTCTCATAGAAGCCCACGACCCCCGGGTTTCCTGTGGGGACAGGAAGTACAGGGTCAGGTGGACAGGAAGTACAAGTCAGGGAGACAGGAAGTACAGGTCAGGGAGACAGGAAGTACAAGTCACGGGGACAGGAAGTGCAAGTCAGGGAGACAGGAAGTACAAGTCAGGGAGACAGGAAGTGCCGGTCAGCTGATCTGGACCCTCAGCAGGATGAGTTCTGACCCACCTGGGATGAGGATCAGCAGCACTTCTTCTCCTGACAGCTGAGAGGAACCGACTTTCAGAACCTCGGTGGCTGCTCCGCTACAGAAGAAAAACTCTGACTGGGTCTCCATCCTGGGCCTGGCGGAACCAGAACCTCCCGTTAGTCCGGTGTTCTGACCGATCGGAACTCTTTAAGTTTTCGCTTTCAAACGGACGTTGTCGTCTTTGGACCGGATCCTCTGCAGAATCTGATCATGTTATTGATTCATTTATTGAATCCAGACGGGTTCTGCGGGAGTTTCTGGACCGATTTGGACTCCCGGGTCCACCAGCAGACTTTGGACCGGTGAGAAATGATGGAGTTAAAGGTTCGCGTTATTCCAGCAGATTATTGAATGAACCTTTGCTCTGATGTCATCAGCTTTATTCCTCTGGATTGATTCCTGCACAAGAACCGGATCTTTTCCTGGAACTGATCCAGTATGTTTTCCCTGGCCGTTAGTTACTGTTCTGGTTCAGGTTCTGATTTTGCTACAGAACAATATCCCCTAGATAAGTAAGACAGAAATAAGAAATTAAAGCAGCGAAACTGTCCCTGAACGCATCACCATGTCTAACTGCACCAACCCAGAAGTTCTCCTGGCTCTGGAGGAAACCGGCGTTTGGACCGGTCCACCCGGAGTCTGCTCAGCCAATCTTACCTGGTAAACACGGTCAAACGAGCTGGTCATCGATCATGATCGATCAGAGCTCTTCTTCCGGTCTGGTCATGCTACTGCTCTCTGATTGGCTAGTTACGGTGGTGAGTTGCTGCGTTTGAGGCGCAGCAGAGACTCGGAATTTCTGTCGTCAGAACAAAAAGTGCCGATATCAGAAGATTCTGGATTTGATCATTTAATTGATGTCAGATTAGCAGAAAATCCTGCAGAAAATCGTGACGTGAAAGGTGACGTTTCCATATAGCACCGACAGGCGCACGAAGGTTTCTGAAAGAAGAGCTGGAAATCAGATACGCCCCCTGCTGGCAAAGAGCTCAAAAAAATCTTAGGTCTGCTGGTGTAACACCGGGTTGGTTCTGGTTCGATTCTCCATATTGTGTTCCGAGCCAGGACCGATCATTTTATTACTCTCCACAAACCCAAACAGTTTTGGAGAGGAATAGCTGTTTGTTGGAGCTTTACTGAATGATGTCACTGTCTACGTCATCAGCAAGGTTGTGTAGTTGCGCCTTCTCCAATCCAACAAAATAATAAATAACATCTGGAATGTTTTTGAAGATGTTTCAGTGTGAAATAAAATAAACTGAGGAGCATTTCCCACGCAGCATCCTCCACCCAGCAGGAGGCGCTATAACTAGACTTATCTTTATCTGACAGTGAAGTGTGGGATTGGAACAATTTTTTAAAATGTGTAAAAATGTAGAGCTTTGAATACTTTTGTAAGGTTTTGTACTGTTTGTTAAATGTCAATTAAATCTACCAAAAAAGACCCTAAAATGCATAAATTACTAAACTAAAACAGATTCATACAGAAACTCATCCTGAAGATTCCTGGACTGTACAGTGTTAGAAACTTCAGAAAAAACTGGAACACATGTTCTCATCATTCTGTTTATTTATTCTGCCAAAGATAAAAACATTGATAATATACCAGCAGGATCTTTCAGGAACCAGGTGGATCCAGCAGGGACCTGGAGGAACTTGGATGTGAGGGTTAAGGTTAGACGTTCAGGGTCTCAGCAGAGTTGGCCATTCGCTGAAGGACTTCCAGAGGAAAGGAAGAGGAACTTCTACATCCAGCTTCTCCTTCCCCACCCGGACGTACGGCGCCGCGCTCTGAGTCGCCATCTTCATCACGTTCAGACTCTCACTAACTGTCTGAGAGAGATTAGACTGTAATGTGCTGATGAAACCCTTGGTGGCGCTGTTCACTCTCTCCACGCTGACGGCACTGTAAGCCTCATGGACCTTCATTTGGGCAAGGTCTTTGTATGCAGAGACAAATGCCTGTGCTTGGTCCGTGTGCTGTCTGGAGAAAGTTCTAATGTTCCTGTGAACTAATTGGACCAGTGGGGAAACCTTCAGGTTCTGATCTTCTATGTAAACACGGAGATGCTCAGCCTTCTCAGCCAGGAGCTGCAACACATCTTTCAGGGTCTTCTGAAGAAACTCTATGCCATGATGAAGCACAGCTGCTACGTATCCCTTCACGGTCTCCATGATCTTGTTTCCATCAAGAACAACATCAGTCCCGGGAATGGTGAATGCCGTCCACCTGATGTGCTCAGAAATCCCCTTTATGACACTGGAAAATATCTCTATGATGGACATCTTCTCCCCTGATCCAGGAACAGAGAAGTTTTTATTGTCGAGGAAGTCTCTGACCGGACATAGCAGAACTTCTGTGCTGTACCAGGTGTGCTTGAGGCCACTTCTGACCTCATCCACCAGGATGCCTGTAAGGTTCACCATATCAGTGAACCTTAGGATGTCAGAAGCTTCCAGATAGGTGTTCTTTCCTCGATCAGCAGCGGTTTGGACCGAGTCCTGCATCGTGCTGACGAAAGCCTGAACCTCCTGGTGAATCTTCTCTATCAGATTCAGCACAGCGTTTCTCAGCTTCGCAGAACCTCGGTTCAGGTCGAAGCCAAAGTGTGAGATGTGGTACTTGTTGAGGAAGTTGATCAGAGCATTGGTCATTAGAGGGATCCGGTCCTTGAAGCCCATGATCAGATCGTTGACAGAGTCCCAACTCCACAATGTCTGCAGGACCAGCTTGTCCGAGTTCCTCAGCGATGCTTTGGCAGTGAGAATGTTGGTGTCCTTCGCAGGAGTCGACTGGAGAGGAGAAACAGCCTCAGCATCATCAAAGTGTGGTTAGAAAGGAAGTGTGAGCATCAGAGAGGCTTACCAGATATCTGCTGAACACTTTTCCCTGCAGCTGTGACAAAGACCTTCGCTGAAGGTGAATCCCCAGGAACCCAGCAGATGGAGACCACACAGACGCAGTGATGCTGTCCTTACGGGAGGCACAACGGACACTTGCGTCTGTGAACATCCGGCTGCTGATGTCAACATCTAGGGTGTGACGAAACTCCCTGTGAAACAACCGCAGTTAGAGCGACTTCAGCAGGGAGAAGAACCGCTGCTCAGGTGAATCATCTGTAACTAGACTGTTGACCTGAGGTTCCCTGCAGAGAGCTGACCCATGCTGACTGGACCTCATTAAATGATGCTCACCAATAGCACTGCTTTTATTAGTCACATGACCTCCAGGAAGTAATATAACTGTTACATTATTTCCTGCTGGGTTTTTTTTTTATCTCTGAGCAATACATTCTCAGCAACATGTGAGTAAATCTAAGGTTTGATCATTTCTTAATGAAACGGTGGAAACGTTAAAATGCAGCTCTTGCCATGAGGATTAGAAACCAGATTGAACCTGAAGATAACAGTGAGTTCAACTGATGATGGTGAGAATGGAGTTGCAGGCAAAGACGGACATCTGCAGAACATTACAGTCTCAGTGTGCAGAGTTCTTCTTCCTTAAAGAAGCAGAACCAGGATTGTAACGTTTAATTCCTGTCTACCCTGAGCGGCTCGGAAAGGGCCGATGCATTTGGTAAGGGGTCAGTGCGGTTTGGAAAGTGCAGTGTTAAATACTTATTTCCCCAGCAGTTCAATGTGAAATCAGGACAGGAGCTGCTCTTTTTGGAGACCCACCGGTTCACAGAATTTCCTCGAGAGAGTTCACGTTTTTTCCTGAAAGAACAAAGAGTGCAGGAATTTAACCATTTAGTTAGCATCTACAAAAGTGATTTCATGTTTTTTTTAAATACCAAATATTAATATAATCTTAGAACAAGAGGAAGAACATTAAATGTGTTCTAATTATCCTTCCTGGAAGTAAATCAAGCTCTGGGAAGCTTCTTTCCCTCCACATCATGTTGGTTTAGCAGCTTTTAGTAGCTTTTGGTGGAGGAATTAGGATGCTGTGGGACTGCGTCTCCCTCACTGGAAAAACAGACTTGGTATCACTGGAGGTGATCTCAGTGCCGAGAGATGTTGAGAGGAAATTCAGCAACCAGAGCAACTTGAATTGCCACAGTGACAGAACTATCGATAGCATCAGCAGGGCAGACCTTCACAATAAAAGCTTCATCAAGATATACAGAGCACTGAAATTTAATTAACATAAATGTAATTAACTGGGTGTGTTTAGTCAGTAATTCATCCATGGCAGATTATTTAATACAGAAACATTTTCACTGGGTAGGTGAGAGTGGGCGGAGCTCCTGCAATAACATTAATGATGGCAACACTGAGGCTCCTAATATGTTCACTGCTGTATTTTAATTACTTTGCCTGAGTGTTATTTATTTTGAAGTTTGGGGTTTTGGACGAACACTTTGAAACTCCTGTTATATTTTACAACTGGGAAAATATCTCCTACAGACCAAATGTTTCTGAGCTCCGCGTGGAAACGGATCAAATAGGGAACTAAAACAACTGAGATGGAAAACTAAAGGAAGTTTAGCCGAGTTTCACTGAAAATGTAGCGCCAACATGTATCATAATGTCAACCAATTAGTTAAAAGGAGTCTGAGGTTAGCCAATTACAAGACTTCTTCCTATGTGACATCAGAGCAGGTAGACAACATCGTTCGACTAGATGAAGGACATTCATCGTAATGAGGATAGTCTGGATTATTTTCCTGAAAGAGATACAGAATATGTTGGATCATAATCATTATTGTTAGGAGAGATGATCCCAATTTGTTCCTCTACAGCTAACAGCAGAGCAGGGAGTCATGACACCAAACACCAACCTGAGTGGACGGTCCAGCACATACTGCCAGTTCATGTTTCCATCCCTGTGGGTCAACCTGCCGTTCCCATTCAGCTGAAGCATCTCGTCGTCACATCTAACAACTGCAGAGGCTGAAGAAACAACCAGAGATAAGAACGTGGGAGAACATGCTTCAGGGACTGTGGAGGAATCCTGTCTGTCCTACCAGTGAGATCGTACTCCATGAAGACCAAGGTGGACGTGCAGCTGGAGCTGATGGAACTTTCAAGGTCGGGGTTTTTGTTGCTCACAGAGGCAGTAGTTGACACTTTGTAGATAGGAGAGGAAATATTTAAAGTGGCACTTAGGGCACCAAAAGATGGGATGAAGATGCTGGAAGGCAGATGTAGGACAACTTCTGGGATCTGCACTCTTTGTTCTGGGATGACAATTGTAGGCATTTTGAAGTTTGAGATGTGACTCATGATATCATCCAGACTGATGGTGAGGTCTCCAATGGTGATGGATTTGGGTAAGGTGAAAGAAGACACTCTGATGTCAAACTGTGGGACCTTGAAGGACAGGAAGGACATCTTGTCCCGGAGATACTCGGTCTTAACATCATAACTGGGCACTGATATGACAGGCACGCTGGGGAGCTTGATGTTGAAAGCTTTGGTGGTGATCAGTTTAGGGATGTTCAGGTTCTTTGGGTCCACTGTGAAGGACCCTATGTCCAAACTGGTAAACGGGACATGAAAGGCAGGGATGAGGACCGCGGGAGGCAGACGGACCTGATCTGGGACCACCACATCTTCTAATCTCATGTCGACATTCCTGATGGAGTGAGGGATTTGTTTCAGCCAGGAAGGCAGAGTGATGCTAAATGCTGGAAGCTGGAACATGACGCTGTCTTCCAGGAGATGAGCCGGTATTTGGTAGTCATAGCCATCCATGTTTTTTGTGTAGACAACAGCAGAAGAGAAGTTCAAAAACTGAACATCATTGATGTTTGACACTTCATCAAATCTGAGCACATTCCACAGCGTCCTCTGATAAACAGGAAGTCTGATGGAATTCAGGAAGGCCAGGTTCACCCCCACCGACCCAGAAAAAGTCATGCCTGTTTCAGATCCTTCGTTGAAGATATTCCAGTCAGAACCATGAATGACTGATCCCAGATGTTCCTCCAGACTCCAGGAGAAGGACTGCTTCTCAGAGCTGAGAGCGATGTTTATCTCCTGACTGAGGCCGGCGTCTGCCAAACTGCTCGACTGATCAGCTTCACACTTCACTTTAGTCCTGAAGGTTTTTAAAGGAACTAAATCCAGCTCTGCCCCAACAACATGTGTTCCACTCATGGATAAATGTCTAGTCTGAACATTGTTGTTGCTTTTCCACTGAACCGTTGTGAAAACCCGGCGTAGGGAAACATCAGAGGTGACCGTGTTCTCCAAATCAACCAAGAATAGGTTGCTGCTCACGTTTCGTTTCCTCTTCTCCTGTTGGTTCATCTTTAAGCTCAGGGAAGTCTGGCAAGTGGTTAGGAGACCATTAACACTGATGTAGAAGGTTTTCCTATTTTCCAGATAGCCAGCAATATTAAATGTGTTCATTGTCATCATGTCTGATTTTCCTTGAGCAGAAGATTCCAGTAACACATGAGAGGCCAAAGCTTCGAGGTTCCAGGTCATGTCAACACTTCCTTTGCCTGCAGATGCAATCTGGGGAAAATTAAATATGTAGCTCAGTTTTTTCTTGGATACAAGGCTCAACTTGGTTCTGGTGTTCCCACTGAGATCCTGACTCATTTCCATTTGGAGGAAGGGGAGTTGAATCTTTACAGAGTTGCCTAAAGAAGCTTCCATGCTCCTCTTGGTGAGGCTAACGGAACATTCATGATTGGCCTGAACATTGCTGTGCTCTAAGGTGACAGTGGAAGCCAGTTTTAATCCCCTCGTCGTTGTCAGACCGGTGGTCCCATCCAGTTTTCCATTCAGAACATCAAACACAGACACAGACAATGCACCAAAGCGAGCAATGATGTCCAAATCATTGTAAAGACTTGCATTAGCATTCAAGGTGATAACAGTAGATTTAAAGGAGAAGTTGTAGGTTATGTTGCCCATTGCTGGGATCACCACGCTGTCCTGCACAGCTGGCATGGTGAAACTGGGCAGCCTGATTTCACCCAAAGTTTCTGGAACATGGATGATAGGAAGCCTGAGAGATGGGAGCACAAAAGTGTAGGACGGTACAGAGAATCCCAGAGCAGGGACTCTGAAGCTCGCAGTGCTGACCTCCTTTGGAACAAAGTAACTGAATGCTGGCATCTCTGCTCTGAAAGCAGAGACTTGGATGCCCAGAAAGGGAATTTTGTATCCAGGGACCCTGAAGATCTTTGGAGGAACACTGGATGTGTTGATTTTGTGTTTGATGTACTGTGCTCTTGCTTCATGGTATGAATCTTTCAGAAGTGAGACCACTTTGTCTCTCCAAGCTTCAAATCGACCCTGGATGATCTCAAAGTTGTCGTTGATTGCACTGTAGATTGGTTCAAGGTGCAACTCAAAGCGGTATGAGTCTGGGTTCTTGTGGTACTGGAACTTCAGGTTCATGTCAAATAACTGTTGAGGGTTGATAAGCCAGGATTTCAATCCACCATCTTCCCATAGAGAAAAGTCTCTAAACTCACGGGTCTGGATTTGGAAATAAGGTAAAGTCATTCCTGGGATAGAGAGAGGAATGGTTAGAAACTCCAAATTAGCCTCTCCCTCTGCTCTGGACTGGAAGTAGATGTTCTTCTCATTGTTTTCTGCTGTAAGGTTGTGGCTGTATTTGTACTGATTGAATCTCACTAAAGCAAACCAACATGCGCTCTGCTTCTCCGAGTTTATCACGACACCATAATCATCCTCCAGGTCCACCTTACCAGTGAGTTTTAGTGGGAGCAAAACTTTGGAGTTCACCTTGTTCTTAACATCAACAATAATCTCAAATGGCTGGGCTCTGAATTCCCAAGAGTTGGACATGGTTCCTGCCAGACCTCCAGTGAGTTCAGCCTCATGGGAGACTATCAGTGCAGCATTCAGGTCTGCAATGTCAGCCTCTCCTTTTAAAAACAGAATGCTGTTTCTCACAAACGGGGTTTTGGAATCACATTGAGCTTTTACAGCAATATGGCTTAAGAGGGCAGATTCAACAGTCAGTGTGTGCTTTGACTTGAAAGCCTGGTAGTCTACATCTCCTACACATGTAAGCTTTGCTGTGTTAAAGTCAACTTTCAGTTCTACATTAGTTCTGTGACTACCTTCATCAGAGAAGTCTTGAATGGACCACTTCCCAGTACCACTAGTTTCACCGGTCACAGTAACCCCAATGGGGTCCATTTTTGCCGTCATGCTTTGCTTCAGTGATGCTTGACTGGAAGCTTCTAGTGTTGGGATGTCCAGTTTGTGATTGTAAGATGTTTCTATTACTGCAGATACTCCGCTCTCCAGTGATAGAGCTACACTACCAAGCAGGTCAGCTGTGTAAAACTGAGTGGTGACTATAGTGGTAGACTTGGCAAAATTCTCTGCAGGAGAACCAGGAAGTGCCAGAGATCCTTCATGGTCAACTGAGAAGGCAACGTGTATACCCTTCAAGGTCTGTGTGAATTGGAGGCTCTCCATTCTTGGAGCCTCCAGCTGAGTCACGGCTTCAAAGATGTGCTCCAAGACTTTGACTGGTGATTTAGCATGAGAAGTAAATGTGGCTGTAAACTTTGGGTTTGACGAATCTGTAGTAGAATTCTCAATCTTGAATGTGTTAACAAGAACATACTTTGGAAAAGAGAGACTAAATTCTCCATGGAGTTTTCCAAACACTGGGATGCAAATGTCAGTGGGAATCTCTGGAAATGTTACATCAGGAATTGTAAGCATTTGCATTGCAGAGTCCTGCAGATTTAGTTTGGGAATGCTAATAGCTGAAAATGTTATTTCAGTAAGAACGATCTCTGGGAAGGTGATGTCTGGCAGCTCAGACAGGTAAAGAACTTTTAAGTTGCCAAAGATGTGTTCCAGGTCAGGCGTTTGGATCTGAAACCCCCGGATGTCATCAATGATTGCCACTATCTTGGTCTTGATCTCATTGAAGTCTATGATGAAAGCAGGGATGGTACATGAACTGAAGATGGTGAATTCAGGTACTGATATTTGGGCTGGGATGGTGATTTCTTGCAGTGTGTTGAGGTTGATGGTGAATCCTGGTACTTCCAGGTCTGTAAGTGGGATGGTAAAAGTGGAGACTTCAATGTCCGCTCTTTTGATTTGATCCAGAACTCCTTCCACCGCCTGCTTCATCTGGTCAACAACCTTATCACTAACCAGTGTCTTCATCCACTCCATGAGTCCATCGAAGTGGGCAGAAAAGAAGGTAGCCATGTTTCTGTAGGAGTCACTTGCTCTCTGGAGGTAGACCTGAATTTCATCTCTAATGTCCATGTCTAGAATTCGTTGCCTCATGTCCTCCAGAATGTCCTGAACTTTCAGTTTGACGTCATTGTAAAATGCAGTGTCAATCACATCCTTCAGCTTCTTCAAGGCATCGGCCACTTTGGTGTTTTTCAGTTCATCCAAATAGGTATAGATAGAATTTTGAATTTCTCTGAAAAACTGCCTAACAGCCTCAATCTTCTTCACAATCTCATACTTATTGATTTCATTGTTCAAGTAATTTGTCAGCTCAACAATCTTAATATTCGTCTCATCAACAAATGAGCTGTAGTCAAAATCCTTCATTGATTCAACTATTGAAGAGATGCATTCATTAAGGTAATCAATGCTGTTTTTAAAGTCAATTTCTCTAGTCTTGTCTATTACACTGTGTAGACAGTCCATCATTTTATTGTAAATCATTTCAAATTTGATGGATTTTAGAGCTGTAACGATTGATTGCACAGTTTCTTCAATCTTCCATTCTCTGATAAGAACCACTGCTTGATCCATTAGGTCCTTGAAAATATAATCAATTTCATATTTTAAAAGAATATCTTTGCCGTAGGAGTACACTGTATTTAGCTTGTTGGGGATTTCATATTCATCAATCCAGTTGATGATTACCTCATTCATCGATTCCATCACTCTTGCTATCTCTGACACTGGGATTTGATAGGAGAGCTGCTCCACATACGAAGCCCAGTCAAATGACAGCAGGGAGTTCTTCACACCTTCCACAAACTGGGAAAGATTGAAATCCTCCAGGTTATTTTTCAGCTCAGATAGTTTTTCCCTGATTGACTCCAGGATGTTGTATTTTGTATCAAGATCATGCAGGAATGCTGCACTGCTTTCCCTGAGCTTCTGTAAGTCCATCTGTCTGATGACATCCTCCATGAAATCAAGTGTTCTCACAAGCCACATCTTAATTTGGTATTTTGAATCAAAGGCCTGAAGCTGATCTCCAATATATGAAAATACAGTTGTTGTTTTACTGGTCAGATGCCCAGCATTAATGTACTCCTCAGATGCAGAGATGAAGTCATGTACCTTTGTAATTATGTCTACAATGTTGTTTTCTAAGATCTGTCTCATATTGCTTACACCAAGCTCCAAGTCATCCATTGTTACAGTGAACTCATTGATCAAGTAATCAAGTCTTTCTTTTATTTTATCAACTTTATTCTCTAAGTCAAGATTTCTCATGAATCTCTTTACTCGTATTGGCAGCTGATCTAAGTTGGCTCTGAAGTCAGTGATGATATGATTGATGTTTACGTTTTCTATTAACTGTTGGAGGGATTCTAAAGCTCGGATGAACGTCATCTTAAAGTGCTCAAAAGCAGCAGGAAAGCTCTCAATGAACGGGATCTCAATCAGGTGACAGTCACTGTTTTTGTCGTACTTTAGGAAGCCAGCCATACTGAACGTTTGTGCTTCTGGTTTAGGCCTCTCGTATCTGATGAGAAGGTCTGTTAGGGCCACTCCTGATAACTCAAGTCCAACCTTCTCATGATTATTGTAAGCACTGATGCTCTGCTCATATGCATGGTTGTTCACTTTGGAGTTCACTTTCCAGTCCAGAGATTGGTCTTTTGGAGTTAACAGACCTTCAAACTTGTTGCTGAAGCTAGTTGAAGACTCTCTAGCAGGAAGACTGTGAGTGGTCGATACCCGGCAGTCATGTGACCATCCAAGAGCTAGTGGGGCCGTTTTAACCAACAATGTGCTGAAAAGCTGTCCGCTGTGCTTCCCATGGAGATTTAGTTCACCAGCACTGTCCACAGATGAATCAATAGCCAGACTAAAAGGCAATGCATGGATGTGAAGGTGTCCACTGAGACGTAGAGGTTCAGAACTTAACTTCGCCTCACACTTTGAGTTGGAGGAAAGTCCAGCAAATTCAAGTTTGCAGCTATGACTTAACTGAGCATCCATTATGTTTCCAGATGTATTGTACTTCATTGAACCTGACCAATCTTTGTAGGTGAGTTCATAGGTATGTTTGATATTTTCTTCTTCTCTGAAAGCTCCATTCAGTGTTCCCCTGAGATCCGCCTTAAGGGGCTCAAGCTTCAGGTGGCCTTCTTTGTCCAAATTGAGGTCGTAAAGTCTGAGTTTGTTGTTGATGTCAACTCCCAGAATGAATGGTTTCGCATCAACCTTGAAGTTTTGCTTGTAGTAAAGATCTTCACAGATGAAGTTCTCCATCTTGGAGTGGAGAGATAAAGTCCAGAGAGTGAGGGTCAATTTATGGCTGTTTTCTACCGACATCTGCCTCAGGGTTCCCTTTGTGTTACCAGAGAAAGTCAGGGCCCTTCTGTTCAGCACAACATTCATGCTGTTTGTGGTGGCTGCATCGTAAGCATGACCCTTAACGTCACCATACAAAGAAGCCTCTGAAGGAGTGATTTTACCTCCAAATCCAAGTTCTCCTCTGCCTTCCTCACCCATCACTTTGGTAGTTGAGGAACAGTATGCTCCATTGACATCAATTGCACCATCAAAGATGTTCTCCATTGTGACAGGGCTGCACTGAATGTTGTTGATTCCACTGAAGCTTAGACCATCTCTTCCGGTTCTTACAGAGGCTTTATGCAAAGCCCGACCCTCTTCAAAGGTGAGGGAGCCTTCAGAGTTAATCTCCAACCCGTTTGAATCCAGGGATCCGGTTATGAGTGAGTATACCCGACTGTTGCCATCGTCTGCCTGAGACTCAGTTCTGATGATCAACATCTGGCTTGATACACCAAGCTCAACGATGTTATTTAGGGATTTCCCCAGTGCCAATCCAACAGCATTGCATTTCAGGGAAAGTTGTGCATCTTTATACTTGAGCTCTGCAACATGCTTGAAGACATCTCTCTGGGTACTGGTTTTGGATACAACATTCAACTCAGAGTTTACATAAAATCCTCGGATTACATTTTGAAACTGGATGAAGGGGGAGTCAAACCGTAAGATGGACTCTCCTCTTCCTTCTCGAACCACAGGACGTAGATTGTAGCTGTAGCTATAAGAGGTGTTGGTGTGAAAAGAGGCTATTTTGAGTAGTCCAGTAAGATCACCATCTCCTGAAACTTCATCCGAATTCAGAGTAGAAGCGAAATGAGCAGAGTAGTGAAGAGAGGTTTCAAGGCCTAACGGACTGGAAGCCTCTAACTTGTAACTGTCTCGAGCGCTCAATTTCTCCGTCACTCTTAAGGTTTCTGTAATGCTGACGCTGCTGTCAAGGAAGATGTGGCTGAAAGAACAGTTGAGAAGGTACTTGAGATTGTCTTCAGCTCTTCCTGATATCATCCCGACCCCTAGAAGCAGGCAGAAAGCAAATATGCAGAAGCCTGGTATTCAATATTCTCAGAAAAACACACCAACAACACAGAACACTGTTTTACAAAGATACTTTACCTTCAAGTTCATATGAAAGTAAGTGTATTGGGGACTGAGCCTTTGCCTTGTACTGTGCTATGTAGCTAGGAATATCTACAGTGCTGTTGCCTCCAGAGAACGACCCTTCCCAACTGTACAAGTTGCTGTGGATCTTGGTGGATGCTTCAACCAGTCCGAGAAGAGGAATGGGGAGATCCAGAGAGGTTGGCACACTGAATGATGGGAGTACAAACTTTTTAGCTGGGATATATAACCCAATCTGTGGTAACTCCATGACTGGAAAGGACAAAGTCTTTGGAAGATTCAACTCCTCTGATGTTTTGCCTCCAAGTGGAAGAGAGAGACTGATGATTGCCTTTTCTTTGTTGAACTGGTATCGAAACAAACTGTCCCTGTTGAAATTAAATCAGGCGCAAATTATGAGATGAAATGAAAGTCTTATTGCTTTTTAAGACACTTCAGATTTCTGTTTGAAACACTTACAACTGCAGAAACAGTTTCTCAGGCAGGGCCGGCAACATGAGGTCTGAGATGCTCCTCTTATTTCGAAGATTTGCAAGAGAAGGGAACTGAGCCGTCAGTTTGTCCAGCCAGTTGTTGCCTGCCTTCAGAGACAAATGCATGACAATTTATGATCTGAGAGAAAGAGATCAACTCTATGATTTCATTGGAGTTCCTACATAAAGAGAGAAGAATGGAGTTTGTCTATAAATAAACATTCAGAAACCAAGTATTCGCTTTATTTTTCTTTTACCGCTGTAGGCTATAGTGTAGATGTTTGGAGTTGCCCTAACTGGATTTCTTGTTTTAATAACTACAGTATTCATTCTCAATTATTTGTAGGTTAACTGATAAACATTGCTGTATAAATTATGTAGGGCTCTCTCACGCTGCCCCGACTCTCTGCAGCGTCTCATAAGCATCCTGCATATGAAAATATATCATAAAGAAATGTCCATAATAAGGTCTTAGCTGTGGATACAGCGGCGTTAGGGTTCTTGCTGCCACTCAGGTCCATTTAGAGTTGGACGCTTGAAACCCGAAAACCTGATGCGGAACAGACTTGTAATACCAGACCTCGTTATATTGAGGATTTTGTTCACTATAGCATTGGTGGCTTGTATAATTGTAACATTATAGAGGTGGATTCAACCAGTAAACCCCAGGTACCCAATGCCCAGGTACCCAATGCCCAGGTACCGAATGCGTGTCGGGCCGCCACGGCTGACAGGTTCTGCATTAAAAACAACTAAATATTTGCTGACATGAATAACATTTGCACCTCAATCCCTTTGGTGACTATATGACGCAACCTCATGTCAGTCTTTGCCACTTTCTGCTCCAACATATCATCGATGAGCTTCTGGAGCTGCATGTGACGATCTTCTGCATGTGGAATCATCTTTTTTATCTCTGCAGTTAGGTCTGTTTTCAGTTCCAGCTGGACTTTATCTTCATCTGAACAAGGAAAATCCAAACAATACTCCATTAAGCAGATCATTTAAGGTTTTAAAAGCAGAATAATTCAGACACCAGCGAAAAATACCATATTTTAGAGAAGCTTTTTGTAGGTATGAAGCTGCAGGGAGGTGAAGGACCGATTCCAAGTCCATCAGCACATTCTCCTCATTTTTCAGGGTTGCAGTGACGGATGCAACCGTTTCCAGAGACGGGATGTCCATCTGGAGCTGCATCATGACCTCCTTCATCATTTCATGTCTGCATTTAAAATAAGAACATGGATGCTTGCAGTAGGGCACCATGGACTGCTGAGCACTGGTTTCCTCCAGAGTTTTCAGGGACTGACCTGGCACGTCCTGCTAGAGAGAACTGTGTGACGTTCCTGTTGATCACATCAACGCTGAAGCCTCTTGTCTTACTCCCGTCTCCATCCGTCCGGGTTACAGCCAGGCTGACGGTTGCCTCCACGTCACAGTCAGGAATGAGCAGCTCAGCGGAAAAGGTGTTTTTATTGTGGTTGTACTTGACTGACGCAGTAGCCTCCATTGGCTCTTCCCCTAAATACAGAAAAACTTTGAAACAAGCAGTTTCAAAGTAAAATGTATTGACTCCGAGACGTCTGTCAGAAAACAGCTAGCCAAATCGAGAGTCCACGGGGTCTGTAGACTCTGACTCCAGTTAAATGTGACAGGAGACTCAATGTTAGTATTCAGAAATGACCTCAGTGCAACCTGAGGAAGGAGTTCCTCCCATCCAGTTAAAGAAAAAACTGCTGTAATACCTATGCAGCACCAGCAGGTGGTGATCATGATGACATAACCCAGTGACCCCCAAACCCGCTAGGGCAGTGGTCCCCATCCCTGGTCCTCCACACACTGCCCTTCATGTTTCAGGTGCTTCTTTGCTTCTGCCAGGTGAGTTCAGTTGACAGGTGTTTGCTGAACTGCAATCAGCCGACTCAAGCAAATTACAGCAAGGAAACATCTAGAACACAGGTGCCAAACTCCAGTCCTGGAGAGAAACCTCCCTGCAACTTTTAGATGTGGCTCTGCTGCACCCAAATAGAATAATCAGGTAATTAGCAGAACTCTGGAGAACTCATCTACACAAGAAGGAGGTAATTACGTCATTTCATTCCAATGTTTTGTACCTGTAGCACATCTAAACGCTGCAGGACAGCGCCCCTGGAGGACTGGAGTTTGACACCCCGGATCTAGAATATGCAGGGCAGACCAGGGATAGGAAACGCTGCTCTAGGGGACCACAGAGTCCAGACAAATATCCTTATACTTATTATTATTATTATTATTATCATTGCAACTGGGACTAATGCATAGTCTTCAAACTGGACTGTTTTGCAGCAACGACCCATTAATTCCATCAGAACCCAGAGGACAGCCCAGTTCGTGGCCACAGTCCTGGAAGTTTCAGATCCTGGATCCAGGATGTAATGAGCCTGTCTAAATGGTTTCAGTGGGTGGACAAATACCTTCTGCCCTCAGGGTGAGCTTCATGGACTGTGCTTTGTGTCGGCCCTTTCTGCCCTCCCTCAGGGTCTCGTCGCTGATGGAGGCCGTGTATTCGGAAACTTTCCTTGTGGGCTGGAGTTCAACTGCAAACCTTCAACAAGTGACAACAGTTTGACGCTCTTAGTTTATCTGGGTAAAATTTAATAGAAGGTAAAATGAAATAAATTGGTGTTTCTTAAAGCCATTGTGTCTGGTGCAAAGGTTCCTCATACATAGAGTTTCCAGTGAGAGGGAAGGAAGGCGCCTCTTCCACAGAGGAAGTGTTGGTGTAGCTGACCACTGTACAGAGGTTGAGTCCTTTAAGCAGAGACTGGCAGTCGGTGTGGTCGACCCGGTCCTCCACCAGAGACGGCACCGGCTTAGTTTGTCCAGATGAGATGGACAGCAGCTTGTTGCTTCATCCAGACACCAAGACAAGAGAGAATGAACACCAGAAGAGCAACCAGAGGAAGAGCTTCATCACAGCTGCTGCTGACCTGATGCTGAGCAGTGGACGGTTGGACTTTGGAGCTGGGATGGACAGTTCAACCTGGTTCTTCTTCACAGTCACTTTGGCCTGAAATGAGCTCTCATGGTAGAGGTTAGTGAGCATCTCAGTTCCTGCATCCACGTAGTCTGGAAGGTGAACACCCATTTGGGTGATAAACTCCAGCCCTCCTGAAGGCATGAAGGACACACCAGTCTGCAGGAAGGAAGGAAGGAAGGAAGGAAGGAAGGAGCATGTGAAGCATGTGGAAGCAGGAAAGGGTCCTGATGATGACAAAGAAAAAGGAACCTACCATTGTGGAGGGGGTCAAGCCTCCTCTGGCGCCGGCGGCAAACACTCCAGACAAGGAGAACTTGAGAGGAAAACCAGAGGCAGTGGGGAGACAGAAGGACGTCTCCATGAAGACGTAGTGGAGAAACATCTCGTTTTCGGTGCTGGAGGTCAGCTTGGCGAAGGCCTGATGGTGACATAGCACAAGGTAGATGAAAAGCAGAGAAATGTTCTAGTTTGGTTCTGGTCTCTGAAAGGGGATAAATACTTTCAAAAGCTCTGTAAATCATGTGACTATGACCATCAACATTCAGAAATGTGCTCTGACTATTTTCATTCTGGACTGATAAATTAAGACAGTCCCTAAAATAGAAGCGTATCATCCCAATAAATACTGAAGTAATTCTACAACAATATACTTTCTGGATCAAATCTGGCCCAAAGGAGGGAAGGGTAATGTCAATGTCATCCAGGTGAGTAAAGCATGGCATCATCTGCATAAAAGTGCACTTCAACTGTAGATGTAGAAAGTCTTAAAATCTTATGAAAATTAAATATTTATCTTGAAAAACACGCTGTTCAACTGAAAGGTCACTTCCAAATCAGACTAATGCTTCATCAACCAAACCAGCTGCTTCGTATCCAAACCATGACAAATGAACATCATGGAATAAAAGATCGAAGCATGAAACATCGCATAGTTAATCACAGCAGAATTTATGGATGGAGGTCAAGAACGCGTCGAAGGCAGCTCCGCCTTTCAACCACCGGAGAAGAAAGGCAGCATTTCAGCCACACGTTTTCCCACCCAGCTTTCCTTTCTGTCTTTACTCGGCTTTAACGAGATGTCTCTACATGCGGCTGATCTGTGTGAGAATAGTTGGGTTTGTTGAGACAATCTGTTGCCTGGATCATTTTGGTAAAGAGTCAGTGAAGCCAGTCTGACCTGTGCAGGTAGTACTCTGATGAAGACATGGTAGTACATGAACAGAGTCTCAAACATTTTTCTCATTTCAATTGTTTTCATGTATCCGATTTCATTGCCCAGCAGCCGGAGGAAGGCAGTAGCTTCAGGAGCTGCAGAGATCTGAACGTCATGAAGGAGCTTCTGGAAGCGGTCTTTGATTGCCTTCAGATGAACTTCTGGAACCTGAGGAGACATCAGCAGCACTGATTTCATTGAAAGTCTCCTACAGAAATCTGAATGAGACGATGATCCCAACAATTGCTGCCACCTGTCTTCTCTTTCTGCCTGGACCAGGGGAAATCCTGTCCAGAAGTCCTCGGAGTATCGGAGCTCTGTCGCCTACAAACCTCATCAGCCTGGAGAAAGATTCGAGTAGGAAACCCTTCTCCCCAAAAAGAGCCTCAACTGTCGGCTCAAATCCTGCTCCTTCAAGCCCAACCTGGAAGGACATTTCCAGTGAACGATCTTACTCTTTCCAGGATTTTACATCATGAAGAACTGATCTGCCATCACCGACCTCAAACATATCAAAGCTGCGATCGTAGGCCTTCAGAGACGCCTCCAGCTTCATCACCTTGGGCAGCGTGTTCCCTCTGTCAAAGATGACGTTGCTCTGGACCGAGCCCAGCGGGGAACTGAGCACGTAGTTCTTGGACAAACCATGAAACTCGGTGTGGGTGGACAACGGTTTGTCCTGCAGAGCTGCCCCAATAAGCTCTCTAAGTCTGGAGACGGAGACATCATGTTCAGAAACCATCCCACCGCCTGGACGATCAGTTCCTCCCAGAAAGACGCACATTCCAATTTATTTAGCATCAAAACAAAACAGAACTGGACTCAAAGGATCAGAGAAGCACCAGAACTGATTGTTGTCCTCAATGATTAGATTAAATTATAATCTGCCTGGAGCTTGTTTACTAAGTCTGAACAGGTTCTAAAAGACTCGGCGTTCCCACCAACATCCTGGTTCCAAAGCAGAACAAGCGGCGCTGCAGAGGATGAACCGGGTTAAATGGAAACATTTAAAACTTTCATTTAGTGAAGATTGGAGGAATGTTGGAGGGAAGCAGTTAGAGTAGGTCAAAGGTCATATGTCAGGTGCTCTGTGCTCTACTCCAGACAATCTAGCTTTAGCATTTATTGATGCTCTCCTCCTAACAAAACCAGATGACCCTCCGAAAGGATCCTGATAAATATGAATCCGGCCATGTTTGGAGATGTAATCTGATTACTCACTCAGGTTTCTCATCATCAGAGTTCTGGATGTTTTTCAGGTGGGAGAGCACAAAGCTCTTTAGCTGCTCATCCTTCTCGCCCAGCAGGCTGCTGCAGATCTCCCTGATGAGGGCGGAGTCTGGGTCCTTCATCAGCACCAGGTACGCTGCCAGGCGTTTGTCAGCAGGACTCTGGGGGTCCTGGTACACCTCCAGCAGGGAGCGCCGAATCTGTGCCCGACCAAATATTCAGAGCTCTTGAGACAACAGCAACAATTTCTGCTAAAAAGCCAAATAAACCCAGAACATGTTTGATTCATGAGGAGTTCCACCTCAGCAGTAATGGCCATCAGCCTGAAGGCCTGGATAGCTGCCTTCTGATTGGATAAGGGAACATTTGGTTTATTCATGCATCGCAGAATCGAGGAGATGAGTGATGGACTGACGTCCTGCATGGCCCGACCCATAACACCAACAACCTGCAGGAGAGAGAATCACACTCCACCAGCTGGTGTGGCACTGCTTCAGATGCTTGTGGAACCTCACTCACCCTGAGGACCAGGAAGGCCTCCTCCGTGGGATCTGGAGTGGGGTCCAGGTCAGGGTCCCGTATTTCCTCTGAGCAGTCGTTTAGGATCATCTCCATGAACCTTGACACCTCAGTGATCTCTGGAGTTCCCTCTCCCTGATAGAACCTGTAAGCAAACAGCTTTAAATCCCAGCTCTGACACACAACCGTGTTACAGCCGGGGATGTTAGCATTAGCAACAAACATTAAGGTTGTTTTTGTAGCATTTGATAAAAATGTTCTCTAAAGTTATTTGGCTCAGACTGACAACCTGTGACCATTAGCATGACTGTTAACATGAACATAAACATTAACATTTGCACGAACATTGAAAATTAACATGAGCATGAACCTTTTTCAATTAAAGGTTCATGCTAACAAGATGGCTGCATTTTAACACAAGTTAAAATGCAGCCATCTTGAATCCCAGCCTGAGCTCAACCTTTAAATCTATTGGCTGTATGATCCTTCCATCCATCCATCATCCATCATCCATCCATCCATCCATCATCCATCCATTCATCATCCATCCATTCATCCATCCATCTATCATCCATCCATCCATCCATCCATCCATCACCATCCATCCATCCATCATCCTTCCATCCATCTATCGTCCATCCATCCATCCATCATCCATCCATCCATCCATCATCCATCCATCATCCATTCACAAACACATCAGCGAAGACCTCGCTGTCCCTGTAAGACATTTGGACCCCCTGTTGACTCACTTTCTCACTGTGTTTGCCAGAGCAAACATGATGGCTTTGCTCTGTTTGTACTGAGCCATGCTGAGCATGTCTCTCACACGTGCTGCATCTGGATTGGCCTGTAGACCTAGCACATACACCAGAGCATCCACCTCCAGGGAGACCCTGTCAATGGTCCAGATGACCTGCATGATGGCACTGGTGCACTCTGAAGTTCCACACTGGAACAGGGCCTGGAAGGTCAGCCAGTTGGACACTTGGACCATCTCAGCAACCGTCCGGCTGAGGGTCTCGTTCCTCAAGACTCTCAGGCTGGACACCAGCTTGTGGAAAAGGCTGGTCCGCTTCTGACCCTGATCTGTGCTCGCTAGCGCCACCAGCTGCTGCATGGTGCCCAGAACGCCATCCTTCATCTGGACCGGAGTTTTGTCTTCTGGTTTGTCAAAGTGGAGAGGCTTTGTGTGCAGAGGGTCTGCATCTGTGAGCAACAAGTTGATGTTTTAGGTCCTAAGTTTTAAAAAAGAAAAGCCACAGCAGTTTTAGAAATAACAGCTCACCAAATCTTCTGCTACTGGTCCTTTTTACACTTTGAAGACTCAGCTCCTGGATCACCGTCGATGAGATCCCGTTCTCTCTGAGATGCAGACGACAGTGTGACTAAGAATCTTCAATACTCTCCAGAAATGCAGCTCAGCTCTGAGTCATACTCACCCGCTGGAGAACGGCAGGTATCTGTGCTTTTCAGTGCATTTGGCGGTGGTGATGTGTGTTCCTCTGTTATCAAACTGGTACCTGCAGCTCTGAGTGCTGCTGATGAGTTTTGAGACGGGGTTGTGCTGAAAACAAATCAGTGAGCAGTTATTTCTGCTCAGCAGAACCAAAAGCAGCAGCAGCAGGAGGAGGAGCTTCTCCCAGCTGCTGCATGCTAGCATGGTGAAGTGGTTCAAGGTTGTCCTCTAGTTCAGGGGTGCTCATTACGTCGATCGCAAAGGTAGTATGGGTAGATCGCATGACATAAAAAAAAATAGACGTCAGCCTATCATCCATCCCATCACTTGACGCTTGACACTTAGGCCACCACGCATGCGCACACAACAGTGCTAAGTGCAGCACAACTAACAAGCTAGCTAGCGAGTTGGTTACCTAACTCGCTAGCTAGCTTGTTACTTAAGCCCTCGTTTTTTTCTCTTGAACTCAAGAAAGGGTATAAACATGAGTGGGGGAGCTGGACCAAGTAAGAAAACAAAAACGTATCACTTTCATACGGAATGGGAGGAGGACTTTTTTTCACGATGACATTTTCGAAGGTTTGCCTCATCTGCCAGTCTACCATCGCAATACCAAAGAAGGGAAATGTGGAGCGGCATTTTCGGACTGTTCATGGAAAATAAAACACCGACTTCCCGCCGAAAAGCGAGCTGAGAAAGAGAAAGGTGAAGGAATTAAAATGCCAGTTGTCCGGACAGCAGTCATTTTTCACACAACCTACTTGAAAAGCGAAAGCCGCCACCGGAGCATCGTTCCGGCTGAGTCATCTCATCGTTAATAACAAGAAATCCTTCCAAGACGGAGGGATGGTAAAGGAAGCCTTCGTTGAAGCAGCTGACTCATTGTTCCGAGACTTTAAAAACAACACAGAAATATTATCTTCTTCCTTTTCGGGACGATGCTGAGGGGGATTCACTCGCATCAAAAATTGCAACACTGTTTCACCTGAACTCTTCTGGAGTGGAAGATGAGATTTTGACACTGCAAGCCGACATTGAGCTGAAGTCCAGAGCTCATGGACAGTTCTGGAACTTACTCACAGAGATAAAGTATCCCAACATGAGGGAATGTGCTACCTCCTTGACTGCATTATTCGGCTCCACTTATTTATGTGAGTCAGCCTTTTCTCACATGAAGATCATTAAGTCCAAGTACCGCTCCACCATGACTGGCGATCATTTGGAAGTGTGCTTGAGGCTGGCTGTCAGCACCTACTGTCCGGACTATGCATCCCTGGCTGATTCAATTCAGTGCAAGTCATCAGAGTAAACTGTACATAGTTAATTGTGTTGTACCTTGCATAACCTAATGAGCCAATATTGCACAACACATCAACATACATTGTACAAAGAATCCTCAATATATTTATAAATAAAATATATGTTAAATAAATATATGTTTTGCATTTTTGTAGTAGGTAGATCATTTTGACTTGGCCATTTCATAAGTAGCTCGCATGCTGAAAAAGTGTGAGCACCCCTGCTCTAGTTTATCTAGGACGGTTTCTCTCCAGGTTAACCATGGAGTGAGGCTGGAAGATCAGAAAGTTCCTGAGACTTTGGATTCTCCTTTCCACCCTCTGTGCTCTGGGTGAAGCTGCACCCTGCAAGCAGATTACAGTTTCCAGAAGTCAACAGTCTGCTACATAAAGCAAAGAGCGTTTTCTCACCAGCTGCTGCAGCAGAGCCACTGGGCTGCTGGTGAGAGTCCTGGCGTAGAACTGGTCACACTGGGACAGATCTCTGGAAACACTGGCGTCTGTGGCAACATCCTGCCTGGAATGAACGGTGACTGCGGTGAGACAGCGACCGTGGACCGTACTCTGAGGGAGAATACAAACACCGGCTCAGAGATGATTGTTATTCTTGGAGTGTGTGAAGATCGTCCTGCTGTCTCCGCAGGACACTAACCACCAGACCAGTCCGTCCATCCTCCATGACGGGAACCAGGAAGGCAGAAACGATGCCTCTCTTGACGTTGAGGATGTTGATGGACTCGTCCACTTCGGGGTAAAGCTCCACTCGGCCGTTTGAGTGGACGCTGACCTTCAGCGGACTCCTGGAAAAAGACACTTGTGTTTCAACACAAAGTAACTTTAATTTGCAGAGAAATAAAATGTTTTCTCCAAAATTCACACAGATTCATTTTGCACAGATTTAGCACAGATTTCCCTGATGCTCTCCTGGTTAGGTAGAAGTTAGAAACTTCACTAAAATCACACATGGTTCTCGTCCATGCTCTAGGACGAAAACTCGTCAATGACTAGTCATTGACTAGGTTGTAGCTCTTGATCCAGGTTGCAGCTCTGCCTGCCTGCATGCATGCATGGATGGCTGCCTGGCTGCTGGCGAGCGGCTTTAGTTTCCCTGCAGACTGCAGCCCGACCCGTTCTGTGAGGTTTCTAAATCTGAGTACTTCTCTCTGGTTTATGCATCTTAATTGTATACTTACAATTTTATTGCTTTTCTTGGTGTGTCATTTGGTTTAATCAGTTTTTTTTATCCTTATTGTTATGGTTTTATCTATTTACTTTATCTATCAGAGCGCTGTGCAGAGTGTTGCGTCTTTGGTCAGAAGTCAGAAATGCACTCAGACAGAAATGTTGATATTTAATTTCAGCTAGTCCACTTCCATCATCTGGCTTTTGTATCTGCAAGAGACATGAATACTTTTGAGAAATGTATACGACGCAGTGAGCAATTATCTACACTTTGTATGATTCTTCACTGAATCAGATAGCTTAAAATTCCTGGATGGAAGTTGCATCATTGTCGTCCACGCAGGAGTCTGTCTGCAGAAAGGTGGCGCTCTTTCTGTGATGCTTTGCTAAAAGAAACTGGAGGATACAGGGAGGGAGGGGAACCCTGGCCCCAAGCAGGAAGTGAGTCCCCAAGCGGTCTGCAGCGTCACTGTGTGTGAATAACCAGGTGACTGCGAACCGACTGCTCAGTTTAAGGCGAAGCAAGAGAGAGTCTGTAGAAGAACAAAAGCAGCTCTGCCCCTCATGTAGCTGTAACATCAGAAGTGGAAAAGTTCGTCATAAATCAGTCGAGTGAAGCTGTTCGCACTTCTTGAGGTGTCCTGCTGTTTTTCTGGGACGGATCTAAAGTTATCCAGACCTAAAAATGCTGAAGTCTGTTAACTCTGCTCAGGTTTTACCGGTGCTGGTATGTGCTCTCACCTCTCCATGACGGCTTTGAAGGTGTCGGAGCCGGGCGCCGGGCCAAAGGCCGCCTCAGCCTGCGCGTCCATGGCGGACGCTTCGCTGACGGTGCAGTCTCTGGTGTGCATGATGAACCTGCACATCTGGGGGACTTCGATCTCTACCTGCAGACGTGGGACGAGTCAATGAGAGGACCTCAGATAAGAGCAGTTATCAGTTCCACTGTTTTTACCTCACAAGTGACTTTAGGCCCGTTTTGGAGGCTAGCAGAAAGGGGCGCTGCATTCCGGCCCTCTGCGCTGTACCGGTACACGTACTTCCTCTGGACCTTGAATCTGGAAGCCACTGAAAAAAGCATCTTTATGCTGAAGGCTTCACTTCAATCAAACCCTGATGAGATATTTCTACATCCTGCTGTACGTCAGACAACCCCCCAATACTGGAACAGCTGACCTTTGAACCCTTGGTGGCAGAGCTCCTGCTGCTATCTCTAACAACAGGACATAAGCTCAGAGAGCAGCATTGATCCATCAGCAGCTCTGTGTCTGTTTGCTCTGCATTGACCTCTGACCCCCAGACGTGTGGTAGATAACTTACTCTGACATGAAGCTGGTTCCTCCACATCCTCTGGAAAACAAACAGCAGGGTTAGAACGAAGCAGCTGATGAACATCAACAGAAGATCCTAATTAAACCGTCGATTTCTACACAGATTGACGCAGAGTCTGGAGCTGAATGTCAAACATCTGGAAACAGATGTTTGACATCTAACTGTTTTCTTCTCCAATCATGATGATAATCTACTCTGAGATCCAGTCAAGTTAATTGATTGGACTTGATTTGAACAAACAAGTCCAGTGGATAGTGCAGGTCAAAGGTCAAACACCAAGCATAGAAGCGGAGAAATTGTCTGCGTACCTCAGAGACCAGATATTCTGAAAGTAGAAATCCAGAGAAGGATCCAGAAACATTTCTGCTGTTCTAAAAGAGTTCAGCAGCCGCCATCTTTGATCAGTAGAAGAAGAAAAGAACCAGCAGAAGTCAGGATGGATGGATGGATGGATGGATGGATGGATGGATGGATGGTGGTGGATGGATGGATGGATGTTGGTTGGATGGATGGATGGATGGATGGATGGATGTGGATGGATGGATGGATGTTGGTTGGATGGATGGATGGATGTTGGATGGATGGATGGATGTGATGGATGGATGTTGGTTGGATGGATGGATGGATGGATGTTGGTTATCACAGATTAAGAAAAAAATCATTGCAGAGATGTGAGCTGTCTTTGTGGTTGCTATGGTAATTCCCGCTGTGGTTACCATGGTGATTCCCATTGTTTCTGGTGACCAGGGAGCCCACAGCACCACAGCAGGTCAGATCACCGCTGTGTATTTACAGGGTTAGTTGCGTCATCAGCAGAGTTTCCTCCACCAATCAGCATTTTCTAAACTATTGGTTGATCTGGGGAAAGTTAATAATAATCAATAATAAATAATCATCATGATTATCATAAAATGATCAATAATTTGAAAATATTTAGCTTTAACAAACTCTGGAACTGGAAACGTTTCAGTATTTGGGCTGCCAGCGTCACCATGGCAGCCCAAATACCATGTGATCAGTAACTGATCACTCGGGTTGATCAGTTACTGCCAGTAAGACCAGTTCGACTCACAGCCTCACAGAACCAGTAAGTCTCTGCTGCAGCTCCCGTGTGACATCCGATCTGAACAGCAGAACCAGAACCAAGACGTGACAGCTGCAGCAGATCCTGGGTCGGTGATTACAGGTCCAGATGTTCTGAAGTTCTACAAAAAGGTCCAGACTTACGTGCCAGAGCAGCGCTCAGCAGCAGGAGGAGACACAGCGGCCCAGAACCCATTCCGGGCCCGATAACCCGGTTCTGCGGCTGGGTTGATCACTCGGGTTCTGCAACCGGGCCAAACAGACGAGTTCTGCTGGTGTACCTGAAGCGTCCAGCATCGACTGCGGCGGATCCGGTCCGATCGGACCCTTTATCTGCTGCGGTATCAGCCGGGTCGAAGTCCAGACTGTGACCCGGTCAGCTGGTTCTGATTCCAGTTCCCTGCAGCTTCTCCTGAAATCCTCTTCTGGATTCTTCTGGACCTAGTTTTGGTTCTGGTCCGGTGGTCCAACACATGGTCTTCCCAGAATACAGCAGGACGGATCCGCTGGACCTCAGAACCAGAACCAGGGCGATTTAGAATGGGTCCAGAAGTATTCTCACTCTGCTAGAGTTCAGGTCGACCTGCAGGAGGTCTCAGAACCAGAACCTGAACCAGAATCTTCTCCTAACAACTCAGTTCTTCTGAGGTTCTGTTGAGCGCCAGATCTCACCAACAGAACCGGGTCTAATCGAGTCCCTGCAGAGGAAATCATCATCATCATCATCTTATTATTGTTATTGTTATTTTCCATCATCATCATCACCAGGTTGTACATAATGCAGATTTCAGAAGATGTGAACCCGGAAGTGACGCACAATCTAAAATCTCCAGCATCCATTGATCTCAAGATCTGAAGCTTAGACATAATATGTCTTTTATTGTCTATGGTCTGTAGCAGTTCTGCTTGGATCCACCAGGCGGCGCTTTTTCACAAAGAACAAAGTTTTTCTGTGAACCCGAAGCTGTAAAAGTTTTTATAGGAAATAATTTTCAGAGATCTGACCTGAGACGGACTCGACTGTTTTCGAGAGTAGTTTTATTTTGAAGGCTGATCGTCAGTGACGATATTAAAGAGCAAATATTTAAGTTGTAGTATTTTATCTTAGTAGTTGTTTTCGTCCTATTAATGTCCTGTCAATACTGCGAGCAGTAGGTGGCAGTAGCGCTCCTTTATCTTTGGTCCGCCAAAAACACGTGAAGAAGAAGGACGCGGAACTTGATGCTGAAGGTAAAAGAGGAAAAGCTGCGATGATCCAGAACGACTGATATAAAAAACAACCTCCTTTTTAACAATTTAGTCTCAAATCTGGCTCCCGGTTCCCGACGATTTTCTTCTTTTCTTTTAATAAATCTGATTATTTGAAATTTGATCCCAACAGACAGAATGAGCTGCTGGGAAAATCAGGAAAGTTTTAATTTCCTGTTTGATTCAGATTTAAAGGTGATTTTGGACCGAAACCTCAAAACCCGAGGAAAATATTCAAACCGGTCCAGCTGTTGTTCCGGTCCGAGTCTCCATCCTGGTCCCCAGATTTAATAAATACCGGTAATATAAAACAGCTGTTTTACAATCATTTAACACTTAATTTGCCATACAAATCTGCTATAAGCCGATTTATACTATTCTAAAAATTGATCAAATGTAATATTTACACCGTTCAAATTTAAATGTTGGGAAGTTATTCCTCATTTAGCCTTTGATCTTGGTCCCACATGTTCAGATTTAAGAAAAAATCGAGGAGGAAGTTAACATTGATCAGTCTGGCTGGCCGGTCAGAGTCCAGAACCAGGGAAACATGGTGGTGGCAGCATCATGCTGAGGGAGGATGGATGGAGATAAAGCCAGGAATAAAACCTGTTAGGCTGCAGAAGACCTGAGACTGGATGATCTGAGCATGCTCATAACATCCCCCTGAGGAGAGGTTGTGTGTCCATGGCAACTGACCTGGAGGTGGACATGATCTCTGGTTTCCATGTCTCCTGCAGGCGAGACATGCTGTCTGCCATGAGGACAGGTTGCCGAGGGACCTGGAGGAGCCTCAGGAGACAGTCGTCCTCGTCTCAAGGTGATGACCTAAATGACCTTGGGAACCTGGAGCTTCCTCTGTAGGGTTTGGGTTCAGGCCTGGAGAGACAGAACGGCTCTGAGATTGATCCGAATCAGATCTTGGAACCACAAACTGAAACGAGCTGAAAGTTCTGGAGGAAAGAGCTGAGACTGGAAAGACTGGTTTATTCTAGTTTATACTGTTTATACTGGTTTATCTGGTATATACTAGCTTAAACTGGTTTATAGTGGTTTATACTGGTTCAAACTGGTTTATACCAGTTTATACTGGTTTATGCTGGTTCAAACTGGTTTATACTGGAAACATCGGCAATCAGAGCACAGCTGCAGCTGCTGGCTGAGCGAACCAGAACCTCTACTGGTTCTGGATGTATGTTGGATGGATTGATGTTCAGACGGATGTCCGGTTGGATGAAGAGTTGGGTGGCGGTGGTAGTGCAGGTCCTGTCAGGACGGCGCCCCCTGTCTGTTAATGTTTGCAGGGCTTTGCTGCTCATTAACAGAGCACTTCCTGCTCTTCGGTTCTTCAGCCGTCGGGCTCCAGGAATATAATCCGTATCTGAATATGCATCAGATCCAGAATGTAAGTCGTCTCGGTCCAGGAGAACTCAGGCTGTTAATCAGACAGAACCATCCCAAAATAAGAACCACGACCGGCCTGGCTCACGGTAAGATGGGTTTATGACCTGCAGCGCTCGGACTTTACTCCTGCAGTACTTGGGAGTAAATGTGTTACATGAACGAATCCTGAAAACTAGAGCTAGATCAGGGAAATCAGAACCGCTCCTGTAGACGTCTAGAAAGTAAACGGGTCATCTGTCTCAGACTAAAGTTCTCAGAACTAACCCTAACCCTAACCCTGGATTCTTCAGGTTTATGAGCAGAAATAACTGAGAATCATCAGCATGCTGTCTGATTATTTTACCACCTGAAAGCAGCCAGAGCTCAGGAGCTCCACCAGTAACTCTGGAGTGTAAAGATTTGTGGAGCTTGTCAACCCCAGGCCCGGTCCGGCCCTGTGGACCAGAACCAGAGAGGCTGGTTAACCATAATTATCCCGATCGGTTCTGATCGCAGTGTGTCTTCATCAGGATACCAGCAGGCCAACATCGTGGTCCTGCCGCGCCGCATGGCCAACGACTTTGAGGACTTCTGTCACTGTAACCCCGCCCCCCTTCCTCTGCTGTACCGCAGCCAATCAGGAGAGACTTCCTGTGAGCCTCTGGCTAAACATGCTGACATCAGGTTGGTGAGAATGAAAGATCTTCTGCTGCCATTTTACATCCAACAGAGGTCCTAGAACCTCCTGGGATGTTCTGGGCACCAGCAGTACCCGGTTCCTTCCCGGTGTCCTGTCTTCAGGACGGACGTCTCCGAGTTCTGTGTCTATGAGGACGGCCGTCTGGTGAAGACTGTCTGCAGCCTGCAGAGCTACAGCGATCCGGCCAGGTGGGTCAGAGCTGGGCTAGCTCTTCTAGGGTTTCCTGCTGCTAACTGCTGGTTCTGTATGTGTAGAACCGGGTCGCCGCTGGCAGACATGGTGACCTTCTACCTGGGCTGCAGTTTCGGCTTCGAGGGCCGGCTAGAGGAGGCCGGGGTTCCGGTCCGGAACGTGGAGCAAGGCCGGAACGTCAGCATGTTTCGGGTAGGACCAGGACTATTCCGGACAGCATTGGTTCTGTTCAGTTCTGAACTCGATCAGAACCTGACAGGAACAACCTGGTGAAGTCAGACAGAACCACCGATGAGGATTCTGCAGGTACCGCAGGGTGTCCTTCCTTTGCTGACCCCTAGTGGCGATGTCTTGCAGACCACGGTGCGCTGCGTTTCCAGAGGGGAGTTCCACTGCCCCCTGGTGGTCACCATGCGCCCGGTGCCGGCCGGGCTGCTAGACGCAGCAGTGGAGGTGACCCATCAGAACCTACGGGCCCATGGCGCTCCGGTTCACGTCGGAGACCCAGGTGCTGAGCGGTCTGGACTGGCCTGGGACCCGGAACCGCCTGCTGAGGCTCATCAGTGTTGCTTTCTCTGCAGCTCTGCTGGGCATTCTGGACCTGACTCAACCGGACTACGGCGACCCGGTGGAGCTCCAACCCGGTGACGTTCCTGTCTTCTGGGCCTGCGGAGTGACGTCTATAGAAGCGATCCTCAGCAGCAGTGAGGGACCGGAACCAACCAGAACCGACCAGAACCAAGCAGACGTTATGTTCACATGACCATAACTGCTGTCTGTTTGGGCCTTTCAGAACCACCTCTGGCGTTCAGTCACTCTCCGGGCTGCATGTTCCTTACCGACGTCCCGGACGCTCCGTCAGCCGGCATGGACCCACAGCTGGCCCCGCTCTGCTTCCTAGTTACCCACAATCCCCTGCTCTACAGCCTGGTCTCCAAGTCAACGGCTGGGAAGATCCGGCAGCTGGAGCGGATCATTGGGGATGACCCGGGTAAAGGTCCAGTTCTGATGAAAGGGACCAGAACACGAGACCTTCAGACACCATCTCAGAAGGTTCTGGTCGGGTTCTAAAGGTTCCGGTTCTGGGTTTCTGTAGGTCAGCGGGGAATCGCCGCTCTGTTTGTCCAGGATGAACTCCTCCGCTGCTGCCTGGCGCTGTCCCACTCCTCCTCTGTTGCCATAGTAACCGGTTTCCCCACACACCACCAGCATAGGTAAGCTGTACACCTAGTTCTTTCTGATCAGAACCCAGAACAGAACCGGTCCGATGCGGCCCAGCTGCCGTTTAGCTGTGAAGCTTCTCTGGGTGTCCTGAATTCTGGGTGTACTTACTTCCTAACTGACCTCAGGTATATTCCTGTTTCCTGGCTAGTCCTCCGGATGAGACGGACGGTCCGCCGGGAGCCATCGCCATGGCAACCATTTTGCTGTCTCTAGGGAAACGGGTGACGCTGCTGACGGACCGCAGGGCGGCGAACATGAACCAAGCTCTGGTGGACGAAGCGGTGAGGACAGGTGAGGCTTTGGGCTTAGCGCTCATTGGTTGGTGGAATTTAAAGAGACAGACACTGATTGGACATTTCCTCCATTAGGAGTCCTCAAAGCTGCCATCCCATTGGTCACCTTCGAGGATCGCGGACCTGACTCTGCAATGCACTTCCTGTGTCACCATGGAGACCCCACCAAGCCTAGGTCAGATGACCTGAACACTGTCGGTCTTCACTCAGGTCACTCTAAGTAGAGCAGGTTCAGGAGCTCCAGCCCACACCATCACCCTCCACCACCGTGCTGCTCAGTAACGATGTTTCGGGTCCGCAGGCCTCTCCCAAACCTCCTAGTCAAAGAATGATTGGTGACAAAGCCCAGCAGTGGGACCTGCTTCCTAAGCGGTGCTAACCCTAGGGGGCTACTCATGAACAATAGATCCCCTCACTACCAAAAATCCTACTTAGCATAAGCTAATGCTAAAGCTCTATAGCAGGCTAGTGCATAGCAGAAAAAAAGCTCTCTGCCAGGCTAGTGTTTAGCAGAAGCTAATGCTGAAGCCCTATGCTAGGCTAATGTTTAGCATGTTTTACAACATGGTCATTGTGATTGTGCCGCCTCTGACCAGGTTCGATCACTTGGTGGCGATAGAGCGCAGCGGCCGGGCTCAAGATGGCAACTATTACAACATGAGAGGAGAAAACATCAAACACCTGGTGGATCCAATAGACGACCTGTTCCTTGCCGCTCGGGACATTCCCGGAGTTATGACCACAGGTGAGTCCGGCTCCGGAAGGAAGCCTGACGCCGTGGAGCCGGCGTCAGGCTTCAGAGAGACCGGTCAGGTGACCCATGTTCCCACAGGGATCGGAGACGGAGGCAACGAGTTGGGGATGGGCAAGGTGAAGGAGAAGGTGAAGCAGCTGATGCCCAAAGGAGACCTGGTAGCCTGCGACGTGGCGGCCGACTGCGCCGTGACTGCAGGTAGCACCCAACCACTCATTTCATCCATCGATTGTGCAACATTCTGATGGTTCTGACCCGCTGCAGGCGTCTCTAACTGGGCCGGCTACGCCGTGGCCTGTGGGCTCTACCTGCTCCACACCTGTCCTGCTCACCAGCGCTACCTGAGGAGAGGACTCGGACTGCAACCGGTGACCTCTGACCTGAAGCTGCAGGACTGGAGGAGGAACCTGCCGTCGGTCCAGAAGGTACCGTGAGGTTCTGATGGTACCAGAACCATAAAGAGACAACCTAACGGTCGCTCTTCGCCCACCAGGAGGAGCTGTTTCTGGGAACGCTGGTGCGTTTCGGAATACGAAGTGGGAAAACTGGGAACCTGGCCATGGAGGTGGACGGCTTGACCTTTCACCCCACACACTCCCAGATGATCAGCCGGCTGCTGGAGGTCACTCTAGGCTCCCCGGGTCAGAACCGACCTATCGGCCATGATTAGGTCCTTGCCATCAGCAGCTGGTTGCCAGGGTTACCGCTCTGAGAGGACATGGCGGCTCGTTTATTATCAATCCTTTATGATTTCTGTGTAATAAAGGTATAAATCGCGACTAAATCAGCTGACCAGAACCAGGTCCAGAACTCTCCTGGCAGAGTTCTGGACCTGGTTCTGGATCAGTTTAAATTCAACAATGTTTTATCTGAAACTATCAGGACATTTCTAGACAGATCAGAACCTCATGAATGAAGCCAAGCAGAAGAAAAATTATTTATATATTCAGAATTAATGTGACAGAAATTTTTCGCTGAACAGATTCGCCTGGATCGGTTGGGATCAGTATAAATATTTCTCTCCTTTATGAACATTTGATTCATCTTGAAATGAGTTTTATTTTATCTGCTGTTTTACCGCCGAGAGACAAAAAGCTTCTTTCTACAAATATTCAATAAAACTGTCAGAATGAGAAGAACCTCTAAGCAAGTTTCAAACTTTTCTCAACAATTTGACAGAATTGTGAGCGAAAAGAAAGACAGGGGGCAAAGGTCAACAGACCAGGACTCTTAGAGAGGCCTTCGTCTGGTTTTCAAAATATTTTTATTGGTCTCATGTGACATTTGAAATGTTTTCATTCAATCGTCACGATTAAGAGAAGAAACGTTAGAACCAATGGAGCCAGAAAAACTTGATGGAATCACAGAAAGAAAAGAAGGTTTTAGTAGTGAGCAGCTGCGTGTTCCAGACACTGGGTTCCTGGTTCCGGACGCTGGGTTCCTGGTTCCGGACGGTTCCTGCTTGGGGTTCCTGGTTCCGGACGGTTCCTGGTTCCGGATGTTCCTGGTTCCGGACGTTGGGTTCCTGGTTCCGGACGGTTCACGGCAGAGGTGTGACCAAGTCACTGTGTTGCAAGTCTCAAGTAAGTCTCAAGTCTTTGTCCTCAAGTCAAGTCAAGTCTCAAGTCAAGACAGGAAAAAGTCGAGTCAAGTCTCAAGTCGGGACCTTGGAATTTCAAGTCCTTTCGAGTCGTTTTTTTTAGTTTTTTTTTTTAAACAATGTCCCAATTATGCTAAATGTAAATAATAGACCATGTGTTCTCTTTAAAATCAAACAAGCAAAGCAATCACTGCAAATAAAGCACAGTGATTTTGAATTTGGATGTGATAGTAAAATAAATATGTCAGTCTTAAGTGGAGTTAAATCTACAGCCAATTTCACATCTCAGTATTGATAAAAACATGTTGCTTGAATCAAACTAGCCAGAATCACTAATCAAGACACAAAATAATGAGCTGCATTACCATCCACTCAGAACTTCCCACAGCTTTACGTTCAGGATCCTTACTATTGTAAATATTTTTACTTTTACAACAATTTCTGAAGGATAGCAAATTTACTGGATTTTGATTTGGTTTTCTAGCAAAATGAAACCACTTGGAGATGGTATTTCAACGACCATCATGCTGCCATTTAGAGAACATAGAAGTCTTCAAATACACCCATACCTGTCTGTGGGGGCAGGGGAGGGAATATTTATGGGAAAATAATAATACAGGAGCAAAACTGTAGTTTCCCTTATGAATCCACCATCCATCCTGTGATGGATCTGGACCCAGTTCATCATTATGATGGGACAGAGAGAAACTCTGTTCCCCGAGTTCAGGTCCAGAACTTGCTTTCTGACCCGCTCACTGTCAACAGGTGTTCTGAAGATCTGTCCTACCTGTGGAGGTTTTGTTGCATGTGTTTTATTTCATGCCAGATTACGGTAAATTTTATTTTATTTATTTTATACCTGGCTTTCATTAATTAAGCTGTTGTATTGCTTCATGATTTGAATTTACTTTGCCGTCAGCAATGTCGTTACAAGTTATTGTTTGGCAGTTAATCAGGACAAAATACATTGTTTTGAGGATTTTTTGTCCCTATCCGTTAAAATATTTTAGTTTAATAACTCTTTATGATTATTAAACCTTGATAAATAGATGTTGGTAGCAGTACTACGTGGGATTGAAGCTGTATAATCGCGGTCTAATATTAATCATGTATCTTTTCAGTGACCTGCGCAGTTCAGTGACACATTGCGGCTGCGCTGCATTTAATAAACTCTGTCATACAACGTATTAATGCGCAAAAAAAGAGTTGCGGTGATCTGAATTTGTTTAATTTAATTCCAATAAGAACCTGTTTCCCTTATCTGATACTGTTTTATTCTTATAAACGCCTCTGTATTTAAAATATTTATAACAGGTATGATATTCTAATAAGAGGATTAGTGCTGCAAATCTACAGCTTTTCATTTAAACGGGTAGGATATTCAGATGAAGGATCTCCTTGTGGTTTCCTCTATAAATTGTTCCAATGCTAAGCTAAGCAGAACTCCTAGCTTCTGTCCCGTCACTAAAATAATGTTATCAGATGATATTTAACAATAACAACCCGCTATAGTTTATAGTTTTCTGTTGGAAACATGACGGTAGGAGTTTTGGACGAGTAGCACCGACAAATACACTGAGCTATCGATCCGCGCTAATAAAACCTGCCAGGTAGCACAGAGAGTCAGAACCGGACCGGCTCACTGTCCACCGGCTTCCTGAGCAACACGGTGCGCATTATTTATGGACACGTTTGAATCACCGGATTTATACAGCATGACTAAATATAGCACACAAGTGGAAGATAAGCGGCATCACCACCGTAACCAGAGCTGCTAACACCACGTTAGCTAAAGTTAGCTGCTAGCTCACAGTAAAAGTTCCGCTCACCTTCTTTGTGAAACTTTAAATGCCGAACAGCTGGAAGCTGAATCTGACATCCGTTTTTCCCCGTTATTTTTAAATCCTGTTGATCTGATTGGTTGCGCTGCAGCTACGCACACAAACATCCGGAGTGGAGAAACAGAGGGACGGTCTGCGCATGTCAATAGTAATGAGTGAAATGAATCAATGGAGCCACTTTATAAATAATGTCTTTTATATTTTAAGGCTTTGAGTAAAATATCAAGTCTTTTCAAGTAAACAGCTTCAAGTCGAGTCAAGTCCCAAGTCAATGGCGTGAAAGTCAAAGTCAAGTCCGAGTCTTTGAGCATTTTTTCAAGTCAAGTCTCAAGTCGTGGTTTTAGTGACTCTAGTCTGACTCGAGTCCAAGTCATGTGACTCGAGTCCCCACCTCTGGTTCACGGTTCTGGACGTTGGGTTCCTGGTTCCGGACGGTTCCTGGTTCCGGATCGTTCCTGGTTCTGGACGTTGGGTTCCTGCGATTGTCTGTTACTAAAACCTTCTGGCTTCCAGTTCGGTCTGCTCGCATTTCTGCCCTTCACTCAAATTGTCTCTGTTCAGTTTTTGACCAATCAGCAAAGGGCAGCCAGTCCCCCTGTAGAAACCAAAGGTCAAAGTTTAACCTTCAGCTGTTCGGATGAAACCACGATAACACCGTTAACCCCTGGCTGGCAGACTGATGTTTCAGCTGCACTTCCTGTCCCTGTCCCTTCCTCCTCTGTCCCCGCTGTCCTCTGCCCGGTACTTGTCTGGCACAGTTGAGGGGTCAGAGGTTGCATCTCCGCTGCCTGTCTCGGCGCCCAGCGGTGTGTAGCTGTGGGTCAGCAGTGTCACACTCCGCCCGCCGTTCCCGTCCGTCGCCACCTCGTGAGAGTCGCTGGCTGGGCCGACAGGGCTGGCGTTGCCTCGGCGACGGCAACAGCAGACGACCCTGGCGACGGGCCTGACGACGGCGTGGTGCAGGTCGCGGCGGGCGCTCTCGCTGACGAAGCAGTAGAGCGCCGGGTCGGCGACGCAGTTCAGACTGGTGAGCAGCAGCGACACGTGGTAGTAGTTAAAGATTCCTGCAAGAATCAGAAACGGAGATGAAAAGCCGCCACCTGTTCCCGACAGGAAAGTCACCTGATCTCACAAGAAATTCACCTGCGATGAAGCTGCAGTCGCGCTCGAACAGCGTCCGCAGCAGCAGGAACACGTGATACGGAGAGAAGCAGACCAGAAAGATGAGGATGGTGCTGCTGACCAGCTGCCGGATCCGGGTCTTCTGGTCCGGTTGGGTTCCCGCGCTGCGGCCAACGGCGCGAAGAACTCCCACGTAGCTCACCTGCATCAGGAACCATAGACATAATAAAGACCAGCCCCGCGTTGGCTGCTCAAGCAAAGGAAATATGGCAGCCATCTTGGAGCGGTTGTCGCTACTTCGCTAAGCTAACAGCAGGAGAGGCTAACAGCAGGAGAAGCTAACAGCAGGAGAGGCTAACAGCAGGAGAAGCTAACAGCAGGAGAGGCTAACAGCAGGAGAAGCTAACAGCAGGAGAGGCTAACAGCAGGAGAAGCCTCAGCACTGGGGGATATTTTTGTTCAAATCGACGGACTATTGACGGGAGGCTCAAGAAGTTCTGCAGTGGTTTTCCATTAGAAGGTTTTTAAAGGCTGAACAGTCAGGTTTTCTATTTCCCCATTTACAGCAGTGGATGAAGAATTTCGCGAGGATCAGCAGGTTATTAAATACCAGGTCGGTTCTTCTGTCTCTGTGGTGGTTCCAAATATTATATCCTCTCTTTTTAAGGGATGATTTAGGAAAAGTTTTGTTGAGATCCAGTTCTGAAAGTTTCCCCAGACCTTATTTGGAAATGGGACATTCGCACTCCAGAAGTGAAGTGGGCGCTATTTCCTATAATATTGCTGCCTCCCGTTTTTATTTTCTTTTGAAATCTGTGATATTTCTTCACCTTTAGGAAGGAGTTTCACTCTGACTATGTACTTGAACTTCTCTCTTTTATTTACTTCAGCGCAGCTCACAGTTTCTAACATTCTGTCTAAATCTGCTTTTTCAATGCATCTTTTTGGGTCTACTACTGCCTCTAGTGGCGCGGAGGTGGTAACACAACTAATATAATTACATTACTAAATGAGAATATAGATAAAGTATTATTTGCTATTAGAACACCTGCATTACTGACACCGTAAAAGATCAATTATCTTCTAAAACACAATATTTTCCATTTCTTCAGGATGTAGAGCTAATTAGGTGACATAAACAAAGCCTGGAAGTGGTTCCAGTTTCACTCATGGCCAGCCTGTAAACTGTGGTCAATTTTAAATACTTTGAATCATTCCAGGACATACATATATAAATATATGCGCGTATGTATATGCATAGTTTAATATACGTTATATTATTCGGTATTAATAATAATTTAATCATCTTTGTTTCTCTTTAATATATTTGATTGTTTTGCTTGCATATTTATATAAACATGTAGGCCAATGAGACCCAATTCTGATCTTTTCTCCCAAATAAAAACCTGAGCTGTTGCTGTTCCCAGTGCCAGCCGTCAGCCTGAACCGCATTGATCTGATCTTTATGTGGTTCATCCGCCATAATTCAGCCGCAGAAGAAGACAGACGGTAAATCTAAACAAAAGCGATGAAAGCAGTCTGAGTCAGCGAACCAAACCCACCAGTTCTCCAAACAGAACCGGGTCAGAACCGAAGGCCATTGCTGTTAGCTGTTTATCAGCTTCCTGACCGGCTGCTGATGGCGGCCATCTTTACCGCTGTAAACAGTAACCCTTCTTCTGACTGTGGTCGCCTTCATTTAGTAGAATGAATGCAGAAAGAAAATCGGATTTCATGAAAAAAAAGCTATGCAGTTTAATTTATCGTCATTATCGTTTCTCCCTGCATGTTTCCATGACACTGGATGAGATCAACTCCTGCTCTCCGCTGACCCTCCGTCCCTCGTGTCTTTAGCGTAACGCCCAGACCACACTAGCCGATCTAAGAGCTGTCGGCTGATTGTCGGCCATGTTCAGAACCTGACAGACCAACACCAGCCCATCAGTGTCCAACAATGGGCACCAAATAATGGCGACAAGTCATTTTAAAACCAGCATTAATCAACGTTTTGTCAGCGTAAAGTCCTGACTGAATGAATATCATTAGAACCTGAAAGTTACCGGGTTTATCAACTGCAGTAGCAGTTTGGCTGCAGCTCCTCTCCTGGTCGTTTCTGAGGAGATTCTTTGCACCAAATGTAGAATAAACATTAATGTTGTTTCCACATATCATCTCCATGTCCGCTGCTCTCCAGCGCCGCCAGCTGGTTGGGATTCCCCTCCTGCTTTCTGAGGGGAATCCTGGCTTTCTGATTGGCTGCCTGTCACATTCAGCAGGCTGCGTTCTGATTGGCTGCCTGCCACATTCAGCAGGCTGCTTCTCGCTCCCTGCGGGGAAACCCCGTAGATCGGAGCCACGAGGTTCTACCGACTGGACCCGATCATTCACGACCCGCTACAGGACGATCAGTTAGGAAACCGCAGCGACATGTTAGAAGGTCGTAAGATGGTCATGAATCATGTTGTGTGAACTGAGGGAACTATTGCATCAGCTGCTCTATTTAAATCTAATCATTATTGGAGGCAATATAGTAAACAGACTTTATAATCTGCACTCTCTGGTTAATGTAGTTTTTATTTCCACTTTATGTCAAATGTATTTTTAGACTGAGTCCATTTTATTTAGTTTTTGGTTCTTTGTTTATCAGTTCCAGGGTTAAATGTTCTTTTGAAAATAATGTGGATCTATTTTGATCAGGATTTCGCTGCATTATTATGTCATTTCCACTAAATCAGAGTAAAAACGTCTTCACACAATATTATGGTTTATCGCAATAATTTTTTGAGACAATTAATCGCTCAGTAAAATGTGTTATTGTGACAGGCCTACACAGCTTTCAACTAACCAGCGGTGCGCAAGGACATGAACCTGGCCAGAGGTCAACTGTGATGACCTTCCAGCACTCTGAGGCTCCTGGTCCAGGATCAAGATGGTACCTGGATCCTTTCTGAAGATATTCATCTGGATCAGTTTGTCAGAGTGGACAGCAGCGGGACACAGTGAACAACAGCGGGACACAGGGGACGGCAGCGGGACACAGTGGACGGCAGCGGGACACAGGGGACGGCGGCGGTTGCTTACGGACAGGATGGCCAGCGGGAACAGGAAGCCGACGCTGAAGCGGTAGTAGTTGACGGTGTATTCCCAAGGCATCATGGGATAATGCTCGAAGCACACCGACTGGTTGCTCGGGTCTCTGCTCACCTCTTTATGGAGAAAGAAAACCACACCCACTGCTACCTCTTTAAGCCAGATGGTGGCGCTAGCGATCCATGCTGCGGTCATAGAGCGGAGACAGGTAAACCTGGGGACGGGAAGGCAGAAACGTTTTCCGTGTGGCTGGAAGCTGCCGGTGTGAAACGGGTCCAGCTGTGAAACGGGTCCAGCGGATCTACCTGAGAGGATGGACCACGGCCAGGTAGCGGTCCATGCTGATGCAGCACAGGAAGCCGATGCTGATGTAGATGTTTTCATAGAGCAGGAAACCACAAAGCTGACACAACCACTCTCTGTGCTGCCAGTCGTCGTTCTGAAAAAGACACAAACAGAAAACAAGCAGACTGTCATAAAACTGCTAAATCCTCCAGAGTCTTCTCTTCAGAACGACTCGTTACCCGAAAGATGTACTGCAGCCAGAGCGGCAGCGACGCCTGGTACAGCAGGTCGGACACGGTCAGGTTGAGCAGGTAGACCCCCAGCTCGTTCCTCTGCCTCAGCTGGACCGCCGCGTGGAACAGGGAGTACAGGTTGGAGGGAACGCCCACCTGAAATCAACCGCCATCGTTTCACTCCCTGTGTTGGGATTATATCGGACCGCCGTGCTTGGTACCAGCTTCCTGTCTCTCACTGACTCCGAGTCTGGATCTGCTAATGCTAACACTTCCTTTACAGCTGCAGCTTCTGTTGATGTCTACTGATGTTTGGAGAAATCCATGAAGTTTGGATCACAGCTACAATACTTCAGACCTCTGCTTGTTGTGATAATCCAAACACCGAATATACTTTAATATACTTTAATATGCATTAATACGCACAGCAGTAGAGCATCTACAGTCTTCCTAATTGCTGAGCCCCAAATAAAAAACTAAAATCGCCAGTTTTGCAAACACCTGCTAATCATGCATCACATAACACTGAGGCTAGGCTAGGTTTCTGCCTTTTCTTCCAATAATACAGAAAACTTCAACAAAAACCTGAGCAAATGGTTTGGAGCTACGGTAGCACTAAGAGGCAGGCGAGACGATCGGGCAACAAGTCAGAATACTGTGGTGTGGGTGCTGTGGTGGCGCAGTGGTTTAGCACACCCACATATGGAGGCCTTAGTCCTCGACGTGGCTGTCCCAGGTTTGATTCCCGGCCTGGCGACCTTTGCCGCATTTCTTCCCCCTCTCTTGTTTCCCTCATTCCTGTCCATTAACTGTTAAATAAAGGCCACTAGAGCCAATAAAACAAAAAAAAAATAAACAAAAAGAAAAAAAAAAAAAAGAATACTGTGGTGTTAGCTGGTTAACTTTAGCTGGCTAACATTAGCTGGCTAACTTCAGCTGGCTAACATTAGCTGGCTAACTTCAGCTGGCTAACTTTAGCTGATTAACTTTAGCTGGCTAACTTTAGCTGACTAACTTTAACGGGGGCAGTGCCGTGGAGCTGAAGGTTTGAGAGGTTTCTGGTTGGTTGAAGGGTTCAGTTCTTCTCCAGAACTTCTGGCTCCATTTTCTGACGACTTTGTTCATACATAAAGTTAAAAGCCTAACAGTTTTGCAACCCATAATAATCTTTATAGTTTTCTCGAAGTCCTTAAATTGTGTAAGCCAGACTGGACCAGAACCAGGCAGAAGCATCTTCAACAGTACATCTAACAGAACATCTATAGGCTTCAGATCAAAATCAAGGAACCAACCGCAGATATGCAGCAACCCTCTGCTGATTGGTCACTGCAGCAGCACTTCCTCGCTGCCACAGCAACCGCTTCAGGCAGGAAGCTGCATCTCCACCGCCCTCTCAGTCTGAAGCGTTTAGCATGAATGAAGCATTGAGCGGCTGGTAGAGAGCCTCTCACCAGGAGCACCAGGATGTAGACGCAGGAGAAGACGTACTGGTGGACTTCATGACTGATGGTGCAGTTGATGACGCTCTCTTCAGACATGGCCGACTCACCCTGATGCTCCAGCCAGAACAAAACCGCTCTGCTGCTGCACGATGGAGAAGTGCAGCTAGTCCTGGTCTCTGTGGAGAACACGAGAGTGTGACTCAGAGCAGATCCACTGTTTCCTAGCTGGTGATCCACCACATCCCTCCTAGCAACAGCGAGCTAACACTGGTCACAGCGAGCTAACACTGGTCACAATGAGCTAACACTGGTCACAGTGAGCTAACACTGGTCACAGCTAGCTAACACCGGTCGCTGCTAGCTAACTAGTACTGGTCACAGCATTAACATTAATCAACAGTGATGTGTAACGATGTCACACGACAAAATGTTATGTTTCAATTGTTGACTGAGTTTCTATAACTTTGTATTTCTGTTTTTTGATGTAAAGCTCTTTGAAACGCCTTGTTGCTGAATTGTGTTACTAATAAACTTGACAGATTGATCAGAACCTCCAGACCTGGTGCTGCTTGGTATTCTGGGTCCAGACTGGATCAGGTCAGTTTGCACAAAGAGCCTCTCCCCTGGACCCGACCCAGGAGAACCTGGACCTGACCCAGCAGAACCTGGATCCAACCTAGGGGATGTATGGAGGAAAGAAGGAAGGAAAAAAGGAAGGAAGGAGCCACGGGTCTGAGAGAGAGAAAGTGTGCATGTGGGTGTGTGTGGATGAATGAGGTTCAGATAGCTGCAGTTTCTGTGCGAATGCTTCATGCACCAGAACCAGGACAGATCCTAGATGATTCAACTCAAAGAGGTTCTGTTCAGAACCAAAGTTCCTCGGTTTGATCCATGCAGGAGGCCCGTGATGGACTGGGTTGAACCGAACCCGAACCGGGATGTTTGGAACCGGACGCCTCAGTGAAGCACAGTGGTGGAGGAGTAATGGTCCAGAACCAGAGCCTCCTGTGAGTCCGTCTGTTCAGCAGCTGAAGCTCGGTCAGAACAGGGTGATCAACAGAACCAGGGTCCCCAACGTAGCAGAACGTCCTAGTCAAAGTCCAGCCCTCCACCTAACTGAAGAAGGTCCTGCATCAGTAACGTGCAGAATCAACTGGACCCATCGGAACCAGCTGGACCCATCAGAACCAACTGGACCCATCGGAATCAGCTGGACCCATCAGAACCAACTGGACCCATCAGAACCAACTGGACCCATCGGAACTAGCTGGACCCATCAGAATCAGCTGGAACCATCAGAACCAACAGGACCCTTTAGAATCAGCTGGACCCATCGGAACTGAACTGTTTCTTTCTCTCTGGAGGAAGAAAATGAGGAAGTTTAATTTCACTGAGTTTTTACATCCGGTTTTGAATCTATAACTGGACTTTATTCTTGGCGGAACCGGGAGATCAGGACCCAGCTGACTGTGCCAGCCCCCCTGAACTCCCCCCTCCGATTCCCCCCTATACCCCCTTCATCTCCATGGCAACATTCCCGCGCGTTCCTACCATCAACTGCAGGTCCAGCGGCAGAACCGTCCTGGTTCCGGAGAGGCTCCGCTTCTTTTCAGGGAGAGCAGGAGAGGCTGCTTACCGGCTGCTTCCGCTCCGGCGGTCTGCGGCAAACTGACGGCGCGGCGCGGTGCGGCGCGGCGCGGCGCAGCGCGCGCTCACGCTTTACAACACACGCGGCTCTTCTGCAGAGGGCGCATGCGCATCTAGAGTCAGGACGGCTGAAAGCTGCAGGAAGTTTTAGTTCGTTCGATCAGGGCCAGAACTGAGACCAGAACCAGAACCTGGTCTATCCAGAACCAGAACCTGGTCTATCAGTCCAGGCCATGTAGAGAAATTCTGTCCAGAACCTTCTTTATGGTACCAGCAGAACTCTGGAAGGAGTGAACACTGTTCTACAGGTTCAGGTTCTGTTGGGTTCTGACCCAGCATAGTGAGGAACCAGGAGGTTGTCCTTGTGCATTCTGGGAAATAAAACCATAAAGTTTGAATCATTTCAGGAAAACATGAACAGCAGATAATCATAATAATTTAATCAACCAATCAAATTGTATTTGGTCATAAAACACAAAGTCATGCAACAGAATCAACAACAAAACAAGACATTAAGTCAAGTCCATCGTTAAATTCGTAGTTATCAGCTTCAACCAGCTGGTCTTCAGTCTGGATTCAAAGGAATCAATCAGGGTTTCGGCTGTTTTAGTTTTCTGGAAGTTTGTTCCAGATTTGTGGAGCATAGAAACGTCTGAAACTCGCCGGATATTTAAGATTCATCAAAAACACGAATTGAGTTTCATCAGCGCTCCGTCGCTGCAGCAGCATCATATTAATCATGATTATTAGTAATATTAGCAATAATTATAATAATAATTAATCCACTTGTTTCAAGGAACAGGAAGATTTTAGCTGCAGCCTTAAGGTTGTGGGTTCGACTCCCGTCTCACTCAGAAACACAATCAGAACCTTCTGGTCGGCTATTTGTCTTTCTGTCTGTGGTGACCTCCAGGTGACCCCGCCTCTCACCTGTTGACCTCTGGAGATGGCGCCCTTCATGGGATTAGCTGAGTCTGAATCTGTTCATCTCATTAAGTCAGTTTATAGAAAATCAGTGACCGCCGACCCGCCATTAAAATACCTAAACACCAAGAACTAGTTTATTACCAGTAGTTTCTAGTTTATTACCAGTAGTTACTAGTTTATTACCGGTAGTTTCTAGTTTATTACCAGTAGTTTCTAGTTTATTATCAGTAGTTACTAGCTTAGTGGTATAATGTCTGTAATTTCCATAAATTTTTGTTTTTTGTGCTGAAATATTTCTGCAGGTTCTAAACATTCGGTTTGGATCAGGAGGTTCTGATGATCAACAGGACATGGTTCTGCTGTGACCCGCCAGAACCACTCAGACAACCCAAACCCAATTCTGAAATAACCAGCACACATCGTTTCAGTTTAGAGATCTTTATTCTACTGAGTCCAGCAGAACCAGAACCACAGGTCCGTTTTCAGCAGTCATCACATCACAGCAGACAGCGACAGAACAAAGTGCAGCCAGAACCGAACCGGTTCTACCAGAACCACAGCAGAACCTTTGGACCCGACCGGGTTCTGGCTCCAAAATTCACAACAACTAAAAATGTACAAAAGTTACAGAATAATTTACATAAAATGATCCGGAACCGGCAGAATCGGTCCGATTCAGTGTTTCTTCATCATCATCATCATCATCATCATCATCATCATCATCATCAGTTAAAGGAAAACCAGCTGATCAGAACCAGAACATTTCAGGTTCTGGACTCTCCTCCAGAAACATTGAGCTTCAAACTCCAGAACCAAAGTTCTGTTCAGGAGACCTGGAGAGGAAATATGGACCAGAACTGGAACCAGACTTACCGGAACCTGTGTTCAACCAGTTCACCACATTCACACTGAGCTGGTTCTGCTGGGTTCGGTACCGGACCTTTACGACGTATTTCTCTGTATTCCTGGTCCACATGCTGGACCGGGTCAGAACCACTCTGAGTGGAACATTCTGGGGAAACCCGGTTTCGATTGGTGGTTCTGATATGGAGCGGGTTTCTTGCTGTTGTCTATGTGAAAACGGTTCTGTCTCTGGGTTCTAATTTAACCAGAACCAGAGGTCTGAGATTCTGTTAACAGTGGTCCGGTTTCTGCAGCCGGGTCGAGAGGCCCAGCAGAACCACAGCAGTCTGGGCCGGGCCTCAGCCCACACTCAGTGGTTTTGGGTCGGACCCAGCGGTTCTGTTTCCCGGAACGCGTCAGAGCGATGCATTCTGGGACGAAAGCTAAACATGGAGGAAAGCTGTAATTACTGGGCGGTTCTGTTTACTCGGGCCGGAATGTTCTGGTCCGCTTCCCAGCATTCAACCTGCTGGCTGCTCAGAACCAGGTTCTGACCCGGTCCGGTTCAGACGCAGCCGTACTCGTACCAGACGGTCTGCGGGTCGTTGTTGGGGTCCGGAGACGCCGGCGTGCTTTTGGGTCGCTCAGAGGAGCCGTCTTTGTTGAAGTGGGCGGAGTCAGAGGGACCTTCCTCCCTCGGGGCGCCGCCTCCCTCGGGGGCAGGGTCGGGCTGCGCAGCCATGACAGGGGTCACCATGGCGACCTCTCCGCGGTGGCTCCGCCCCCGCTCCGTCTGCAGGTTGAGAGACGGCGAATGGCGGACGGCGGGACTCTGGAGGTCCGCGGCAGCAAACCGAGCCGACAGGGGGCGCTCCCGCTGGGAACCGCCTCCGCCCTGGCGTCGCGTCGCCCCGTCTGCCTCGTTTCCACGGTAACCGTCGGGTCCCTGGGAGCACAGCAGATCGGCGGAGGCCAGGCTGAAGGCTCTGCTCAGCGATTGGCCGGCCGGCTGTCGAGGGGAGGGCTTCACGCTCTGACCCGGCCTCTGATTGGCCGAGTGGACAGTGGGAGAAACGTAGCTGGTGGGCGTGGCCTGATCCCTGGCAGACACAGCAGAGGGGGCGGGGCTTCGGCTGAAGTAGTCTGCCATCAGCTCCTCAGTGCCTCCGGTGGACAGCTGGGGAACAACAAGCCAATCAGGAAGGAAACTGATAATCACTATATTGATCTATCCCTGCCTGGGGGCGGGGCTTCTCACCAGGGGCGGAGACAGCAGGTTGCTCTCCTCCAGGAACTCTTCCAGTGTCACCATCTCACTTCCTGGAGATCCTGGGCGGGGCTTAGTTCTGGCCCCGCCTCCTCGCTGTGGTTGGGCCCTCTGGGGGGCGTGGTCATAAGGGAGGGTGGAGCTCCGCGACAGGCTCTGCTGTGATTGGCTGAAGAACATGACATCATCACTGGAGAGGCTGGTTGAATGCCGAGGGCGATCGAAGGCATCTGAGACCAGGAGAGAGATTTGGTTCTGTTACTGTCCGGGTTCTGCTTCTGGACCATATCTAGGTCGGCGGTTCTGGTTCTGGACCATATCGAGGTCGGCGGTTCTGGTTCTGGGTCGGCGTACCTCTACAGGTGACAGGAGAACTGGACCCGGACGTGTTGTAGCTGAAGTCTCCAGAACCGGGTCGACCTCCAAAGACCGGGTCTTCGTCAAAGAGACCCGGAACGACGATTTCCGGGTCAGTAATGCAGCGTGTTCTGGTTCTGCAGGTCACTGCCGGGCCAGTTCCAGAGGCCCGGTTTGGAGTGGAACTCGGGCGGTTCTTGTGGATCGGACCTGAGGGGAGAACCCGCAGCAGAGTTAGCTTCCGGAACTGACTGAGAGTGTTCCCATGGAAAGAGAGATGTTCTGCTGCGCCGCCTAGCGCAGCTGTTGGTGCTGAACCAGACCAACCGGTCCAGAACCGATTCGGGTCTACAGCCTGAAACAGAAACCTGTCGCTGTGGTTGCTCCTCCTGAGTTGAAGGGGGCGCTGTTGGGTCAAACAGGATGGAAACATTGCAGCACGTTTTAGAAACATTTCACATTTTGAAGCATAAAGGAAAACTGACTCCAGCTGCTTTGGCAGAAACGTTTCCTTCACCAGCAGATGCAGTTCATCAGCGCAGGGCGCAGTGCTGCTCACTCCCTCGCCACATCGCATGCAGCACTGCAACCTGGATCTGCATGTCTGCAGCCTGCTGTGTATCTAAGGCTGCGTTCACACTGCGGGCTGAAGTGACCCCATACTGATGTTATTTACGTAATGCGACTTGGATCCGATCTTTTCATGACAGTCTGAACAGGTCAGATTCTTTTCGAATGCAACCCAGGCCACTTGGATATCCGATATGTATCCGATTCAAATGCCACCTAACGACCAGGTCACATTCATCCGACCTGAATGTCACTGATACTCAACAAACGTCACGATTCTGTGTCGTGATACGCAAGCGGGAAGAATAACAACAAACATGGCGGACTATATTGAGGATCAAGTTGTTAATATGCTGCTCTGGTCAGACAACAACCTCAAATGTATAAGCTACGTTCCACTGTTGGCTACTTCCATAAACACTGAGCACTTCTTCTTTTTCTGGTGGTTGGCAGGAGTCTGAGAACGCTGACGTTATTGCGCCCTCTACATTACGCATGCGGGATACTTCCAGGTCGTTTGTCCGTTCACACTGCAGAACACAGACAGGCCGCATTCATCTGGACCCGCCATGGCAAAAAAAACACATTTGACAAAAAATTGGAATTGGGTCACTTCAGACTGCAGGTTGAACGGAGGTTCAGGTTCAGGACTGGTCGAGTCTGGCTGCTGTTGTCATGGCAACGCGGCGGCTGCTCACCGTTAGCGTCGTCTCCGTTGAGGCTGTCGCTGCTGCTGCGATGGCCGCCTCGCTCCGCCGGGCCTGTGGACCAATCAGAGAGCGTTAAATCTGGCCCGCACCAATCGGGGCCAAGCGGCGGTCGTCCTTCTGGGTCGGGCCCACGGCGGACGGTGGACCCGACCAGGACCATGGAAACAGTTCAGGCAACATGTCCTGCTGAAGTTCTGCTCAGGTCCGATTCCAGGAACCGGACCAGAACCCCTGCAGACGGAGCAGCAGCCAAACAACGCTGAGCGTGGCAGGAAGAGGCGGGGCTTGGGCAGGAAGGAGGCGGAGCAACAGGTAAACACAGAACTACTCACTATTAACTCGTCCATCAGCATGCAGAGAGAGAGAGAGAGAGAGGGGGGGGGGTGATGATGATGATGATGATGAAGGGGTAGAGGCCCCTAGAAAACTCCTGTGGCTGAGATTGGAGGACTACTGATGATGTCATCTGTGATGTCAGAGGACGACCAAAACCGCAGGCGTCTGGAGAGAGAGAGGGCGGGGCGAGACGAGGAAGAGGAAGAGGAAGAGGAGGGGAGGAGCTTGTCCTGACTTCTGCTGCGCAGGAAATGGAAACGTCTGGGGGGAGGGGCTGACAGGAGGAAGATGAGTAGAAGAACAGTCATTGATCGCATATTGATTGTTTCCCAGCAGAACTAGGGATCCACCGATCTGCTATCAATATCTGGATCGGTTTGATACTGACAGAATCAGGTACCCGGAGTTTACCTGGCTGGTCAGACAAACATAACTGTCGTTTACTAAGATGCATTAATGAACAGCTCACAGCATCAGACTGTTGCTATGGTAACAGGACAATCTAACTATGATCATTGTTCTTTGAACTTTTACAAAGTAAACTTGCCAGCTCCTTAAAATCATACATTTAAATGTTAAACCATTTAAAATCTTTGAATTTATCGATGCTGAAACCAGGAAATCAAATTTAGCAGCATTGATCATCTCAGTTCGTTTCTGTTTCAGGCGACGTAGCATCGCTAACACCTAGCATAAAATCTTTCTGTGTGTCGGGCTGGAGGGGAACATCGGCTAACTTGTGTATTTTATTTAGTTTGTGGGTCAGGGGTCAGGGGTCAGGGGCTAGGGTCAGCAAAGCGACTCAGCCTGATTGTTTTTATTTACAATTATTTTGTTGGCAATAATTAATAGAAATAATATTTAAAGGTGCAGAAAAGTTATTTTTTTATAGCATTTCGCAGTTTGAACAAATATTAAATCTGTCCTCTATTTTCTAATTCACATTATAAACACAAATATAAAAAAGTTCCAGTTTGTTTTTACCAAAGTCAGGCTTATTGATCAGTTTCTGCATTATTGATTTTCTATTGGCTATCAGACTGTTTCTCCATGTGTGACCAGCTGGAGGCGCTGCTGCAGCAGAGAGCTGAACCTGAACCTCCCAGTCAGCACAAACAATAGCAGAACTGGAGAAACACTGGATCAGTGCATCACCAGACCCAGCAGAACCAACAGAACCCAGGGTCCCCCCAGTGTATCATAAGCCTGGCAGCCCGCCAGGCCAGGTGCTGCTTGTTTTTGTCTTGAGGAAAATGATAATAAAAGCTGGAGTGCGAGAGTCTCTGCTGCTCTGAGTGTCTCCCTGCATTAAAGCTCCACAGACACCAAAGAGCAGCTAAAGCCTCATTAGCAGCAGCGAATTAAATCTCATCTCTGCTCAGTGCAGCGGATGGAACTCGTCCTGCAGGGCCGGTCCGAGGCTGGAAGAGGCCTGGAGCAGAATGTGACTGAGGGCCCCTCCCCTCTTGCTGCTGAACATCAGCAGCTCTACCAGCTTCTGGGTCAGATTGAGGCATGGCAACAATAACCTGCAGCAGCTGCTGCTTGGGCCGGCCAAGGGCAGAATGCAGATTCTGGTTCTGGTGGAGCGGACTCACCTCGACTGGCGGGGCCGGCCCGACCCGGGCTGCTGCTGCGGTTGCTATGGTTACTGAGCAAGTCACTTCCTGTGCGGCGGGCGGCAGGGGGCGGGGCTTCCAGGGGAAGCGGGGGAGGCGTGGCCGGCAGGGGGATGTCCGGAGCGCTGCGGGTCCGCTCCCTGTCCCGGTCCTGGTTCTGGTCCCGGCCGTTCTCCCTCCTGGGCTTGATGAGCTTAACCAGAGCTCTGGCTCCGGACCACTGGCTCCTCCTGAAACACACAGACCCGACATCAGAACCGGGCTGGACCAGAACCCTCCAGAACCAGCAGCGCTGCTACTTTTTGGGTGTCGGGTCGTAGAACTTGTACTGGTCCATGATCTTCTCCTCCAGCTTCTCCTTCTGCCGCCGCAGCGCGTTCAGCTTATCTCTGAGGACACAGAGGTCAGACAGAGGTCAGACAGAGGTCAGACAGAGGTTCTGGTCCAGGTCCCGGCCCGGTCCGACTCACATGTAGAGCTTGTGCTCCTGGTGGAACTGCTCCTTGCTCTCCAGGCTGCGCTCCAGCAGCGTCTGGTTCTGCTGACCCAGCAGGTGGATCTGACTCAGCAGGTGGTGGTTCTCCTCCTCCAGGTTCCCCTTCAGGCGGCTCAGCAGCTGCACAACCAGAACCAGAACCGGGCCCACTATTACTGTCTGTAGTTCCTCTGCAGATTAACCCTGGATGGGTTTTGACCCAACCCAGCTCGTAACTGGTACCTCACCTCACAGTGGTTGTCCAGTTTGGTCATGGAGAGGTCCAGGTTCTGGTTCTGGTCCATCAGCGAGTCATACCGGGCCGTCCACTGACTCACTTCCTGCTGAGCCGAGCTTAACGAGTTCTTGAGTTCGTTAAGCCGCTGCTGAAGGTTCTGGTTCTGCTCTGCATGCTGGTTCTGGTTCTGGGTCAGTCTGGACAGACGAGGAGACACTTTGAGGAGAAACAACCCGGAGCACAAGCAGGCTGGTTCTGGTCCGGGTCAGCACATAAAACTATGAACCGTTTTCCTTCCTCCTCCCGGTTCTGACCCGGTTCTGACATCACTCACTAAAAGCTCTGGTTGTTCACTTTGGTCCTGGTCTCTTTCAGATTTGAATGCTTTAGGGGCCATGTTGGATCGTACCTGTTTGCCTCTCCTCTGTCGCCCCCTGCTGGTGCAGGACGACTTTCTCATCTAGAAACTTTTAAGCTAATTGGAAAAATGATCTGAATTTTCTGTCATGGCTGACAAGTACTGAGGCAAAATGACGGAATTATTCCTGCCTCGGTGTTCTGGACCGGTCCAGCGCAGCATCCAGAACCAGCAGGTTCTGTTCTGGGTCTCTTACCGGTCCACTTCAGACTTCAGCTGCAGGTTCTCCTGCTGGAGGAGTCGGTTCTTCTGGACCTCCAGCTTCAGCTGCTGCGCCTCCTGCTGCTCCTCCCACCGGTCCTTTAGCTGAAGCAGAGCCTGGTACCTGCAGAAACACCTGGATCAGTGAACCGGGTCGGGTCTGGTTCTGTTCACAAGAACCATACACCATCCTGTAGCTGGACCTACAGACTGACTCCAGCCACCAGGGGGCATCAAGCTGTTTGCAGGCAGCCCCTGGTGGGAGGAAGTAAAGAATAAGATTGAAATATTTGATCATCTGCTGGCAGAGAGGCTTCCGGTCCCGGATTGGATCAGACGGGAAAGATCGACTTCCTTCCTGTTGGACTTGAAGCTGACAGACAGTTTCCTCTTCTAGTCGTCAGAAATAGTGAGAAAAAACATCCAGAAGCAGCACAAGTCTTTGTCCTGCGCCATTTGGAGGCGTGACGGCAGGAGGACTCACTTGCTGTGCAGCGCCCGATGCTCGGCCTCCAGCGCCCTCTGCTGGCCCTTCAGCGCAGCGTGCTGGCTGATTAGCTGCTCGTACTCGTGCGCCTGCCTCTCGTGCACGCTCAGCAGGCGCTCGTGGTCGGCGAGCGCGCTCTTGCGGGCGCGCCACGCCTCGTCGCGCTGCCGCTGCCACGACTCGGCCTCGGCCTCCAGGGCGCCCACCTGGCCCTGCAGCACGGCATTCTGGGCCATGAGGGAGGCGCTCTGCGAGGACACGGCTGAGATGTCCACCTGAGACACAGGAGGACAGAGGGTGAGACAGGCGGCGCCCCCTGGGGGGCGCGCGGCGGCCCGGCAGCAGCACCTGCAGCTTGGCGGTCTGGGTGTGCAGGCCGGCATTGTGCTCCTGCAGGGTGGAGGCGTGGCGCTGCAGCGCCGCCATCTGGCTGTTGAGGGAACTGTTCTGGCTCTCCAGCTGCTTCAGCTGCTCCTTCAGCAAGCTGCTCTCCGTCTGCAGGGAGGCGTTCTGCAGGAAAGCACCAATCAGAACCAGAACCAGAACCAGAACCAGAACCAGAACCGGCAGATGGCGGATCAGGGAGGCTTACGCTCTTCTCCACGGCGATCAGATGATCCTGGAAGCGCAGCAGCTCAGGAGCGGCGCCGCCCGCCGAGGCATGCTGGGAGCTGTCCTGCTGCTGAAACACAGGAACCGGCAGGGCTGGGTCAGAACCATCTGATCCGGGTCGGAACCATCTGATCCAAGTCAGAACTTTGTCTGGGCCTACGGTGGTCAGTTGGCGGCGCAGGGACTCGTTCAGGGCGTTGCTCTCCTCCAGCTTCCTCTCCAGGACGCTGATCTCCTCCTTCAGGGTCTGATGGTCGTTCAGGTCCGGCAACCTGTTGACGGAGGCAGAGGGACACCGTCACCTGGACACAACCTGAGAGGATGCCATCATGTCCACTGCAAACCTTTCACTCTATGGAAGCTAATGTTGCTACAGTGAATGGATGTATTGATTGATAACCAAGGGAGAGTTGAGGGAATGGTAGATCGCTCAAGTGGCCATCGCTGGAGGACCAGGAGCTCTAAGCCTGAACCACTTCGGACAATCGAGACCCAGATGGGAAGGATGCTGTGGTCCTCCTGACCTACCTGTCCTCCAGTGTGTGCTCCTGCTGCAGCAGCTTCTCCCGGCTCAGTCCAATCCTCTCCAGCTCCTCGTCGAGTCTCTCCAGCTCCAGGTTCTGCTGCTGGGCCTTCAGCTTCTCAGACACCAGTTCCTGCAGAGACGAGGTCAGAGGTCAGAGCGCCTCCTCCTGGCCGCTGCTCCCAGAGGAATCCTCTGTCTCCTCCTCACCTCCCTCAGGGTGTCCAGAGTCTTCTTGTCGATGGTAGCCTCCTTCTGCAGCTCCTTGTTCTCCCGCTCTAGCTCCTTGGCTTTAGCCCACGCCTCCTCCAGCCTCTCCAGCTCCCTCCTCAGGGCGGCGGCCTCCTTCAGAGAGGCCGAGGCCTGGCTGGATGTCTCCTCCAGCTCCAGCTCCTTGGCCTCCTGCATGGTTCGGACCCTGAGGTTCTCCTTCTCCAGCTGCTTGCGGCTCCTCTCTGCCTGTTCCAGATCTTGCTGAAGCTTCCTTCTCTCCTCTTCTGCCTCCTCTCTTCTTCTGCGCTCCTCCTTCAGGTCCTCCACCTCCCGGCTCAGCTCCTCCTCCCTTCTCCGGTTCTCCCTGGCCCTCCCGTCTGCCTCCAGCTTCTCCTCCCTGCTCCTCTCCAGCTGCTCCTGTACTTGTTGTTTCTCCTGGTTCAGAGCCAACAGGTTCAGCTCCAGCCTTTCTGCCCTTTTCCTCTCTCCCTGCGCCTCCTCCTTGGCCTCCTCCAGACTCCTCTGGGTCTCCTGGGTCTCCCTCTGCGCCTCCTGCAGCTCTTCCTGCAGTGTGGGCAGGCGGGCGGAGGAGGAGCGGAGGTTCTCCATGGAGCGGCGGAGCTCCAGGTTCTCCATGGACAGCAGGCTGTTCTGCGCCTCCTGCTGGGCCAGCCGCTGCAGCTCCTTCTGGGCCTCCTCGGCCTCCCGCTTCATGCGGAGCGCCTCCTGCTGCAGGGAGGTCACCTGCCTCTCCAGGGCCTCGGCGTGCTGGCTGCAGGAGCGCAGCGTCGCCACCTGGAGGCAGAGCGGGGATGAGCCGAATGCATCCGGACCGGGAGCCAGCACTGGTCCTGGTGCCTACCTCTCGGGTCAGAGCCTCCCTGCTCCGCTCCAGCCGGGCTGCCTCCCTCTGCGCCTCCTCGTAGCGCCCCGCCCGCTCCCTCAGACACTCCGCCTCCTCGCTCACCACCTTCAGCTGCGCCTCCAGGCTGGCCAGCCGCGTGCCGGCGTCCGTGACGCTCTGGTGCAGCAGGCGGTTCTTGGCCTCCGCCTCCCGGACCCGGGCCTCGCTGCTGGACTGAGCGCGCTCCTGGAGGGCCTTCACCGCCTCCGACAGGTGCTGCTGCTCGCGCTGCAGCTCCGAGATCTGATTGGACGAGACGGTGAGGGGGGCTTGGAGGGTAAATGATGGGACAGGGCGGAGAGGCAGACGTACCTGGCGGTCCTTGTCGGCCCGCAGAGCGTTCATCTCTCGCTCCAGACTCTGCTTCTCCTTCAGGAGCTCCTCCCCCAGAGACTCCATGTCCTGATTGGTCAGTTTCTCCTGGTCCAACAGAACTTGGAGACGCTCCAGCTGGGAGAAACACGTCAGGAACCATTAGGAACCGTTCGGCTGGACATCTGTCCATGGTGGCGTATGCAAAAAACACCGCGAAGATTTACACACAGACAGTGAGATGGATGATGCATCAAAGTGTGCAAAGTGTAAGCAAACGTTTCTATGGCAACGCGTATGATCTACGGTGACTTTATCCATCTAAACCGCTTCAGATTTTCTCCCCAGTGCAAACTTCCTGCTCGAGCTGCTGTTTCTCCTGAGGAAACCGGTCAAGAGTCTGGCTCCTGATCCCGATCCGCCAGAGGATCCGCCAGAGGATCCGCCAGAGGATCCGCCAGAGGATCCCAGTCCTCTGGATCTTCTGCTCCTGGTTCCTCCTGCGGTTCTCCTATGGGTCCACTTCCTGCTCACCTTGTTGCTCAGGCTCTGGTTCTCCCGGTCCAGCTCCTGCATGTGCAGCTGCTGCGCCTGTAGGAGCTGGTTCTCCTCCTTCAGTCTCTCCATGGAGGCCTGCAGCTCCCGGTTCTCCTTCTCCAGCTTCAGAACCCGGCTGGAGACGCCCTCGTTGAGCTCATGGACCAGAGACTTGCGACCTGTGGAGCAAAGAGGTCAGAGAGGTCAGCAGGTTCAGCGAGCTGACCCGGGAGCGGCCAGGTGGGCCGATAAGACCCGTACTCTCTGAGGCGGCGCCGTCATGGTTCTTGGAGAGCTGCTCCAGCTCCCAGCCCAAATTGGCCGACTCGTTCATGCTCTGCTTCTGGCCCAGCTCCAGCAGCAGGTTCTCCTCCAGCAGCTCCTCCAGGCGCCGCCGCTCGCCCTCGCGCTCCTGCAGGACAACAGAGGACTGTCAGGTTCTGGTTCTGGAGGGAACCCAGACCCAGAGAGGACTGTTGGTTCAGGTTCTGCTAGCGTACCATCTCCAGGTCGTGGATCTTGGCGCGCAGCAGCAGGTTGTCTTTCTCCAGCATGTGCAGCTTGTCGCAGCGCCCCCTGGCGGCCGCCAGCTGCTCCTCCAGCAGCACCTTGGTCTCCAGCAGCGTCATGTTGTCGTCTCGCAGCTCCTGTGGGAACGAAGCGCAGTCAGGAGGCCGAACCGGACCAGCACCACACAGAACCTGTGCGCAAAGTATTCAGGCCCACCTCCATCCGGGTCTTGTAGAAGTGAACGTCGTTGAGCCGCTCCTTGCAGCGGCTAAGCTCCGCCTCCAGTCGGTGCACCTGCGCCGCTCGCTCCCTCAGGGCGTCCACCTCGTCCCGGTACGCTCGGACCGAACGGGCCTCACAGGACAGCGACTGGTTCTGATCCACAAACACACGGTAAGTGTAACCGGGCGGGAAGAAGGTTCTGACTCTGAACGGAGCGAGATCGGACCTCTTGTTTGAGTTTCTGCAGCTCCTGATCCAGGCGCTCCGCCTCGTGTTTTGAATCCATAAGCTGTTCTGTTTTCTCCTCCCTGCAATCAGAACCAGAACCGTCAAACTGTCACAGAACCGGTTCGGCAGCTTGTTACTCTAGAAATCTTCCATATTTCCCATCAGCCTTTTAAACCAGTTATTGCCATAAAATGTTGCCCGTTTTTACGACTTTGTGAACTTTGTCTCATCAGATGTTTCCCACTCTGGCCAACCTGTTCAGGGAATCAAACGCAGAAAATCAGAAACTGAGGACGTTGCTGCAAATGCCTCTTCCTTGCTAGCTTTAGCTTCTGCTAATCTTTTATGAGTTCAGCAGTTTAGGGTTAGCTTAGCGCAGCTACCTGCACACAGACAGTCGGTTCTGATGGAAGGGTTCTATTGCTGTTACCATGGAGACGCCGAGGCTCAGCATGGGAAAATTGGAGCAATTCTCCAAACATTGAGCTTCACAGTGACACACTGAGCAGCTTCCAACAGCAGAAGGTCAGAGGTCACCATCAGGACCTCCAGCTGCTGTTCATCAAGAACCACTGAGGTGATGGTAGCAGCATGGAAGGTGGGTACTACACTGCTGTAACACCAGCTTCACTTTGTATGTGTAAAGAATGCAAAAAAGAAACACAACCCACAAACTGCTGTTAGCTTAGCTAATAGCAGCGCTAGCCACAAGCGATCATTTATTAATAATCCAAAATAAAGATGAAGCCTAAAACCGTACTACTGCAACAGACTGGATGTTTTGTTCTTTATGTGGGAAATATTTGAGCATTTTTTGGTGTTGAACCCTAAACATAAAGTGGCGTTGTTGTCAGTTGCTATGGCAACGAGTGCTGTAGTTACAGAGAGCGAGAAAGACGTGGTTTTAGATTTTACTACAGTTTTCCCTGTGCTGTGGATCATAACACTAAAGCAGTGCTTCTCAATTCCAGTCCTCAGGCCCCCCTGCTCTGCACGTTTTAGATGTTCCTCTATTGCAGAACAGCTGATTCAAATGATTGCATGACCATCAAGTACTGCAGAAGCCTGTTAATCGCCCAAATATTCAAATCAGGTGTTGGCAGCAGGGAAACACCTAAAACATGCAGGGCAGGGGGGCGTGAGGACTGGAATTGAGAAACACTGGACTAAATGAATAATTCCTACATTTCCAGGTTTCATTGAGTTAAAGGAATGATCCAACCCGGCAGCGCAGCTATGGATGGCATGTAGAAGAAAAGTCTTTTTGCCTCCAGGGTTAGGGTAGAGTTACCCTCACCATCCCCATGCAGGGGTCTATGTCTATAAATCTGTTCATGATGACATCAGGCCCCACCAGCTGTGAGGCTGGTCAGCAGAAGTAATGGCGCCGGACTCACAGCTCCTGCCGGTAGCGCCGCAGCTTGGCCTTGGCGTCGGCCAGCTCCACAGCCAGGTGCTGCTTCTCCTCCTGGGTCGGCTCGGTTCCGGCCGGCCCGCCGTTCTTCGGGGCTCGGCCCGGCTTCCCGCCTCCCTCCGGGGGCCGCTGGTCAGACAGGTAGTCCCTCTCCAGGGTGAGGTCCAGGATCGCCTGGGGACGGGGCAGAGGTTCTGTTGGACCCGCGGCTTGGCAAGAACCCGGCCGGACGGGACAGGCGCCTCCGTACCTCTGTGGCTTTGTCTCGCTGGTCAATGAGTTGCCGTAGCGATGCAGCCATGTTGCGGGACAGCGGCTCCAGCTCCTCAGGAACGAGCTCGGCTCCATCCTCCATCCAGGACAGATCCAGGACATTCAGCGGGTTCTGAGTGACCTGAAGCAGAAGCAGATTCATTCCCTGGTGGGGCTAAACTCCGCCCCTCTGACAGAGATAAGCCCCGCCCCCGACTGATTTAAGCTCCGCCGTCCCTCCCTCTTTGCTGAGGTTGTGACCCGTGCAGCAGAACCTCCAGAACCCAGGCCCAGTTCTGACCTCCTGGATGTGAGAGACGATGGCAGCCTGCGTCTGGATGTCCAGCAGCTTGATCTTGTCGATCATCTCCTCCTTGCGTTCGCTCTGGGGACAGACAGGAGACATCAGCATGAGGACACCTCATGGCATTAACTGGAGAGTCACCGGTTGCTATGGTGATTCAGGGAGGGGGCGGCATTTAAACCTCGAGCAGCGTGAAAGCTCTACATAAGAACCGCCTGCTGGTCCCAGGTTCATCAGAACCTGCAGCTCCAATCAGAGCTGTGAGTCAGTCGCACTGCTCTGGGCTGTGATTGGACAGAATTGGTCTGATGGAGGTCCAAACAGGCCCGGTCCAGTTTTTAGCTCAAGTTCTGAGATTTTCTGGCCAGTGTTCCCAGCTGGGCTCTTCCTGTTCCAGGCTGGAAACGTTTCACAGGTTTGTTTAACAAATTCCCGCTGGTCCAAACAAAGACCGATTCACACATGTTCCCATGGTAACCGCCCCCCGCACCATTTCTGGAACCAGTCGGACCAGCGCGGGAAACAAAGGAAGAAACAGGAAACCTCCACCTGATGCTCAGGTTACATCCAGAACCGCTCATACCACACCTCCACCGGAGCCCCGCCCACACGGAGCCCCGCCCACACAGAGCCCCGCCCACACAGAGCCCCGCCCACACGGCCAAACTCACCTGCACAGCGCAGCCCAGCAGCAGCAGCAGCAGGCGCTTCAGCTCCTCCATGCTCCCCACTGAGGAGACAAAGCAGACTGTTAGTGTTAGCGGCAGGAGGACTGACAGGTTCTTCAGGTGGTACTGGGAGCAGACGTCCGTGTGTCTTACCTGACATGGGGTCGTTGGCGATGACCAGGATGTTGGGAGGAGGCATCACTACCAGCTGCTGCAGCGTTTCCTGCAGGAGAGCCAGGAGGAGGAGCTACGTCAGACTGAGCCTTCATCATCATCATCATCATGCTCCTCCAACCACCAGGTCAGATTTTTATTTTAAAGTAACTGTAAGGTCTGCCCTGAGACAGACTGGCGACCTGTCCAGGTGACCCCGGCTCCAGGCGACCTGTCCAGGTGACCCCGGCTCTCACCTGGAACGTTGGCTGAAGAGGCACCAGCACCTCTCAACCCCACTAAGGGACAAGGGTGTTAGAGGATGGATGGACCGGTCTATACCGGACCACCTTCCACATTTAACATTATTCTGTCCAGGTGGAACAAGGCCAAACGGATCTACAGACTGAGGAACCAGAACCCGAACTGGGTCTGGACTCAGAACCAAACAGCAGTGACAGAGTGGAACCAAGCAGACTAGTTCTGACCCAGTTCTGACCCAGGCAGCAGGAAACAGCTGCAGTTGGGGTCAGGAAGCAGCAGGGAGGGAACGCTCCCCATTCCTCAATATCCGGCCCCGGTCCCAACACCTGCACGCCCAGGGCCGGAGGGAGGGCGGGGAGGCAGACAGAGGAACCGGGTCACAGGTTCTGTTCAGAACCAGCGCTGTGCAGTTATGGAGGATTATGTGACTGCAGGTGGTCCGGTTTCACCAGAACCACACAGGCTGAATAAAACAGGGGCAGCTGGTGGCCAGACGGCACCGAGGCGCCGCCCACACCGAGGCTCCGCCCACACCAGAGTGTGGGTGGCTCCGCCCACATGGAGGCCTCCTGCTGAAGACAGCAGAGGCTCTGGGAGTCGAACTCACTGAGGTGTCAGGTTCCTCTGCTGGTTGCCCTCCGTTACTGGGACCAGTCATAGCGTCTGCTGGGACTTCAACTAATTAGGAGCAAACCGACACCCTGCATGAGGGGGGAGGGGCGAGAGAGAGAGCTGATCTGGACCCGAACGGTTCTACAAGTCATTAACCGCTGGTTAGAAACCAGGTCAGGATTAACAGCAACAGCTGACCCACTAACACACACAAACACACACCAACACACCCCAACACACACCAACACACACCCCGATGTGAAACTCGTGTGTGTTGTCTGGTTAAAATGACCTTCATGTTTGGAACCAGAACCTCCCGTCCCAAACAGAACCTGAACCAGAACCGAGCCACTGTGAAGTTTTATTGAAATGTTTTGACACGGCCGGTCCGACTGGTCCGGTTCTGCTGCACTGAGTGGTTCTGTACCTGGTAGTAGGTTCTGATGTGCCGGGTCAGAACCGTGAGGTTGTAGAGGCGCAGCGACACGTCGTTGTTCACGTTCTTGTTCAGCCTCTGATTGGTGGGACTGGGGTCGCTATGGAAACAGAGACAGAGAGATCAGAAAGAGATCAGAACAGATCCCCCCCACCCAGGCTACGCCCTGGGTGGAGAACAATGACCCCTCATTCTGCCTGAGCCACAGCATCCAGAAGCAACCAGCCAGCAGGGGGCCATCGCGGTCCACCGGGGGGCGCTGCAGCAGCTCCTGGCCGTTCTGCTTAAACGTTCGGCTGCCTGACTCAGTTCCACATGCTAACACTGCCTTCGCCATGCTAACTGTAACATTAGCATGCTCGTGCTGACTGTAGCATGCTAATACTTATTGCATCGTGCCAATTTTAACTTTAGCATGCTATTATGCTAATCCTAACCTCAACATGTCGATTCCAATGCCTGGTAGAGTAAAATGTTTGTGAACATGGGATGTAACCAACCCGGGTTATTAGTGTCCCGGTATTGCTGCTAAAGGCTCCGGTTCTGACCCGTTCTGCTTCATGATGAACATCTGAAGACCCGGATTGGTACCGGGCGCATTTCATTCAATTTGTTCTACCTCTTTTAGAAAAACTGTGTGCTCCTAATTTTTCCACTTTCAGATAGTTGTTATGGTGTGTAACCATGGAAACAAGGAAGTGCTTTACAACAAAGCAGCGAGTTAGCATCTCAATACCTGAACTCTGACCAGAAATCCCACAGGAGCTGTAAAGGAGGAATCATGGATGCAGGGAAGGAGGAGGACGTTCTGACGGTTCTGCTTCCCACAGAGGAGCTGGATTAGCAGAGCTAGCTAACAGCTAATGGAGAAAATCCATCAACTGTACTAATCACACTAACTAATTGCTGTTAGTGTGTTAGCATGACACTGTCATTCAGTCAGAGGCCTGATCAGATTTGTTCTGAGCCTGACTGCTGCTGGAGATCCTGGCGGCCCACAGCATCACCATCCACAACTGTTAGGAGAAACGTGGATGAGCTCAGTTACAATTTTAATTTGATCAATAAAAGATCTTGAACTGAGAACAAGGCAGAACCAAAGTCTGCCGCTTCTGAGGCAATCTGATTACGGCCTCAGATTAGAGGCGATAATCCAGCTTCATCTCAGCCTCAGATTGACGATTATTATTAGCAGGAAAACGATGAGCAGAGAAACATCTGGTGTGACGCCTCAGGCAGGATGTGGTCGCACGCCACACACACACACGCTCACACACAGGAAATCCTGGACTGACTAATGAACTCAGAGCGATGAGAGCAGGCTCCGCCCCTTTATTGTCCTCCTCTCTACGCTCCGCCCATTTAATATCCTCCCACGTAAGCTCCGCCCCCTCCCATGATGTACTCACATGTGGGTCATGACCTTGTGCAGGAAGACGCCGTCTACTAGCTCCATGAACATGGCGACCCGCTCCTCGGAACCCAGTGGACCCAGCATGCTCACCTGGAGACACACAGGACAGGTGAGCGCACCTGGAGGACAGGTGAAGGCTGGCTCCTCCCCTTCCTGTCCGCCTTCAGCCTGACAACAACCGGTGGATCGCCTGGACCCGACTGGCCGCTCCAGAACTTCATCTGAACATATAGAAAAACTGCTGGAATGCTGCCTTCAAACCCCGCCCCGCTGATGATGTCATGGCTTTGTCAGCTTCTGATTGGGTAATTCACTGCAACTGAGCTAAATGGTGGAATAGCAGAACCTGGACCTCCAGTGGTCCGGTCCTGTTCAGGTCCAGATACCTGAAGGAGCCGCATCGCCTGGTCCGGTTCAGACCAGGTTTTCCCCCAGTGTATTACCAGCCTGGCGGGCCGCCATGCTGTACGCGCTCCCCGTCAGGCTAAGTGTTGTGCGTTTTTGTTTTCAGTAAAACCAAAACATAATTGTCATTTTTTTCTTAATAGGACAGACTGAAAACGTCTTTTCTGCAGGGAGCAATTCACTGGCGGGGCAGAATTCACTTATATGGACCCTCCATGAGGATCCATGTTTCTTTATAGAATCCATCCAGGAAGGAGATCAGTTTAAATCCAAAAGCGAGAATGTTCACATTGAGCTGCGCTCGGTGTCCACAGGCGCACGTTTAGAGGTGTGTGTTGAGCAGCGAGAATATTTCTTTGTGAACAAAGCAGTACATGCAGCGTGTGTGTTTCCGTCTCAACATGCTGACTCTGTCTGCGCTGATAAGCTGAGTTCCCGGTTAGCCGGTGCATTCTGGACCGGGGCTTCAGCTTTCTGACCAGTGCAGCACACTGGTTCGTTTTGATTTTATTTTTTTGCGGCATACAATGCATGTCAAATGCTTGGTCTGCTTAAAGTCGGGTCGAGTTGCTGCGCAGCCGCATAGAGATCAACTCGCCCCATACAGCTCTGGCAACCAAACCAGTCTATGTGGCGCTCATTAAAAACTCAATAGACATGTAATAGAAAAGCTACTAAAGCCACATAAACTAAATCTCCTGTCTGTCCGTTTACCTCCAGCAGCAGAAATGAGCTGATTTAGCTCATCATGCAGGCCGGGCCCAGGCGGAATGAGGCCTTGAACAGAATTTAGGGTTAGGGTTAGGGTTAGGGTTACCCAACAGCATTTAGTGAAATCTAGGAGAGGAGGCCAGTTTACCTGGCTGGTCAGACAAACATAACTGTCGTTTACTAAGATGCATTAATGAACAGCTCACAGCATCAGACTGTTGCTATGGTAACAGGACAATCTAACTATGATCATTGTTCTTTGAACTTTTACAAAGTAAACTTGCCAGCTCCTTAAAATCATACATTTAAATGTTAAACCATTTAAAATCTTTGAATTTATCGATGCTGAAACCAGGAAATCAAATTTAGCAGCATTGATCATCTCAGTTCGTTTCTGCCTTGGGCCGGCTCTAAATGTCATCAGAATCACATGGAGGTTTAGATCCACTAACTGCCCAGTCAGCATACTTAGGTGGGCCCCACATGGGACCCATATTGTCTGCCCTCATTTTCCCCATATGGGGCCCACCTAAGTATCCTGGCTGGGTGATGACTTCATTTGGTTTTAACACAAGTGCAAATAACTGATATTTTTTTATTTGTTGTTTTTATGGTTCTATAGTTGTGGCTTTAAATGTCTTGCAGTAACATTATTACCCAGCAATATTTCATTTGTCAACTTGTGAAAACCCGGCGGACCGCCTGGGCTGAGCCAGTGGTCCAAAAGGAGCAGACTGAGCCCAGATCAGAGCCCTGATCAGAGAACCGGTGCTGGTTCTGGGCCGAGCCGGGTCGGGCCAAGTTAACGTGCTGGAGAGCAGGACAAACATTTACTGGCTGGACTAGTTAACCAGTTAGTAAGCAGTTAGTCTGTATTATTTAGCAAATGTTTAACCTTCGCCAGTCGGTTCCTGGTCAGCCAGGCACCTGACGCAGCAGGTAGACTCACCCACAGCACCAGCGGAGACTCCATGAAGGAGGCCAGCAGCTCGGACAGGGTCACATCCATGCTTGGTCATCAATCACTCATCAATCCACCGATCGATCCGGATTAAAGCCGCGGGGCAGCGGCCCCCCTCGCCCCCCTCCTCTGAGCACGAGCTCCGCAGCAGCTACTATTGTCTGTCCGGGTCCCCACGGTAAGTCCGAAAAGTGGAGGAAAGGCGGGTAAAAACCAATTGGACCGGGTCGGAACCTCCTTCACGGAGGTTTTTCTGAAGTTCTGGATTCGGTTCCGTTAGTTTCGCCGCTAAATTAAAGCGTTTCTATTGCGGATGGTAGGCAAACACTTGATCCAAACTTCGCTCGGATAGTTGATTGTGTTGCCAAGGAAACACAAATCGGACCGTAAATAGATATAAAGCGCTGGAAAGTTAGAAAATATATAAAATCCGATGAGAAAACATGGAAAGTCTTCAGCAGAACCGGGTCAAAGTACTTTCCCCCTGTCGTCCCCATCCGGACCAACTCCTCACCGCTCCAACTGTCTCCATCAACCTGTGAGACCCGAGAACACAGGGAAGGCAGACCGACGGTACGAACAGCCAATCAGCGGCCGGCCGCAGAGACTACTCCCGCCTTTTCTCTGAACCAACCAATGAGGAAGAGGGTGTTCACACTGAGACTGACGTCAATATCGGGCACAGTGACGCCAAAGATCTCGGAGAGAGCAAGATGGTGACCGTCCCGCGCAGGAAGCGGCGCTTATTTTAATCACCTATCGGTTTTACTGATGGTTCTTATATTTCCTTTTTTTAAATGATTATTTTCATGTTTCTTGTTATAAATTTTACTGTTCCAGTCTTTAAGTTTACATTTTGTATTTTTTCAGGGTCACATCCATGCTTGGTCATCAATCATCATCAGACAGATCAGGGGAGGAACAATGTGTTTTCCAGGGTTTTTCCTCCAGACAGAACAGAAATCAACTCCGTTCTCTCCGTCGGCTCCGCACAGTGGCAGTGAAACGAGCGTGTTGGAGGCAGGTACTTCTCTTGTACTTTGCTCTGATTCGTCTGAACGGTTTGAAAAGGAAACCAAAGATCAGCTCAGATCAAAGGTCAGATGCAAATGTGCAGAAATGAAGGCCGGCAGCGAGAGCAGCAGGGTGTGTGCGACAAGTACTGGGTTTACTTTCTCTCCCAGACTCCGACCCCTAACTGTAGAACCGATTCCCGGCTCCAGAGGCGGGATCTGGTTCAGACTGAATGAGTTTGATCAGCGGACAGGAAGCCTGCATCACTGACATCCTGTGACAAAAACCTAACTCAAAGTTCAGTGATGCAGCGAGGAAAACCACTGATCACACGTGGCGCCAGTAAATAGGAAGACAGCGCCACCCCCTGGTGAATGCTGACTACTACAAAATGACATAAAATCAACTGCAGTTTGTTCCAGACAGACCCGAGAATCAGCGAGTCTGTGGAGACTGTACAAGGTACCGCTGGGTCAAATGTTCTGGAGAAATCAGAGGTTGGCAGTCCAAGATGGCGTCTCCATGGCAATAAGCCTGCAGCACTCTGGGGCAAACATCAGCCTGGTTCCGGTCCCGTCTGTCCTGACGCCTCTTCACCTGTGAACTGAACTGGCCCAGTGCACTGAACTGAGGGGTTAAGTCTGCTGTGTTGTCAGGACCCCAGCAGAGATGTTGGAGTAGGGGATTCAGATCAGTTGATTGCTGGTTGCAGCAAAGCTGTCTCGTTGCTATGGTTACCTAGAGTAAATATCAGCAGCAGGAAAGATGAACAGGATGATAATCTGCCAGATTTAATCCCCAACATCACTCAGGTGAGATCATGTGACCTGCAAAGGATTCACATGACCCACTGAGGTAATAACAGAAACCAGCAGCCTATCAGATTCTAGCAATTCTCTATTTATTCCTTCATTGTGAATATCAAAACAGGAAACAGTTTAAGAGGTGATTTCAGAAGAAAACGATTTACATTCAATGTGCTCCACTTAGCCCCGCCTCCACATCCCTCCTGGACCAATGGGGGAGCAGGTCATGGTGGAAACCTTCCATCTTATTGGTGCTTTGTGAACTTCATAAATCTATAACAATATTACAAATATATAAAGACTCTAGAGTGGAGCGGACACAGATACTGCAGTCAGGTTCTACTGTAGGTCAGGATAATACTGCACTGTCCACTCACACTCACACACACACACACACCCACGCACATTAACCAGACCAACCCTGTGGTTTTCCTTCAGCCTCAGTGGGACCAGGAAGCCCCAGAGGAAGAACCAGTCCGTCTCCAGTCTGGCCAGTGTAAAGGTCACAAAGTAATTACCAATTACTGGTAATTACCCAGTCCAGCGGTTCTGGTTCAGAGCTCATCCTGGACCAGTTCTCTGTGGTTCTGGATGTTAAGCCTCAAAGACAGAACCTGAAGCTCTGCAGTACCTGCAGCAGCCAGCAGGGGTTAAAAGTCACTTGGCGGCCATGTTTGTTTTCCATAGGTGGAACCGACTGGACTCGGACCGGTTCTGGTCCAGCTTTGCCTCTGCGTGAACTGTGGGAACCCCAGAAGAGTAGGGAATCACCATAGCAACCGCTGACTCAGCAGTTTCCTTGACCAATAGAAACAGTTCATGATTACTCGTCCCCAGCTGTTCCCCTTGGAGGGCGCTAGAGAGCAGCGCTGCTGAGGAAGTGCTGTCTGCACAGAACACTAGGGGGCGCTTCCTGTTACAGTGGAGTCAGGGTCACAGGAAGCGGGAAAGATATTTAAATAAACTTAAATACATTTATGACAAATCAAGGATGGGTCTGACAAGAATTTACAAAAAATAAAAAGGTTTTTGAAAGAAAAATCTTTTTCTAGAACAATTTTTCAGGAAATTTGGGTTTAGAGTTTTGTTTCCATTTTCCTTTGTTGATTTAGTTGTGTTTGTCATTTCTGGCTCGCTCAGAAAAACATGGAGGAAACATTTCCTGCTCTGAACGTCAAATTTCACAACTTTCAGCGAAATAAACAAGCTTCAAAAATTTGCTGAGATTTTTCTGCGATTTTGTGTAGAAATATGATTCCTAATGCTGTGAAGGCTGGATTCAGGAGCGGGTGCTGCAGCGTTCACCGTGTGACCAGTGATGTCATCAGCGCAGCCAGGAGCAGGGCACCCACTGCGGCTCCGTGTCCAGCTTGTTGATGAGGCGCAGCAGCTCGCCGTACGCCCGGTCCGGGTCCGTGTTCACGATGACCGCGTCGAAAAGATGGCCGCAGCTCTGCTCCATCTCCCGCGCCTTCTCGATGATGTCACGCAGCTCCTCAGGCTGAAAACACACAGGGGTCAGGGGTCAGGGGCCGGAACCGGAACCAGAGCCAGAACCGGAACCAGAACAACCTTAGGGTTCTTGCCGTCCTTCAGCAGCAGCGCTCTCAGTCGCTCCTGGGACGGCGGGGCGATGAAGATGATGTAGGGCTTCAGGTCAGAGCTGCGCAGTACCTTCAGGGCCTGGGTTTAGGGGCAGAGGGTCAGAGGTCGCATGGGCCCAGAGCGGCGGCGGCAGAGCGCCACCTACCTGTGTGTGCAGACACAGCAGGCAGATCTTCCCGGCATTGATGACCTGCCGCACCGAGTCGCTGCTCGTCCCATACAGGTTCCTCTCAAAGTCGCCCGACTCGATCAGCTTCCCTGGAGAGAGAGACCCAAGGACCCGTTAGAGGACGGGCTCGTCACCCTTTGACCCCAGGGCCATTTACATATTTACCATCTATGGGTTAACCAAACCGACCATCGAAAACATTAAATATAATTACAGCATGATGTGATAATCACAGGAGATTTATTGATCATTTGTACCAAAAAGCAGATAAAACATCTGAACAGGCCAGAAATTCATGGAACCAATCAAACAGCAACAAGAGGAACGTGGGAAAATTGATTAAGTGCAAATGAAAATATAGCCTTATAATCTGCAAATTCACCTGAAAACTGATTCAACGGAAAGAACCAGAAGCCTCCCTCCATATTGCAAAAAATAAACAATCACTTTATTTAGTCTGCATAAACAAACAGAAAATTGAGGGATGAAAAATGTTATTTGCAACAGTTTATCTTTTGACAAACTACTGCTCTCTTTTTTTATTCTCCTCCTCATGAGACGCATCAGAGCCAGCCTGGTTCCGCCGGCAGAGCCTCCAGCTGTTCTGAGTGTTTTGGGTTTTGGTTTAAACCATAAAGGAGAATCCTGATCCACTGGATTCACAAGTTGTTAACTGGAATTGTTCTGCCATAACCCAAGACCACACATGTTCAGTCTGAAGACAGGATTTCAGGTGTTTTGTTTTAAAAACTTTAATACTTTTGCTTACATTTTCATTTTGAAAGCAGGACTTCATAACTTTCTTCTCAAACTTCTCCTCCGCTCACACTTAGTCTCTGCTCGCTGAAAAAACATGGCAGAGTCGCCTAGCAACCTCTCAGCCAATAGAATGAAAGTGTTGTGCTGGGTGCGTTTGTTTCATTCTAGCGGGTGAGCCTGTGTGGATACTATCGATTGTAGCAGAAGACTCAGCACTGCCGGATATTTGTGTTCATATCGACGGACTATTGAGATCTCGAGGGATGACGTTTCACAAGTAAGATGGACGTATTACCGTCCATATTTTGTGAATAGAATATTACTAAACTGTATTTATGTCCACTGGCAAAATGCCAGTTAATGTTAGCTACAGTGCTCGGTGTAACTCCGGGGTTCAGCCCCGCTGTGAAGGATAACCGAGATTTAGGAAATCTTAAAAAGCTTTAATTCTTTCCTGACATTGATTCAGGTTATGCGACACAAGGTGGCAAAAGTGATATTTCTATGTAATTCTTTCACACCATCTAAAGGAAGGCAGCACCTGTTGGAGTTTTGAAGGTTTCATAAAGACATGAAGTGAGGAAGACAAGGAAATGTGTTTAAGGACAGACTGACAGACACTACACTGACGAATCTCTCTAAGCTCCAACTGGGCTGGAAAACAGGAAGAAAACCTTTATAGATATTATCTATATATGCATAAATATGTGTAGTTTAATACATATTATTCAGTATTGGTCATTATTTAATCATCTTTGTTTCTCTATGATTGTATTGTTTTGTACTTATATAAAGATGTATTAATATTACTAAATAATATATAACATTATGACTAGTTGTGTGCTTTTTAAAATGCTCATCATACATCAACATCAAAATGTTATATTCTGAATATATTCTGTTTTCTCCACTAAGAATATTTAAATATGCTCAACCAGAACCAGTCAATTCAAAAATACTTAAAAACATAAATTTCTATGATAGCTGTTTTTTTAACCTTATTTCAAACAAATGACATTGACATACAGAGAGGATCTTTAAGATAAATATATATTATAAAAAATAAGGAATAACCACAGACAGTGTTGTTTTTAAGGATGTGCAATCTTCAAAGTAGAATGAATAACTAACAAAACAAAAGTTACATAAATATAAACATGAAATCCTGCTTTCAGTCTGAAAATGTGTGCTCTTGGATTATGGCAGGAAAATTCCCCCATAAAAGAGGAGTTGGCTAGTTCTTCTGCTTATTAGAGCTTGTTAAACAACCAACTGGCAAATAACTGCCACCAAGTGGTGGAAACATGTATTGCAACTGATCCCTGACCGTCTCCGCTTTCTGGAAACTTTCCTACACCCACAAGTAGAAACCCTGGTGATTCTTGCAGACCTCTAGGCGACCCTGGAGGCCCAAAGGTGTGCCGCGGCCCTACGGTTAAGAAGGGCTGAGATAGAGGACTCCAGCCCCCCAGGAAATAAATGAGCTACAATAGGAAGTAGAGAGAGGGACAGGAAGTCTCACCGGCAGCCAGCTCTGCTTCAAACGCCTGGCGGGACACAAAGTGGTAATCTCTACCGCTGACCTCGGCGTCCCGACGGCTCCGCGTGGTGTCTGCTCACAACACACACACAAACACACAGAGGAAACACACACAGAGGAAACACACACAGAGGAAACACACACAGAGGAAACACACACAGAGGAAACACACACACACAGGAAACACACACAGAGGAAACACACACAGAGGAAACACACAGAGGAAAAAACGAGAATGAGTGAATAAACAAAGGCAACCTCATAATGAGAAATCAATTCATAATAAAAAAACAGAAATTATTAAAAATGTAATGAATAAAAAATTTCAGTTAAAAATATTGGAAATTTTAATGTTATTGAAAATAACAAATAAAATATGAATGAAGAAAAGGTACAGTATATTAAATTAAAATGTCAAAATTGTAAAAGAAAACAATATATAGAAACTGTAGAAAACAAGTTAATATTTTAATAAATAAATACCTTTATTAAGAAATCAGATCTAAACTAAATATCCATTATACATAAATAAATGTTTATTCCTGATCTGGACCATTTGGGTCCAACAGAACCACAGAGTCTTACGAGGCACGGCGCCAGCGAAGCGTTCTGGTTGGCTGCTGAGGAGCCTCTGCCTTAGCTCCGCCTGCCCACAGCTGTTCGGACCAATCAGACCTATTGGATGGCTGGTGGTACAGAGCCATCTCCTCATAGGTCAGAATCTCCTCATCGAGATCTGGGCCAGAACAGAGACAGTTATTCAGATGAGAGAGAAGGAACAGATGTTCTGCAGAACCAGACTCTGCTGGTCAAAACCTTTTCTGAACTGAATGCAGCTCAAAATAAAACTAGTTTTCAAAATAAGAGCCCATCAGTCAGATTCAAGTTCTGCTGGTTTTGGAACTTTGATCTCAAACAAAACCGCGACAGGATCGGGCCGTACCATCGTTCCTGTTGGCGTACAGCAGCTTCTTCCTTTTCCTCTTGTTCTTCTTGGCGCACCAAAGCTTCCCTGTAAACGAACAACGAGCCATTAGTCGATTCTGGAGTCACTGCAGAATTGACTGTCAACGGCTCGGACCGCACCGAGACAGAGAAGCTAAAGGAACAGGGAAAGAAAAATGTCTGATTTCTGGACTCAACTAAAAGTTACATTGTTTAGCTTAGCCTAGCAGCTAGCTGCGCCTCATCGTCTCCTGGCTGTAGTTTGGCTTTAGCTTACTGTAGCTCTGTTAGCCTTAGCCTAGCATCTTCTTTAAGCAGTCTGAGCTCATTGTAGCTTCAGTGACTCACCAGGTTTCTCAGACTCCTTGTCTTCTTCTATCGTTTGCTTCATGGCCTCCCGTTGCTGCTGGAAGCTCTTCCCTGTGGTGTAAACAAACCGAGCTGAACACCAGCCGTACCTTATCCAAAGCTGCCAGAACCGGTGGCCCAGCGGTGTACCTGGGACGAGTCCGGCCAGTGGCTGGTTGTCCTCGTCGCCGTCTCTGTACGCCTGCCACCAGTTTGGGTCGGCCTGGCTGATGATGTGGAGGATATCTCCTTTCTGGAAGGACAGGCCCAGCTCTCGGCACGGCACGTATGGATCATCAGATGGGTCGTAGTCGAAGTGGGCCTTCACGTGGACCTGGAGCGATGAAGATCAGGAGGCACATGAAGGTCTGCAAGCTGTGAGGGCGGAGCCTCAGGCGCTGCAACCTACCACGCTCTCCTTGACCGGGGACGGTTTGGTCTGAGCGCTGGGGATCAACACGAAGGTCAGGAGGCCGTGCATGTCGGCCTGGCAGACACAGAGCAGCAGAAGGTCAGAGAGCAGCAGCAGCAACGCGTCTTCAGAGGAGCAGGTGAGGCCAAACACCTGGCTGACGAGCGAAGCACTCACCAGGATGTCAAACACCTGGTTGACGTCCTTCCCTCTGATCTCCACGCCGTTGATCTCCAAGATCTCGTCTCCCTCAGCCAGCAGGCCGCTGCGTTCGGCTGCTCCTCCCCGGACGATGCGACTGATGATCACGCTGTCCATCTCGTTTCGAACCGTCGCCCCCTGCGGGACAGAGCGGGAAATGCGTGAGGCGGAGCACAGGAGCCCGACCGAGCGGAGATGTTCCTCGGCCTCACCAGGGGAACGTCTCGAGCCTTCTCGATGCGGACGATCTTCACAGTCTCTCCGCCCCACTGGGTCACAGTTTCTCCTTCCTGCGGGTCAGACTCCGGCTCCATCTCTCTCTCCGCCACGCCGTCATGAGCCTGCAGCAGCGCCTGCAGAGGAAGCATTCTGCTGAGGACTGCTGGGAGCCAGCAGGCGACGCCCCCCGCTGTTCGAGGTCTTACCTGCAGCTGGGTGTCGGACAGCAGGCTGAGCAGCTCCAGGCTGTCTTTACTCTGGCTGGCCTGCACCAGGCTCCTCACCTGGAAACACAGAGAGCCAGGGTGAAACGGGGAGTGGTCAGAGGTCAGAGGTCGTCTAAAAGAGTTACCTCCATGGCCAGCGGCAGCGCCTGCTGGGTCAGCGGGAACGGTGGAGTTGGCTGCTGCATGCTGGATGCCACGGCGTTGTGGATCCTCAGCGCCGACTGGAAGTCTGACTGCAGGGTACCAGAACACAGCAATTAAGCCCCGTCAGGCCTGGTCCGGTTAGTCCAGACAGGTTGAACAAAACCACCTCAGGTACTGAACTATCAAGACCAGTTAGCTCTACTGGAGAACATCCATCCTGGTCCGAACAGCCAGAGCCCGAACCGCAAAGATGTGCCGGTCCGTCCCGTCCTTACCTTGCTGAGCAGAGCCAGAACCAGCTCCACATCGTTCTGGCTCTGCTGGTCGGACAGGCAGCTCCGGACCTGCTTCAGGGACAGCAGCAGCTCCTCCAGCTCTGAGGGACAAGAGGACAGGACACTCAGAGGAGGGCAGGGGAGGGGGCATGATGCAGCGGCTGCAGGCAGACGTGTGTCGGTGAGCTCCAGGTATACCTCAGCAGTGATGGCTTTATACCAACTACTACATTGCTCCAGATATAGAATTCATTCCAGAAATAGTGGACAAATACTTTCTACTCGAACCGAATTAGTTGGTGCTGAATTTGAACAGTTTTTGGAAAGTTTTTCGTCGGTTCAAGAGAAAGTCCTCTGACACGTGGGGAAGATGGCGACTGATCAAGACAAACCAACATTGCAATCCCTGATGAAAGCTATCCGTGAGTCGAAAGAAGAACTCACTGGGCACATAAATGAAAAGATAGACAATATCCAGCAATCGCTAACAAAAATAGAACAGTCATTGTCAACGCTGGCTGAACAGGTGCAGGAAATGGAGACCAGAATTGGAGCTAACGAAGACAACCTCTCTGACGCACAGCACGCATTCTTAAAATGGAGAAGGAAATAACTTTCCTGAAGGAGAAAACGGACGATTTGGAAAACCGGAGCAGGAGATCAAATGTCAAGATCATAAACATTCCAGAGAGATCCGAAGGTAACGACCTGGTTGGTTTCGTGGAGCGACTAATCCCGCGGCTTCTCGGGGAGGAACACTTCCCAGCCCCGGTTAGCATCGAGAGGGCACACCGCCTGGGGAGAGCGTCGGAGCGGACCAGACCCATCCTGGCAAAGACAAAGTGCTCCGTTTGGCCAGAAACAGTTGGACAATAGTCGAGTCTCATTTTACCCAGATTACAGCATCGAGGTGCAACGCAAAATGCAAGCTTTCAACGAGGTGAAGAAAAAACTACGGGAGAAAAACATTGAATACGCCACTACCCTGCTGAACTGAGGATCCGACACGGAGGAGGATTGAAACTGTTTTCATGAGGTGGAGACCTTCCTGTCCACTGGAGATCTTCCTGTCCACTGTTGGGGGACAGAACATGACGACAAGGCGCCAGGACTGTTAACGGTAAAACAAGGTTACATAAGATGATCCATAACTACCAGCTGTTCTTCAGATGTTAAAGCATTGAGTGTAATATCGGGCGTTCCCGTGTCTGATAACATCACTTGTGCGTTAAGTAGATTTTATTAGAGTTAATATAGTTATTGAGTCAATTATTTTTGCCGGAGCAATCCTACTATTCTTTAGAAAAATATTTCTCGGCTGGGGATACCACAAATGTTTAGAAGCAGAGTTTAACCGACAATGTGTTTTTTGTTTCCTGGGGGTTTTAGTGTGGGTTTTCCTTTTTATGGGGGGTTGAAGGACACTCTCTCTATGAGGTTCATTCTGTGAGTGTTGAAAACTGTAAGTCTGTAGCAAAGGGTGAGAAGTTTCTTTATTTTCTTCAAGTTATGTGCATTTTACGTTGTCATTAAACCAGAATATATGTTCATAATACTTAAAATGAATAAGACAGGACTACTAAACTGTATTTCATTGAATGTTAGAGGGATTAACAACCCCATTAAAAGGAAAAAAGTTATAACATACTTCAAGAAACAAAACACAGACATTGCCTTTATTCAAGAAACCCATCTCACAGATATAGAACATTTAAAGTTGTGCAGGGATTGGGTTGGCCATGTATTCTATTCTTCTTTTTCATCCAAAGCCAGAGGAGTAGCCTTGCTTATTAATAAAAACCTCAGATTTCAGTTAAATTATATGGAAAATGACAGATCTGGCAGATTAATTTTGATAGATTGCATAATCAATACAAACAGGGTAATACTTGTATCTTTATATGGCCCAAACTCAGATAACCCAGAATTTTTTAACGATTTCATCCTAAAACTGGCAACAGTTGACGCTCCATGTATATTGGGCGGCGATTATAACCTGGTTTTAAATCCATCAATGGATCGCTCTTCTTCTAAACTTTTCACACTATCCGGATCTGCGGTGGCTCTGGCTCAGGGCGGAATTGGGATCGGGGGACGTATGGCGTTTACGTAATCCAACCAGCAAAGATTACTCATTCTATTCCAATGTTCACAATACATATTCAAGAATAGACATGTTTTTGACTTTTGTCACAAATTAAAGCCTGTTCTTATTTAGCAGCTACGATTTCAGACCCTAACCCCGTACAAATAAAATTAGAAATTCATCAACCTGTTTCTTCTTCTCCTAGATGGAGATTTAGAGAGTATCTCCTTAGAGACCCTGAATTTATCACTTTTATGAATGCTAAAATAGACATGTATCTGGAAGTAAATTTAAATACTTTCTCACATTCAAATATATGGGAAGCACTCAAAGCTTATATGAGGGGGCACATTATTTCATATGTTTCATATAAAAGCAAACAAAAAAGGGAACAGCTTTCTCACTTAGAAAAAGATATAAGGACTTTGGAGATTGACCATTCAAGAACAAAACACCCAGAATTACTCAGTGTCTTAAAACAAAAACGGATTTTATATGACAACCTGTGCACAAGGAAAGATGAGGCAGCAATGGCCAGAACAAAATATCATTACTATGAATTCGGCAATAAAACAAGCAAACTACTGGCGTGGCAGATAAAAAAGGAGGACAATGAAAATTAAAACAGATGATGGTAGACAATTAGAAAATACATATATTTAGAATTTAAAAAATATTATCAATCGTTCTATAAATCTGAGCTTGACAAGGACAGAGTAGATATAAAACCATTTTTAAACCAATTACATTTACCTAAGATTGACACAACTGATAAAGACATACTGGATGGTGAGGTAAGTGAGGAAGAGGTTCGCCTTGCTGTTAAATCGTTACAAAATAATAAAGCCCCAGGGCCAGACGGCTTTCCAATTGAATACTTTAAAACCTTTTCAAACAAATTATTTACCCCAAACATGATCAAGGAGGCTTTCCAAAAGACAGCACTTCCTCAATCTTTAGAACTTGCAACAATAACACTACTTCCCAAACCTGGAAAGGATTTGCAAAAGTGCGGTAACTATAGACCCCTCAGCCTTCTCAACTCCGACTATAAGATTTTAGCTAAAATAATAGCATCTAGACTGGAGAAAGTAATACCAAAAATTATTCATGCAGACCAAACAGGTTTTGTTAAGAACCGACAGGGAGCGGACAATATCCGGAGGCTGTTTCATATTATCGATATTGCTAAAAGAAAGAGGTATCCCCTGGCAATACTCTCTATGGATGCTGAGAAGGCGTTTGACAGAATTGAACCGGATTTCCTTTTTGAGACCCTAAGAGCAATGAATTTTGGTGAAACCTTTATTGGGTATGTAAAAACACTCTTTAATGGCCCCAGGTCACAGATTTTGACTAATGGATTTCTGTCGGACGCCTTCTCGCTCTCCCGAGGCTGTAGACAGGGTTGCCCAAGTTCTCCTACCCTATTCTCCATTGCCATAGAACCATTGGCAATTGCTATCCGTTCTGACTTATCTATTGCTGGTATGAGGGTGGGTACAGAAGAACATAAACTTGCATTGTATGCAGACGATCTGTTGGTATTTATATCTCAGCCATCTAAATCCCTTCCGTCTTTTCTGGCATGCCTTGGGTCATACAGTGCAGTTTCTGGCTACAAAGTCAATTATTCCAAGAGTGAAGCGTTTCCACTTAATATGACAGAGCAGGAGACACAATTATTACCTGGTTCATTTAAATGGTGCCCAGATGGTTTTACATACCTTGGCATTAATATTAGTTCCTCGTCTGATCAAATTTACCAAAAGAATTACACATCATTAATTAATAAAACTAAAGCAGAGCTGGAACGATGGATGGATCTCCCACTATCTTTAATTGGCAGAGTCAACTCAATTAAAATGACTATATTACCTAAATTTACTTATTTATTTCAATGTGTCCCCTTAAAAGTGCCAATGAGATTTTTTAAGGAATTGGATAAGGCAATATCTTTATTTTTATGGCGGAAGAAGGTCCCAAGAGTGAAGCTTCTTGCTTTACAGGCTTCTTATGCTAAAGGCGGTTTAAATTGTCCAAATTTTAGAATATTTGGACTAAAATATATTCTCCATTTTTACGGAGAATATGGAAGCTGCGTATCCATAGAATACGGAGCTTCCCAGTTCCGTATTCTATGGATGTGGACTCACTCAAATCCCAACGATGTGAGGTGGTTCTCGATAGAACAACAAGAATTAAAATCGATGTCATTAGCAAATATCCCCTTCTTGGGTTCAAAAAAGCAACTCTCTACAATTACATCGAATCCTTTAATTTTAGCCACCTATGATGCATGGCTTCAATTACATGCCCTCCTAAACCGAAGCATACAATTGCTGGTTAACACACCTCTTAAAGGTAACCCTAACATTCCCCAAGCTATAGCAGATGGCATACTACAAACCTGGGTCAGAAAAGGCATTAGAACAGTCGGCAATCTTTATACCAATAATGTCTTTGCCAGCTTCAGTCAATTATCTGAATCATATGACTTACATAGGCATAATTACTTCAAATATTTACAGGTCAGACACTGGATTAAGAGCCAAACTTTAGAGATATTTCCAAATAAACCAGAAGAAACACAGTTTGAAACATGTTTATTGGATCCCAAACGTACCACTACAAAAGGACTTATCTCTTGTGTTTACAAAATTGTTCTTGACTATTTACCAACTTATGAGAAGCACTCAAAAAAATCTAACTGGGACTTAAACTGCAAATATGATGACGAAAGCTGGGGCAGATTATTAAGTTCATCCCAAACAATATTAATATCAACAAAACACAGGCAAATTCAATTTAATATTATTCATCGAATATATTATACCCCATATAGGTTGAATAAATTGAATGCCAGTATCACTGACAAATGCCAGAGATGTAAGATATGTGAGGGGATCTTCTTCATATGCTTTGGAGTTGTGTGCACTTGCAAACCTACTGGAATAATGTAATTCTGATAACATCAGCAGTTTGTGGACTTTCTTTAGATCCTGACCCCAGGATTTGGATACTTGGAGATGTTATGTCCTTGAAATTATATTCTTACAAGAAATACTTTGTTTTATTAGCATCATCTGCAGCAAAAAGGTGTATACTTAAAAATTGGAAATCTATGGAGCCTCCAAACCAGAAACATTGGATCAACAAGCTGTTGTCATACTGCACTCCTGAAAAAATTCTTCATTCGACACGTGGGACATTGGGTAAGTTTGACCAGATACGGACTCCTTTCCTGGACATACTAACCAGATTAGATCTGGAAGACTGATCTGGTCTATATTGATTTTTACTGTCCTATGTCAATTCTTTTCATATTTTTTTGCATTCATTTTTCTTAACTCTGGCCTTTAAAAAATATGTTTAATGTTAAATGTAATATTACTACATGTGTTTCTACATGGAGAGAGTGGTGGGGTGGGTGGGTTTTATTTCTGAAGTTTTTTTTTGTTTTGATTTGGTTTTTTTGTTGTTTTTTTTCGTGTGTGTATTTTTTTGTAAAAAAAAAATATAAAAAAGTTACTTTGTACACTGGAAGCAGATTATGTATGCTTGTACATTCTGAATAAATATATCTATACAAGATGAGGGCAGGGGGCGGCAATGTAAGCTCTGATGCTAGCAGAGCTAGCTGTTCAGGACAAATATGGCCCATTGTGATGAAAAACGTCTCTCACTGCGCTGCGTTATTGTTCGGAGCTGCTGACTGACGTGTCGCTTGTACGGGACAACGCTGTGACCAAAGTCTGCAATACAGTGACGTGACATTCATGAACGAACCGGTTTTTCTGAACGGCTCTTTATGGAGACAGGACTGGAGCTTCACTGAAAACCGTTCTTTGTTCTAGAAACGCTCTGGTACACTGCAGTAGCTATTATTCTATTTAATTCTATACATCGATATTTATTTAATGAGTGAACAAATAAAACACAAGAACGGAAGGGCACACAGAGCATGCTCGTTGCTCTCTGATTGTTTTCATGGTGGCAGATGTTACAGCTCTGTGTGCTGCCTGGCTTCGTGCAGCAGGACAGAAAGAGAGAACAGTCTTGTTTCTCTTTGCACAGTGTTCATAGATGAGCGTAGTTCACCGTTGGGTCATTGCGCTAAAAGCTGTTTAATGGTGCAGACCAGGAGAGCTTAAAGTGGGTTCTGGAGGCCCGGCATCCTGCATGTCTTATTCTCTCCCTGGTGGCAGTCACAACCTTGTCAGCAGGTCAATTAGATCTCTAATGAGCCATAATATGATCCAAGTGCATTAAACCAAGGAGAGACATGCAGGATGCTGGACCTCAAGGACCGACTTAGGGCACCACTGGTGCAACATGGGCCAACGCCCAGGGCGTTATCCCTTTAGGGAAGGCATGAGACCTCCGCGGGTTGTGCAGAGATGGAAGCAAAGCAGAACAAAGAGTCTGAATTGATAATGACATTGGTTAAATTAGTTTCAGCTCTAAGTGTCTAATATCTGGGTGTTTTATGGGAGAAGCAAGTTTGATCATACTTCACATTTCATCATACCATGTAGTGCTGGACTTGGTCTTGTCCTGGTCTTGGGTTAAGTGGTCTTGACCTCAACACTACCTGCATGTTGGTCTGTGTGTGTTTGTTTGTTTGTAATACCTTGTGGGGACCATTTTGCTGACACATACTACGCTGTGGGGACCGAAGCCTGGGCCCCACAAGGGGAAACTGTATTTAAGCTCGGGGTCAGATTTAGGTCTAAGGTGTGAATTGAGATTTGGTTCTTGGTCTGAGTCAGGCTGTAGAAATGAATGGAAGTCAATGGAAAGTCCCCAAAGACAGCCACCCAAACGTGTGTGTGTGTGTGTGAACAAACAAAGCTTTAATTAAGTCGGTGTCTGTTGTGCCGCTCTACCCTCCCTGAGGAATTCCCTCCCTGACAGGAACACGCTCCCCCCTCCTCCTGCTCCTCCCGTTCTCAGCACCCCCACCCCTTCCACTCCCCACCCTCCTCCTCTTACCCAGCAGCGTCTGGCTCTGGGCGCCGCAGAACGGCTGTGGCGGGACGAGCGCATCCTGCAGGAAGGTGGGGTTGTCGATGCCGACGGCGTGCGGGTTCTGGGCCAGCTTCCTGAGTCGCAGCGAGGCGTTCAGGTCCAGCTGCCGGCCCTCCTCCTCTCGCCGCCGCCGAAGATCCTCCTGGAAGACGAGCAGGATGCAGCCGGGTCAATGTTCATGTCTGCCTTATGAGCTGCAGTCCAGAGGCTACACTAAGCTATGCCAGGTTACCCTCGGCTAGGCTATGCTAGGCTATGGCAGCGTGATAAACGGAGCAGACGCACTAACATGCTAAAGCAGAAACTGCTTCCTTCCTTTCAGAAATCTGCTAATTTTGTGACATTCCATGTTTCATCCTAAATTCTGTTTTATTCCGTTTCTGCGTTGCCCTAACAACGCTCCGATGTGGAGCACTTTCTTCCTGTCAAGGATGAATAAAGTTTGATTTGGTACACATACTAGAAGACATTTTAAATATCCAAAATAAAACACAACTAAAAACAATAGATAAGCAGGAAATAAACCAAAAACATGAATAAAATTGCTTTCCGTCCCGTCAGAAAAACTGAAATTATGGCGATTAACAAATTAACAGGCCGAGCTCCAGTTCCGAACTAGACGAGGTTCTCTGGCCCGACCGGGCCCGGTTCTGGTGGTACCTGGTGCTGCCGGATCCTCTCCAGCTGGGCGGAGCGGCGCAACGGCAGCGTGCGGCCCCCCAGCTCCAAGGGACAGTCCACGGCCATCTCCCGGGACGGCAGGCCTCCTCGCAGCTCTTCGTCCGCTCCCCGCCCTCCTCCTCCGCCCTCCCCAACATGGCCGTTCAGCTGGGAGGTCGTCATGATCTCTGGGCTTTATGAGTGGATCGGGTCAGGGGTCGGGTCGGGAAGCCAGCAGGGTCTAGGAGGGAAGCTCAGCAAGCACGGCAGCCATGATACCTGAGGACGGAAGAAGATCAGCACTGGGAAAATATGGTTCTGGAGGTCAGTCCAGTCAAAGGTTCTGCTTCTCAGTAACAACTATAATAATAATTTAATAAATCAATAAATGTGGCAAAACACAACTGGACCTCCAGGTTCTGGTCAGGACCGGGTCAGAACCCGTCCTCATCAGCCAGGCATTCTCACACTTCTTTCTTCTACCTGACTTTCCAGGATGAGGATTGTTCCTGACTGTCTGCTGGACTGGACCGCCTCCAGAACCTCACTCAAGTTCTGGTTGGGTCCAGTTTGGACACAGCAAGTCTGGATTTCAGACTTGTCCCGGTACCAAGTGACAACATTTACATGTGCAGAGTGGACCCAGAGGCTCCATGTTCTGCTCCTTCCTCAGAACTTCTCCTCTCACCCGGTCGTCATGGTAACCCAGCCTTGCCCACTTGTACCGGGCCTAGTCCCATTCAGGTTGGTTTTGAGGGCAGTTCCAGCACCAAAGTGAACCTGCAAAACCGGGTCGGAGGGAAAACGCTACGATCAGCACTGCAACCTGAAACCCAAACATAGCCGGCGCCACTCAGAACCACTCAGAACCAGAACCTTCCCTTCACCCAGGGGCTGCAGCGAGGCATTCAGGACCGGCTCCGAAATGCCATATTGGACGTTCTGCAGCTGGTTCTGGTTCATGATGAGGGAGTTCTACGAGGACGGTCGCCCGAGGATCTGTCAGGCTCCGCCTCCTGACGCCCGGCTCCGCCTCCTGACGCCCGGCTCCGCCTCCTGACGCCAGGCTCCGCCTCCTGACGCCAGGCTCCGCCTCCTGACGCCAGGCTCCGCCTCCTGGTTCCCAGTTGAACTACTGGAAAGATAAAATCAGTAGCTAAACTGCTAACCAGTTGCTAAAGTGGGAACCAGTAGCTAAACTAAGAACCAGAAGCTGAACTGGGAACCAGTAGCAGTTTCAGGGTGGAGGGACTGACACCAAGCTAACATGAAGCTAACTGAAACTAATTCAGTTTAAACCAGTTTTAGTGAAAACCGGCGGAACTGTTAGGCCAATTCAGGCTGCTTTCAGTCAGACTGAGCTGCGATTCTCCAGTTGGAAAAAACCCCCCAAAATTCACCTGAACGACCGGAACCGAACCTTTCTGGGTTTTATTAAGCTAAAGGTAGCAGCTAGCTGCTAGCAGCGCCTTCCTGGGGGCACCTGTTGATAACAAAGCCGTTCCGCAAACACTCACCTCCGGGTGAGAGCGGTCCACAAACTCCGTCAGTCCCGCTACATCCAGTTATGAAACTCCAGATTAAATATTCCCGAAAGTCCGTTTTTTATTCCCTTACTCCCCCAGTTTGACTCCGACACACTTGTTGCTGCTTCATCGGTGAAGCAGAGTCCTCCTCCTTCTCCTCTCCGTCTGTCACTTCCAAATCCACTCGGGGCGGGCTCTGCCGATAAAACACAGGTGCTGATTGGACGTCACAGTCAAAGGAATCCAGTCTGAGCCAATCAGAAGTGCTGCTTTCGGGAATGCAGAATGTAGCAAAGCGGAGCTATGCTGCGTTGGATGACACCCAGAAACTGGAATGTCTATGAGGAACGGAGATAATGCCAGAAACACAGAAATTAACTGAACGGAAATCTGTGCTTTGTGTTGAGCAGGATTCTCCTGAATATTATAGAAGTCAGTCTACTAACCAGACTACACAGTCACAAATAAGAATACAATTAAAAATATTGAAATAAAAACAGATTATTACTACGCATGTGTGAATGTTAACAATTGATCCAAATTACAAAATATCCAACGTTCTTAGTTGTTTGTAGGAGAAAAATAGATGCACTTTTTAATGTTTTATCCATACTGGAAAATATTACTTTCACTTTTTATTTTTTACCCACTTAAGCATATTAAAGATTAATAAAGGTTCTTTATTTTTCAGTCAGTAAAAACCAGGAGAGCTATCAGGACCTAACCCTCAAAACGAAGCAACAATACAATAAATAATAACTAAGGAAACAACAACGAACACTAGTTAATTCCTCTATTATATAATTCAGATATGCACTTCACTCATTGTGATCTAAGCACTAATACAAAATCTTTCAATAAAGAAGAAACAGCATTAAATAAATAAAATGAGCATGAGAAGGTAAACATTTATTTAGCGGTGCAAATAAAAACACAGCTTTAATATATATATATATGGTCGTGTAAAACCGCTGGTCCTATAGCAGTGTCTGGTCTTATGTTTTGGGGAAAGAATCAGGAAATCGCTCTGAATGAACCTTGAATATTTCTGGACCGTTTCCTTCCCGTCTGTTCGGATCCAACATGGCGGATCGTCGTTTCTGTAAATAAAGGAGCTCAGCAGGTAGAGAATAATCAAGATTATCTTTAATTCAGTTTAAGTAATGTTACAGAAAATCGTCCTGTAGTATTTTACAGTAGAATGCTGTCATTGCTTCAGGAAGTGCTGGTCATGTTGATCGTGTGCAGACACTGACTCCAGTGTTTCCAATCTCTCCGTACAAAGGCAGTTTCACAACAACCGCTGCTGCTGCTTCCTGATTGGCCCTCTCAGGCAGGCGCCAAGCCGGCCCCGATGCTGCGTTCAAGTCACCATGGAATTTCCACAACCATGAGCTGCCCAATGTGGGAAAACTAAAGTAAAATTGTTTCGTTTTTATTGACATTTAATTTAAACATCCTTCCCAGAATTAATGAGGCGTCCTCCGGTCTGTTGTGACTTGAACGCAGCACGAGCAGCAGAAATCACTGCGGTGCGTTTGAGGTAACTGGGAAGTTTCTGAATCAGAAGTATTGGGGAGCGCTGCCCAGGTGCTGCACTGGACCTGGAACCGCACCTGCCCATCGAGAAAGAAACGCCTCTCCGTATGGCATGCAGGGTCCATGATGAGAGGGAGGGGTCAAAGGTCAGACACTCTGCAGGGCAAAAAATCCTCAGAATCTATCAGAACATTTCAGCAAACCACGAAAACCGATGGAAAGAAAAATAATTTGTATAAAACTACAGTAGTTCAGAAACGTGAACGCAGCGCGGGGCCCTGAACGCAGCGCAGAGCAGCTGACCTTTGACCGGGTTTGGTACTGAGAGGAAGAGGAAGGTTTAATGAATGTTGGGATTTTAATGTTGATCTGCATCTAATCTGGAAATGATTTTAGTCCGCATCAAACGCTCCAGAGCTCCGTATGGAACACCTGAGATGCCACAAAAAAGAAATGATCATGAAATTTGAAGCAAAAAAAGATGCTTAAATTATCTCAATATTTTAAGGAGAATTTTTTTGAATTTGCCAATAATTCAGGATATTTATTCAACAAAGAAAATCTATTTATAATAAAATATACAGAAAAAATGTCAAAAACAAAAGAAAAAAAATAATTCTTTATGGCGTCTAATTGTCCTTGGTTTTTAAATGAGGAACTTTTTCTAACATTTTGGGCATTTTTCTGTTTTATTTCCATTATTTCTGTATGGAAAATCTGAAGTGTCAAAATTCAAACTTAATAAAATGACATTACATTTTTCAGAGGACTGTGAAGGATGCAGTCAGAATGTTTCTTCAAATCTTAAAAAGGTTCTGACTCGATTTTTTAGACGAAGCACCATTAGGTAGAAACACACAGTGTAGTCCTGAACCGGAGCAGCAGACTTCTACGGTTCTGTTGGGTCGCTAGCGGCCGGGACAGCAACCATAAAACATCATAATGAAAAGCTTTCCCGTTTTCTGGATTTAACCGATGTTTTGGATGTTTGGAAGCTGCTGACTGGCTAACCTGAAGCCAGGAGCGTACGGAGAGCCAATGGTGCCACAGAAAACTCCACTTCTGTAAAAACGACCAAAAGATCAGGCAGGAAAAGTAAAGAGAGAGATCAGTTAGAGAAGAGTCATGCAAAAACTGAAGCCGTTTTAGATGTACTTCTTTTGCAACAGAATTTAAGTTTTTAAACATTATCATCATAAATAAAGAGCAGAAGTAGCCAAGGATCCAGTAAATAAATTTGACACATTAGATAAATAAATTTAGACAAACTGACAGAACGCATTGTATAAAAATATGGGCTTCTTTTCTTTGTCTCCATCAATTAGTATTCCTGCTACTTTTGCCTTTATATTCTTCCATACATGGCGTTTCCTGTGGCATCAAGCTCTAGGCAGATGTTAAACATAGAGCAGCTGCTGCTCCAACCGGCCGGTTCTGCCAGCGGCCCGACCCGGACCCGGGCCCAGAACCCGGGCTCCGGTTCCGGACCGGTTCTGCTCTGCTCAGGCTTCCACTGATCGGTGTTTCTGAACATCGGCCTTGATGTTTTTATTTCGTGGCAAATTGTGGAGCTCCAGCAGGAAGTGGACGGCTCCCACTCATCATCATCATCTTCATCATGGACAATGGTTTCTATGTGAAGAAGGAGGGAGCAGAAACAGAAGAGGAGGAGGAGGAGAAAGAGGAGGAAGAGTCTCTACTGTTTACCTGCCAGGTAAAACGCACAAAGCAAATGAAGAGGAGATGAAGACTACTGAGGTGAGAATATTCAACCAGAACCATGGCAATAATAATAAATAGAATATTAATTAAGAATATTAATTATTATTAGGATAATAATATTACAGAATAAATCTTCTTTCATATATTTTTTTCACATTTTTTTCTCTGTTGAAGTGCAGAGAGCCCCTCAGAGAGGATTCAGCCTGCACTGGCTCCGATTGGCTGTTGCATATGACATCACAGCTAATGGCCACCAGATAGACATGCATCACTTCCTGCCCCGCCAACCCCGCTCTTCCTGTTCAGGTGAGACGTCTCCTGACATTGCCACGGTGATCGGTAGCAGGTGACGCGAAGGTCTGCAGGAGAAACAGAGAAACGTGGCAGACGGCTTGTTAGTCCCTCGGCCAGCAGGGGGGCGCGTAGGGCGTGGGTGCAGAGCGTGGGCGCAGGTGGGGCGCGCAGGGCGGGGGCGCAGGTGGGGCGCACGGGGGGAGGGCGCGCAGGGCGAGGGTGCAGAGCGGGGGCGCAGGTGGGGCGCTCAGGTGAGACGCAGAGGGCGGGGGCGCGGGGCGGGGCGGGCGTTCAGGGCGGGGGCGCATTTCGGGCGCGCGTAGGGCTCACCTGCATCATAGCCGGCCGATCACCATGACGTCCACCACCTCGCCCTTGTGCAGCTCCACGTACTGCTCGGTCTTGGGCGGCAGCATCAGCAGCCCGTTGGCGCTCCGCATGGACATGAGGCGACTGGACACCTGGTTCCCTGCAGGACAACAGCGTCAGCGCCGACCCGGTTCTGATTCTGACGGCCGTCTGGGTCACTACAGGTCACCAGATGAAACCACAGCATCTTCTGCCAAGATCAGCCCCCTGGTCTCTGGGAGGATTCTGGCCTTTCAGCAGGAAGAAAACTCCAGCAGAACCAGAACCAGAACCAGGCGTGGTAGCAGCGGCCATGATTTAACAATATGTACATTTAAATATTTTCTGGTCTGATTTGCTGCAGAAACAAACTTCTTGGTTGAATAAAGGTTTTGCTTCAGCTGTACCAGGCGCATGCAGACTTTAGAAACTAGCTGTCACCCTGAAGGTCAAAGGTTAAAGCATGAGCTGACCTGTGCTCTGGGCCCAGGGCAGCGGCTCCTGGTGGTGCCAGGTCAGGATGCAGCGGTGGTATTCGGGTCGGGGGTCCAGCTTCACGTCACAGGACAGCTGGACAAAAAGCAGCCACCGTTGGCCAATCTGTGAAACCCTCCACACGAACGGCCTAATTCAAGTCTGAACCTCTGCATGTTTATTGTTTGAATTTTAGAAAGCTCCATGTAACAAGCAGCAGCATATTTAAATCAGCTAAAACCATCCCTCCAGGTGGCTAGTTAGCACTCAGCTTTTATCAATGCTAGCTTTATGATGCTAGCTAGCAGCTAGCAACTGTTTCACAAATGCAAAAACATTAAATGTGTCACTATCAAAAATAAAACTGCTGAGAATATCTGGAGAGCGCTAACCCTTAATTCACAGGCGGCGCTAAGTAGAGCTAACAGCAGCTATCTGAGGCTAGTTGCTGTTCACTGGGACAGGTAGCATTAGATCATCCTAAATGCTTCAGTAGAAGAAGACTGGACTTCTTCTCTTGTTTCCTGAAGACACTTGCAGTTCCTGCTGTGGTTGGAAGTCACAGGATTACATGTCGTAGTCAGAACAATCAAACCGATGGCTGTTCTGCTATCAGATGCTACTATCGGATAACTAGAATTAGCTTGCTAGCATTGACGAGATAACTGGCATATATCTAGCTAGTACTATATCTGCCATTAGTAGGCTAGTAAAAGTTAGCTGGAGTTTATCTTTCCTACATAGCATCGGCTGTAAATCTACTACAAATCCGTTTATGAATAGTAGACACGCCGCCTGGCCAGATGCTGTGGCCAATCTGCTGACCAGACACCAGCTAGCTATCTGAACAGGTAGCGCACCGTAGCTGAGCAGCTACAAACCGTTCACTTCTACTATCACAGCAGGATGAATATGAATCCCCATCGCTGTTGGCACTGGAAGTGGAACAGCACATCAACAGCAGACTGTAGCGCCCCCTTCAGGATTTGAGCTCACAACTTAAACATAAAGACGTGAAGCTTTTCTAGTGACAACAACAAATATCCATTTGTAACTTTAAACTCAAAGTGAGGCGCTGCAGAGGCCCTTACCCGGGCTTTGATGATGGTGGGCCGGGGGTCCAGAACGCCCTGCATCTTCCTCAGAGCCGGGATCACAAACAGGTTGCAGGTGACCACCGCCGACACCGGGTTACCTGAAGGCAGCATGACAGGCTGACAACACACTGGAAACACACACACACACACAGGAAACACACACACACACTGGAAACACACACACACACACACACTGGGAACACACACATCTGTAGCTCCTGCAGGAAGCATTCTGGTCTTTTCAAAGTAAAAGCCTGTGTTTCGTACCTGGCAGCGCGAAGATGAGCTTCCTGGTTCCATCGATGTCGACGGTGGCGAAGGTGGTGGGCAGACTGCGGGACAGAAACAGTCAGCTGACCAAAGCGCAGCAGGAAGTTCACTTCGGATCAGATGGTTTCGACACGAACCGCCGCACCTGTAGGGAGAACAAGCCCCGCCCCCACACCTCAGACACTCACCCCGGCTTCATGAAGACGCGTCCGAAGTGGATCTGCGCATGCAGGTCGATGTCCAGCACCTGCTTCAGGTAATCCTGAGGAAACGACAGGTTAGAGCGCCGCCGGCCAGCCAGAGCCGCGCCCGCCTCCGCCGCCGCCTACCTTCTCCCCCATGGACACGCCCCCTGAGGTGATGATGACGTCAGCGCGGCTGATCCCCTCGTGCAGCGCCGACAGCAGGTCGTCAGGGCTGCAAACACAAGCACAGGTGAGCGTCCAGCAGGGGGCGCCGCGCCGCCGCTGCCCGCCTCCCTACTTGTCTCCGACGATGCCCAGGTTGATGGTGGGGTAGCCGTGCTCCTGGATGGTGGCCAGCAGAGTGGAGCGGTTCGAGTCCCGGATCTTCCCGGGGTGGAGGTCGTCCTCTGGGTTCAGCAGCTACAGGGAGAGGCCGGTGAGTCCGGGTCCGGTTCCGGTTCTGGTTTACCTCTCGGCGACTGTACCTCGTTTCCGGTGGACATGACGGCCACCACGGGGAACTTGTGCACGCTGACCTCGGTGACCCCTACGGTGGCCAGCAGGCCAATCTCTGAGGGGCCCATATGGGTCCCTTTGGCCAAAACACACTCCCCCCTCCTGATGTCATGGCCGATCGGCCTGGACGGACGCACACGCACACACACACCCACACACACACACACACACACACGCACACACGCACACACGCACACACACACTCAGTCAGCTTTCACTCCCTGATTTCATCACAATGAGATCAGAAATAATTCAAATGTAATACAATTATAATATAGTAAAATAATCAACACTGATATATTTAAAGTTTGTGATCAGCAGGTCGGATAATATTCCTGGACTGGTTTTCTTTCCACTGGTGTCTGCAGCTTTTCCCTTCAGATGCTGCTGGTTTCTGAAAAGGCTTTGGGGCCTTCAGTGAGGAATCGTGATGGATCCAGTTTTCCATCAGCTAGCTTAGCAGATTCAACTCAATCTGCTAAGCTAGCTGCAGCGTCGCAGCTAGCTTAGCTTAGCTTAGCTGACGTCACGGCAAAACAACGGTCGTTTACATGAAGCAGCTCGTGGACCACTAGGGGGCCGCGGACCAGAGGTTGAGAAGGACTGGTCTAGAGCTTAGAGCGCTGCAGCTGTTAGCATTAGTCTCATCTGGAAGCCTCCGGTTTCATACGAATCTGTTTAGAGATATTCTTTAGCAAACCAGTTTTTATTGTAGAAGCAGGTAAATGTTGGGAGTTCACCAAAGTCACAGTGAAAACTGCTTGACTAGTTTGGCCGAAAGTCGCGTTCCAGGACGGATCGATCTGATGTTCTCTCGTCCTTTCACTGCTGTTGCTGTGGCAACCTGGAGAACCTAGTGCTTTGGGGGTAGCTGTTGTTCACCTGCTGTTACCATGGTGACCAGACCTTAGCGTTACGGTTCTGGGCTCACCTGATGTCCTGTCCGGGCCGGGCCTGGACCATGATCCTCACCTCTAGCTCCTCGGTGCCCTGCAACCCACAAAGGAACCACAATCAGATCCAGAACCATGAGGCCCAAACTCAGGACGGGCCAGCCAGAACCAGGACAGAACCCAGCGGCGGTCCTTACGTCCTCCGACTCCCTCAGCAGCTCCGTGTCCTCCACCTGGACCACGGCGTCGGCGCCACACGGGATCGGAGCGCCAGTAGTGACCCTCATCACCTGACCCGGCATCACGGTGTGGGTGGGCTGCACACACACACACACACACACACACACCCCCACACAGTGAGAGTCCGGCCTGCAGTGGCGCCTCCGGCCAGCAGGTGGAGCCCACACACTGAAGGTTCTCTGACCTGCTGTCCCGCCTGCGACTCCCCCATGATGAAACGGTCTCCAGGTCCGTCAGCGGCTGCACACAGAGACACGGAACCGCTCCTCAGTCAACCGGACCTCATCCAGAACCGGCAAAGTTCTGCAGAGAGGACTCACCCCGCACGGCGTAGCCGTCCTTCACCGAGGCGGGGAACGGAGGCAGGTTGTCTTTGGCGTAGATGTCCTGAGCGAGAACCCGGCCCATACCGTCTGCACAGAACCAGAACCGTTCACCTGGACGTCACGGCGCCGCCTGTGATCAGGGCGCGGTTCTGACCCGACGGCGACCCACCTCTATAGTTGATGACCTCTATGCCCAGGATGGGCGTCATCTCCAGCACCGTGATGAAGGCCTTGTCCATGGAGGTCAGCGGGAACGGCGACATGCGGTGGCGCCGCGCCACCTTGCTGATGTCCACGGCGCTGTGGCCTGGAGACAGAACCAGACAGGCTTCAGGTCCGACCCGACCGGACCGGACCAGACCAGACCGGCGGGTCTGAACTTACTGGCTCTCAGGATGTTCTCGTTGCTGCCGCATCGGGACTGGACCTGCACAACAGAACCGAACAGAGCCGGTCACTGAGACTGAACTCCATTCAATCACCTGGAGACAACCGAGCGGAACCAGAATCCCAGCCGTTTCTGATCACCTGTAACAGCAGGTTTACTTTAACTAGGACGCTCTTCAGCACAACTCTCCATGGGGCCTGAAGCAGAATGTGGTTCTGCTAACAACGTGGCCCAGCTGCAGTCAGCATCCCATCATTAGATCATCACTTGCTATAAACTCTCTGCATCTCTGCTGTTTGCATTATATACATTATAATATAGGAAACATTTATTGGCCCACTGATTTATCCACCAGGTGATTCCTGGGGCCGATTGCCTTCATTTTGGGGCATCGTGATCTGCTGATCCCCTGATCCGATCCCCTGATCTGATCCCCTGATCTGATCTTCATCAGTTTCTAGATCAGCCTCTGTCCTCTTCTGCTCTGCAGTGAGAGGTTGGACCAGGTCAGGTTTACTTTACAGTTAATTGTATAAAAGGCTGGTATTTAGGTATTTTATTTTGAAGTGCTGGTGGAGGTTAGTCTGGGAAGTGACGTAAGCCTGAGGGTAAAATAGTATATTTCCGGTTGTGCTCGCTACCTTCCTTCAGCACGTGGGACCGCATTCATGGCGTAGTCCGGAGAATTGATGCTCCGAGTGTTAAGTTGATGACGAGAAGTAAGTTAGCGCATTCACGTTCTGTTTCTTTGTTTAATCTAGATTCTGTTTATTACGATTGTAAGTTATGGAGGGGGAGCGAGCATGTGATACTGTGGGGCGCTCTGGTAGCAGGGAGTTCCGTTTAGCCTGCTCAGCTGTTGTAGGTTTGTTTATATGACCTTATTTGTATTTGTAGCTCAGCTGCTTCTTATTCTCTTCGGGTTACCGCAGCGGATAACGTAAAACAGAGTAAGCGCTGCCGACGGCCGCCATTGTGCAGTGATGGTACCTGGCCGCACGAGGGCGCCATTGTGTGTTTTATGTTAAATTAAACCGGAAGACTTTCTGTTATTGGGTTTGTTTACTTAAGTAGTACCTAAGGATGTACTCTTTATGTACCCTGAGCTATTTGTCTATGTTGTAGATTTATGTACATATATATGGTCGAGTTTATTTCTTCTTATATATTTGTTTGAGTTTGGGTGAGTTGAACCTGTATTGTTGTAATCTATTGATCTAATAGTAATTCATTTCTCATTACAGACTACTGGCAACACTGAGTATCATTCTAAATAAATCAGCTCACATCCACCATTAAGTTCAAGCCTCATGTCCTCTTTCCTGTATCCTGACCGATACACCATCCTGTTTGCCGCCAAGACCTTCGAACCTATCCCAAATTAACAGTTAATATTCCCTGTTAAACTCAGTGAGTTTCTTCATTTAGCAACATTTCAGACAAACAGATTCATATCAGCCCAAATCAGAATGTGCAGGTCGGTAACCAGCTGCAGCCCTGCACACATTCAGGACTTTCTGCCATTGAATTCATTTCTCTGAAACTCCAACAGCTAAAGTGTCATTTCTACCAGGTGAGTGTTTCTGCCTGAGAATGTGGACCGGTACCGGTACCGGCCTGGTTCTGAGCCTTGAATGGTTTTAACAGAAGTTGCTGTAAAATCCAGTCAGTTTGAGACACTAGATGATTGAGCGCAGCAGCATCAACATGTGGCCTCCAGCAGAGAGCAGCTCCTCTGATGCAGCTCCTCCGATGCAGCAGCAGCCATGGAGCCGGAAACATTTCGCTAGACGATCTCAGACACTTTAATTATCAAACCTGGTTTAAATACCTGAGGAATATTCAGAGCCCAGCAGGAGAATCAACTCATTTAAACTGAGTTTCTCACAAAGAGCCGAGCATAAATGTTCTGCTGCTGAACTGGACCGGTCCGGGTCGCTATCAAGCTAACCTGCTATTATCAGCTTTACCAACCATTTCATTACCAAGGCTCATTAAACATGTTTTAAAACACCTGGGGCTTTACTGAAAACACAGTAAAAATGCAGCAGAAGAAGAAAAGAGAAGCTTGCAGGAGGACTCCCAGAACCAGAGGGAAACCCGACCCAACACGAAGCAGACCGGCCCGGACGGTCAGTGAGGGTGTGTACCTTAGGCGTCGGGCAGGAGGCGGTGGACAGGCGGGACGTCGCCTGCGTCGCCCGCGGCGACTCAGAGGGGGTGGAGCTTAAAGACGCCGAGTCTCGAGGAAGAACCTGAACGCCTCGGGAAATGATCGAGTCTGGGATCTGCACACACACACACACACACAGTGTTCAGTTCAGAGTCACCTCTGGATCAGATGAATGACATTAATGGGAAACGATGACTGAGAGCAAATCAGCCTGATGTATAGGATGTCCCAAAGCATGACACTGCCACCACCGTGTTCAAATGCTCCACCGATTTTAAGCCACTTCCTATAGAATCTACCAGAACTTTTAGATGCTGCTCCATTTTCCCTCATTTGTGAACCCAGAGATACTTAAACTCCTCCACTAGGGGCAGGACCCCCCCACCCCCGACCCAGAGAAGACCCTCTACCCTTTTCCGCCTCAAGACCCTCGGATTTGGAGCCTCTGATCCTCATCCCGGCCGCTTCACACTCGACTGCGAACCGTTCCAGTGAGAGCTGCAGATCACGGCCCGATGAAGCCAACAGGACCACATCATCCGCAAAAAGCAGAGATGTGATCCTGAAGCCACCAAAACGGATCCCCTCAACACCCCGGCTGCACCTAGAAACTCTGTCCATGAAAGTAATGAACAGATTCGGTGACAAAGGGCAAACCTGGAGTCCAACTCTCACCGGGACCGAGCCGGACTTACTGCTGGCAATGTGGACCAGGCTCTGACACCGGTAGTACAGGGACCTGACAGCCCGTATCAAAGGGCCCGGTACCCCATACTCCCAGAGAACCCCCCACAGGACTCCCAGAGGGACGCGATCGAACGCCTTCTCCACATCCACAAAAGACATGTAGACCGGTTGGGCGAACTCCCAGAACCCCCCAGGACCCTGCTGAGGGTGTAGAGCTGGTTCAGCGTTCCACGACCAGGACCAGAACCACACTGCTCTTCCTGAATCCGAGGTTCTACTATCTGACGGACCCACCGCTCCAGGACCAACACAACCCTACAACATCCAGAGCCTTAAGGAACCCAGGACGGATCTCATCCACCCCCGGGGCCCTGAGGAGCTTTTTAACCACCTCGGCGACCTCGTCCCCAGAGATTGGAGAACCCGACCCAGAGTCCCCAGGCTCAGCTGCTTCCAGATGGAGGACCAGAATCGCCTCAAAGCCATGCGGAAGTCTTTCTCCATGGCCTCTCCGAACTCCTCCCAGCCTGAGCTTATGAGCTACTTATGAGCCAAGCAGATAATTATACTGTACTGTAAAAATATTCAGTTACATTTCTATCATTTATTTTCTAACTGTGCATTAAATTTGGTTTCCAACATTCCAGCTTCACAACTGCCTTGAATAACTGGTGGAGATCAGCAGGTTCATTCGTCACCAGTGTTTATTGCAGCTTGTAACTCAGGGACCCAAACAGAGAAGTGCATTGTGGGAGAATGGTCCTGCTGCTTTGATTCAGGTGATCAGCCAGGTGTGTTCTCCCCAACCAATCAGGGTTTTTCCTGACAGATGAAGGTGTGGAGTGAAACCGTGACGGGTCAGAACGGCTGAGCAAGAGGAGGAGGAGGAAGATGGCTGCAGCTCACCTGATGGGAACAGGTGAAATGAGCGGGAGGGGCAGGTGTGTTTCCAGGCAGGTAGGGGGCGCCCTTAGCCATGACCGCCACATGGCTCGTCTGACCGGACACACGGATGAGAAGTGAAACACACGAATGAACACAGAATGAATGTGTGAAAACATGAATATATGGTCGCTATGGCAACTAGCAATTCGGAAACCTGGACCACCAACCTTCCTGCAGAAACTGGTTTGTTTCTCACTGATGGGGCCCAGCGGCAGCCAGCTCACCTTTGCGGCGATGGCGGCCACAGTGATGTGGGACGAGCCGTGCTGGTGGTGCTGGTGGTGGTTGTGGCGTCCTCTCCTCCTGTCCTCTTCGTCTTCATCCTCTTCCTCGCACTGGGTGCCGCGCTCCATGGTGTGTGTGTTGGCGTGTGTGTTGGTCAGCAGGGACGGCATCGACTCCAGGGCGGCGTGCGTGGATTTAACGCGAACGGCGGCTTCGCGCAGCAGGTCGATGGCGTGAGGCAGAGCGGGGAGGATGAACTGGAAACACTCCTGCAGGAACACGGACAGGTTTAGTCCCAGAACTCCCAGAATGCTTCTCCCAGTTCAGAAAGTCCTCTGGGGGGACGACCTCCACCGACGAGCTGCGCAGTGCCTTCGAATGGCCGCCTGCATTTGGCTCAGCTTCACATTGCTGAAAATGGCATCATTTGATCTGGACTTTCTGCAGTAAAACCAATTTTGAGTTCATGAGACGCAGCAGAACCCGACCTGAACTGTGAGGAGTCACTACTGCACCTGAGAGCCTTTCTTGCTGCCTGGAAGGTTGATGATCAGCGTTTTACCACGAATACCACAAACCGGCCTGCAATGAGTGCAGAGCAGCCGACATTAGATCAAGCAGGCACATCACACACACACACACACACACACACACACGAGGCTGCGGCGGACTCCAGGAGCCTCACCTGGACAGCATCCCCAGAGGGGTAACGTTGAGGGATCCCATCAGCATGGCCAGAGCCATCCCTGGGGCCTCTCGTTCGATCACCTCCCTGGTCGCCTGCAACATCAGTGGCATGACTTCATTCAAAGGACGGACATTTCAGAAATATTCCTGCTTACAGAGGCCAGAGGGGTCGCAAGAAAAAACATGCAAATTAACCGCCGAGGATTTGACAAAAATCAAGTAGGAAGCTACCAGTAGCCCGTTATCTTACAGTTTGGTCAAATATGGCCGCCTTCATGAGGTGGAAAACAAGTTAGCAGCCTGGCTCATGCGATACATGCTAGCAGCCTGGCCACACACTACTTGCCCCCCTAGAGGGTTACGTTGAGGGATCCCATCAGCAGGGATCCCTCAACAGATGGGGGATCATCAGGCTCACAAGCCTAGCCTTGTGAGCCTGGCTTGCTAGCAGCCTGGCCACAAGATAGATGCTAGCACCCTGAGTCTCAAGATAGATGCTAGCAACCTTGCTACATGCTACTTGCTTGCAGCCTGGCTCACGTGCTACGTGCTAGCAGCCTGGCCATTCCTACATGCTACTAGGATCGTTTCTGCCACGGTAATGTTTGGTTGGTGCTGCATTCGGCAGCCTGTGGACTGGCTGGGTGAGTGGAACTGGGAACCGTCACGGGTGGGTTCGTCTGAAGCAGGGAGTGTCGGCCTGTACTGGTACCTCTGGTGTAACGTCTCGTGGAGCAAAACCAGTTCCTCCGGTGGTCAGAATGAGATTCAGCTCCTGCTCATCACACCACTCCAGAAGAGTTTCCTACATGGAAGGAAACACAAGAACCAAGTCAGGAACATCTCCGCTTCCTGGACCAACATCTTAAAGACTCCAAAGAACCCTACCTTGATTTCCTCAATCTCATCTGGAACTATTTTGTAGGCCGCGATAACTCCTCCCAGCCTGCAGGGGGAGACAACAGCGAGGGTCAGAATGTGAAGGCGCCGGCGCCGGCGTTCATGAGAGGACTCACAGTGACGGGTCGTGGACCAGGTCCTTCAGGTTCACTCCACTCCTGTCTTCTGCCAGGTTCTTGAAGCAGCTGTCACTGACTGCAGGGGAGAGAGGGCCGGGTCAGAACCAGAACCCTTCTGCTCCAGTCTATCTAGACCCATCAGGTCAGAACCAGAACCGTTCTGCATTCTAGACCCGTTTTCCTTTAGCACCAAGTCTCAGTTCAGGTTCTGATCCGGATCTCTTCCTGGTCCTAAAGGGAACCGGGTCACTTGATTGGACCGGCACCGACTGTTAGGACCAGCTGGGAACGACTTCAGTCACACTGAGCACAATCCACTTCCTTGGTCCTGTTGGGTCCCTTTCGGTTCTGTTGGGTTCACCATGTTTTAATGTCAGATGGATAATTTATGCGACAGGATCCAGAATAAAATCTGGAAATATAGGTGCTGTGGTGGCGCAGGGGTTTAGCACACCCACATATGGAGGCCTTAGTCCTCGACGCGGCCGTCCCAGGTTCGAATCCCGGCCTGGCGACCTTTGCTGCATGTCTTCCCCCTCTCTCGTTTGTTTCCCTCATTCCTGTCCACTAACTATTAAATAAAGGCCACTAGAGCCAATAAAACCTATAAAAAAATCTGGAAATATGAATATTTATAATAGAAATCAGACTTTTGTCAGAACCTTTTGGGCCCGGTTCCGGTTCCATCAACAGTGATCCCCAGCTGAGCAAGGAGAGACAGGCCGGCTGATACCAGAACCAGAACCACGGGGCACAGCAAGGCATCTCCCTCCTGGTCTGTTGGGGTTGTTCTGAACCGGGTCGGGTCCAGTTTGGTTCTGTGCATTGCAGCGTTTACTGTTTCCATATTGGCAGATTATTATTCAACGCTGTAATTAACAAAACACCGCCTTTTCCGTTTGCAGTGGCCTAGTTAAAGTCTGGCCTGAAAGCCTCCACCATCTAAAATGAATCAGTTCCATAGAGCAGGTCAAAGGTCATCCTCAGTGACACTCAGCTGTTAGTGGGTGTGAATACTTTTTCAGCCCGGATGGAGAGATTCATTCAGGAATTAAATAATGTAATAGTTTTAGTTATTGCTGCCTATTGGACTCTACCGGGCCGGTTCCCGGCTCTGGTTCCGAAGCAGCTGGATCGAGCCTCGGTTCTGTCCTCACTTGTTTTAACCAGCTGAGTCGTGGTTAATGTGCTGGCGGACCGTTTCCGCTTTAACCGGGCCGGCTGGCTCCGAAGGTTCGGTTTGTGTGCGTGAGCAGAACCGCGGCGGCAGCCGGATCCAGCACATCTGCAAAGGGACATGAATAATGCAGCTCATGTAGGAGCAGAGGCTGTTCAACCCGAACCAAGCTGGAGTCGCTCAGCACAGCGCGCGGAAAGCGGAACGTTTCAAAATAAAAGCCTGCCAGGGGTTTCTAACGGCCCCGGCCCGCAGGAAGAGGCGTTCGCCTTTTGTTTTGAAAGTCCCAACCGGGGTTTCTTCTCCCGTCAGTCTGCCTAAATAAAATATCCCAATGCGCTCACATTTCTGCTCCAAACACACATTTCCCTCAATAACTCACGTTTCCATGCAGACATGACCCGAATCCCAGACGAACCGAGCCCGCGTGTGTTCGAACCGAACCCAGAGCTCAGCCCGGACCGCCGGTTAGCTCGCTGCTAGCCGAGCCGCTCTGCAGAGCTCCGAGCCCGGATCGTGACAGCCGCCATAAAACGGCTCCGGTCCGCAGCGAACCGGGCCGCTTCGGGTTGGAACTGCGAACCTACCAGTCAGGATTCCCACTCGGGTCTGATGGTCGTGGTTGGTGAGCACCATCCCGTCCGCCGCCATGTTTCCAACCTCTGTCTGCACCGTGACGGATCATACGTAGCGGCGGGGGGGGGGAGGGAAGAGAGAGAGAGAGAGAGTTGGAGGGGGGAGGAGGGGGGAGAGAGAGGTATGGAGGGGAGCGGAGATCAGTCCTCATGGACCAGAACCAGCTGCTGGTTCCGTCACTGTTAAGAAGTTTCGAAGTCGGGCCAGAACCGGTTCTGGTTCTGGAAGCAGAGGCCCCAGCTGGATCAGAAACCACATAACCGGGTCGGTTCTGGATCCGAAGTTTATGAGTTGTTGACATTTTTTCTTATTTTTGTTTTATTCTGATTAAATTTACATGGAAGGAAATGTTGACATGTTTGATGTTTTGTCAGGACATGAAAGTAAAAATCATTTCAGTTTGATTTGATTTCTGCAGCCGATCTGCAGCGAGTCCCAACTAAAAGTTCACTAAAATCCCTTCAGTTCGTTCCTGTCATCCAGGATCAGGTCGGCCCACAGCATCACTCCGCCCAGCGGAGCCCAGCAGCCAGACAGAAAACAGAATCCATCATGAAGCAGGAGGACAAAACAGCTGCAGACGGTTATTATAAGTCAGTTATTATAAATCAGTTCCTCGAAATGCTGCTGTTACAACAGAGTTTTAGGGCCCAAACGGTTTAAATTACAGAATAAAGTCACAAAAATACAAAAATAAAGTTGTGTGACAATAAAGCCATCATAACTAGAAAAAATCCTATGCTACACATGGTGTTAAGAGAGAATTGTATCATTAAAATGAGAAATGTTGAGCATCTTCAGACGTTTGGAATAAGGAAATAATTCATTCAGAAATCTTTCTGACAGCAGGTTTTCAAAGGTTTCCTCACTAAAACCAACCTGGACCGGAGGCGGAACCGCTCCGGGCCGGTACCTGCAGTAGAACCCGGCTGCCACCCGCCTGGTACCAGGAAGCTGCTGGTTGTTCTGGGTTCCTGGCACCAGGAACCAACAGAACCAGGAATGGGCCCGGTGGGCTGCATCAGGGAGCTACTAGAGCACCCTACAGTCTGAGGAAGGAGGTGCACACAAACGCCTCAGGTCTGACCTTTGACCTCCGGCCTGACCTTGGCCTCTCGCTGTTTGTTGTTTCTAACTTAATCAGCTTTTTCTGTAGCTACAGACATGATGTGCGTACATACGGGTCCAGAAGCGACCCGGATCTGCTCCGGCCCAGAACCTTTGGTATGGAAACTCTCATGGAGTAAATGTGATGTTTGAACATGAAGTTAGGTGGCTGTCTGTCACTGAGGACGGTTAGCCTTGGTTGTCATGAAGTCGCTACATCATGGGACTTCTTTGGTCTCATTGGATGAATAAATAAAAACTTGCTAAGATGATAAACAGTCATCAAGCAAAGCTAGCTGTAAACCCAAGCAGAGCTGGGAGTTGGGTCTGGAGAAGCAGCAGTTCCTCCTGAAGGGGAACCCTTAAACTTCTCGTTCCCTTGATCCCAGGGTCTTCGGTCTTCCTGTTTTCCACCGGTCTCTGTGCTACAGCAAGGTCGTTTTCTGTCGACCTTCAGTCTTCTCCCGCTTGCTTAAACTCAGCTGGCTCTCTGCTAGCGTCGGGTCCACCCTCCGGTACTGGGACCTGGGAGGTGCAATGGTGGTGAGTTCATGCTGGTCGGCGAACACAACCCTCTGGTTCTCATTTCGGATGTTTATCACTTTCAAAATGCGCTTGCCAATGAGGTAAATCATCTCAAGGATGCACATTAAGATGCAGATGGCGCTGGACACGACCATGAAGAGCATGAAGATCTTCTTTTCTGTTGGACGACTGATGAAGCAGTCCACGGTGTTGGGACACGGTGCCAGGGAACACTTGGAAAGTCTGCAGAGAAAGTAGAGCAGATTGAAGCAACTGAAGAACAGCACTGTTGTCTTTGCCAGCAACTAAAGTCCAAAGCTTACTTGGGGAGGTCGTATCCATGGTAGATCCGATACAGAATATAGAGAAACGATGTGTCAAATCCAGCTTTAAAGACCAAGCTCACTAGATACGTCCACCACAGACCTCCTCTCTTCTTGCCGGGGTTGGCGTAAAGGTGAGAGCCTGGGTGCACCGCCATGTACTTCCTGTCCTTTCCCTCGCGGTATTTAACATGAGCCATGACCATCAGAGATGGGCAGGTGACGAAGATCAGCTGCAGCGCCCACAGACGGATGTGGGAGATGGGGAAGATATGGTCGTAGCAGACGTTGTTACAGCCCGGCTGAAAACAAGTCAAACATGTTAAGTTCTGGACCGCACCAGAAGGAGAGCAACCAACTAGAGCAGAAACGCATCATGACAACAGAAAACTTTCCTGTTGGGTTTGGACAACAGGAAAATTGTCCAAACCCAACAGAGAAGACCAGAGAGAACCGCCTGCTACACCACCATGGACAGAAACTACAGTAGCCTCTGAGACCCGGACATAAACCAGGTCAACATGACTGGTTAGACAGCCAGCTGTGGTGTGAGGGATAAATCAGCCTGAAGCTGTTCCATCTGAAGGCCAGCAGGGGGAGACTCATGTGCAGCATCTAGCTGTAAACAATGACTTCGACCAAAGTAAAATATCTTTAACAAGGATGTTTCTAGAGCTGGATGCTGACTTGAGGAGGATGGGGTCCTAAGGTGCATCTGGGCTGTTTAGCCAACGGTCTTGATGAGGAGCACGAAGGTCTGAATGAGGTTTTATCAGGTCAACTAAAGGTTGCTATGGAGAGTCATCCAGCGTTCGACCAGGAACCTGCTGGTCCGCCACTCTGACTCACATGTTCAGGTGTGTTAGTGTGGAGCTCACCTGTTTGGTGTTGCACACAAAGTCTTTGCTCTCATCTCCCCACACCCTCTGGGCTGCCACTACAAACACCATGACCCGGAAGACAAACACCATAGACAGCCAGATCCTCCCGAAGGCCGTGGAGTACTTATTGACCCCGCTCAGCAGATTCTCCAGTCCGGACCAGTTCATCCTGCCAGGTTAGGGTTCTGGGACACACCCGGGCTCTGACTGGGGACAGGAGACAGGAGACATCAGGAAGACATCGTGAGACATCGTGAGACATCGTGAGACACCTGCCACTCCAGTCCAACAGGTTCAATTGTAGAGCATCTGGGCGAGTCACGTTAATGCCTTCGTCTCCATTGCTGCTCTAACCAATCCCTCACAACATGGTTCTGTTTGGACCTACAGTCCATCAGAACCGCCATTCAGAGTATAACTGGGTCAGAACTTCACCCGGCCCAGTCATCAGGTTCATTAGAACCTTGTACGCTGTTTGGTAAAGTGTGGTTCTGATTGAAGTTCTGAAAAGGACCAGAAACCTGGCAGTTCCTCTGGACCGGAGAGGAAAACAGGAAGACCAGATGAGCTCTGATGTTTGATCACTAGATTCCGACCTGGTTCTGACACGGATCATGGTGTTGTTCTAAAGGAACATGGAAATGTTTCTGTATTCTCTGACCTCCAGACAGCAGCTGGGCGGATTCTCAGGGGACAAGCTTTATCCGGCAGACCCTTCAGCCGACCAAGGATGACCACAAAGACTCTCAGTTAGAGGAGAGTCTGATTCTGATTTGCACTGTATGGTGACCTCAGATCCTTACACTACAACCCAACAGATTACTGTCAAACCCACCTGCTGCACCTGGCGCCAGCCTTAGCACATAATCCAAAAAGTTAACTTTAACCTGCACTGAAACATCTTTTTATTCTTTTTTTTTGCACACAATTACAAGAATCCTTTAACAGTTTGTTTCTCTCCGCTGTCGCTACATGCATGCTCAGCCTGACGGACTGCTGCAAAGTGCAGTCTGCTGGGTTTATGCAGAAACTTTTCCAGCTAATTTGAATGAATTGAACTTGATGCTCTGACTGATAACTGGGATCAAGTGAAAGACTGGACATTTGAAGTGAAACCATTCCTTTTGGAAAGAGCATCGATACAATGCGTTATGAATTGGTGCTATAGAAATGAACTGCATTGAATGAAAATCAATTTCTTCACTAGAAATTTCTATGAATGTGTTTGTTTATTGGTAATATCAACACTTCTATGGTCAAGCGCTTTAAAGCGGAGGACAGAGAGCTGTTGTTCCAGCTGTAGGCGTTGTGCGTACCTTCATATTTTCATTCAATCAAGAGGGAAAAAAATACAGTCATTGGACTTTTCATTATCTAACCCGCTGTACTATTAACAGAATTGTGGATAAAAAGGTATTATGTATCAAAACATTGTGTACACAGCGCAGCGCACATCTGTGTGAGTCTGTGGGTGGAAACATGTCCGTCCTCAACCTAGATGTTGTTGCTGGAGCTAACTGTGACAATGCGGTGAAGCTAGTATTGAGAGGATAATGATTAAAACCTGTAGCTTGTTGTCTCCTCTCTCGTTCCCCGGGTCGAGGGTTTTCCCCGTGCATAAGGGCAAAACACAAACCATTCACGGTTCTACTTCAAACATATCCAGAGTTTATTCAGACAATCAAATCACACCAACAGCACCAGAATCATCAGAAACTCAAAACCACAAGACAGACATCAATCACCTAAAAGAAACAGAAAAATGGACAAATACAGAGACAAATACAGAGACAAGCGTCTCTGGAGAGCGCCGGCGCCGCCGCACCCCAACGATCTGATTCATTATTTTAGCTCCTAAACTTTTAAAGGAAGGTGTGTCTCTTCTCTAATGTATGCAGTCTGGGAGGGTCCTGCTCCCCTGACTACAAGGAGTTTCACATTTCAAAGGGAAGATGCTCTAAATGATTTTAGGACTTTTCTTGCGAGGCCTGGAGGAGGAGTGACCATGTGCTTCATTTCACGTCTCTGTGAGATCCTGGATTCTCCAGGTGTCCTCACAAGACAGGACCCTAACTCTTATATGGGTTCAGGAAAAGGTTATCTTAACACAGGCCTTGTGAGAGACTCCTCTGAATAAACAGATCCTGGCTGTAAACTAACAACAGGAGGGGGCAGAACTTCTCCTCTAACCCAGAACATCCAACAGGCTGATCTGGATACAAGAACTGGAACAATTATCTTCTACTTGTTGATTATCATAGACTAGCACATATCCAGATTAATAACTAGAACTGTTAATATAAAACTACAGATTAGACTCAACTGATCAAGTCATGCACATTATGTATAAGGAAAAAGTTCTGCTGATCAGACTGTTGATTGAGCCAAATCTAACTAATGTTAACTTAAAGTTGAGTCCTACTCAAAGTAATGTTGATATGTCTAATATTTAAACATGTGCTTAAAGTTAAAACTAGCATCATTGAATTATCATTTCCAACAAAAGGCTAGCTGAAAGGGTGCAGTGAAGCTAGCTGAAAGGGTGCAGTGAAGCTAGCTGAAAGGGTGCAGTGAAGCTAGCTGAAAGGGTGCAGTGAAGCTAGCTGAAAGGGTGCAGTGAAGCTAGCTGAAACGGTGCAGTGAAGCTAGCTGAAACGGTGCAGTGAAGCTAGCTGCTTTGCTTATCTGTCTTCTTTTATCTTGTGAGTCTAGTGCAGTGATAGTATTTTTGTATCCTCCAATAATATCTTGCAGGCGCTACTGATCGCTAATATACACTATTAAACCACCTGTTGACTTTAAACAGTCCAACATGTTTAATTAATGTTAATATGCAGGAGGCAGACGGTACCGTGCCTCACAGATAGGGGGCAGCGTTGAGCCTGAAAGGCAGAATGAACAACAGCTGCTCTTCTTCTACGCATCAAAAAGACTGAAAACAAAAAGAAAAATCTGGTCGCAGTGGAGATCATCTCTGTTAAAACTGCCGGATTTAAAAATAAACAAAGAAAGCGAGAAACTTTTATTTACACAGTGAGAGGCAAAGAAACTCAGATTATACACAATATTTAACTTTAGGCAGAAAAAGAGATGTCAGCCTGAAAAGCATTAACATAAAAAAGTCTAATTTAAACGTATAAGTTTTTGTATTTGCGGGCTTCCTGTCTGGAAGTAAATGTTATTATTATTCAATATTTGTTTATTTTTCTTGATCTCATTTTGCTGAAGCGCATGGAATCGGTTCCCAGTTAAAACGGAAAAATCTGTTTTTATTTTGGATGGAACATTGACTGCGGTTCTGTTTGGACCTGATGGAGCTCTGGTACCAAGTGGAGTCCAACAAAACCTCTGGTTCTGGCTGCTGCTTCATCTAACTGAAGTAGAGGAACCGACCCGCTTTGATAAACTATCTGGGACCAACAGGGTAGAACCCAGAGGATCAGGGGGTCCAAACCCAAGGTTCTGCTCACATCCACAAGGTTCTGAAGGAACCCATGATCAGCTTGTGGATGTCTCTAACTCACGAACAGAACTGGGCCCGGTTCTGGAGGTGGTGATCCGGCCCAGCAGATGTTTCCTCAGGAAGCTGCTGGGAGGGAAGCTTTCTGGTCTCGCTGATCAGGATGGAAAACTTCCTGTAAAACTTCAGGTTCCTGTGTGGTTCTGAACCAAACTCAGTAAAGCAGATAAAACCCAACCCAACAGAACCTTACCTGGTAGAAGACGTCTCAAACAGCCAGCGTGTGGAGCAGAGGAAACTCTGGATCGTCTCTCTGCCCTGGGAAAACCGGCCGAACCACACGGAGCAGCAACAACGTCACCAGCCTCACGTCAGCACAAAGGCTGAGCGAGTCCCGGCCTGAGAGTCCCCGCCTGCAACCAGACTCAGAGCAACTCAGAGCAACTCAGAGCAACTCAGAGCAACTCCAGAAAAACTCCAGAAAAACTCCAGAAAAACTCCAGAAAAACTCCAGACGCAGCTGAAGCAGAGCGGCCGTCCTGACACTTAAAGGGCCAGCGCCTTTTTTAGGGGGGAGGACAGGGGCCACGCCTTGCAGGGCCTGCTGACGGAGAACAGATGTTCACAGAACCTCTGCAGTCCATCCAGACTCAAACTTCTCACATAATCAGAGGAAACTCTGAGCTTCATGGCAAAGGGTGTGAATACTTATGGAAATGTGATTTCTTGGTTTTCTACTTTTAATAAATTTGCCTAAAATTCAAAACCTCTTTCCACATTATCGTAATGGAAAAGCAGGAACATTTCACTGGAGAAAGTGAAGCACTGTGAATACTTTCTGGATGTTAAGCTCAGAACAGAGCCAATAAAATATCATTTAGGTTCCAATCTTTGGAATATTTAACACTTACTTTCCTCATCCTGGTTGTACTAAACAACTTCTGTTTGTTTTGTTGTAGATCTCTGATTTCTTTTCTGTTTTAGTGTTAAATGCTGTTGAGATCGTTTTAGGAGGACTTTAATGTTCATGTTGACACTAAATGTAGCCTGTAATGCTGCCTTAGACCCTCCTGTCTTCACATTAACCCTGCGCTGTCTGACCAGTTTAATACGCTTTGACTTTATTTAACTGCATATTCCAAAGCTGGGAGAAATGTTCACCAGAGCAAACCTTTATCAGGCTGCGCTGACGGCGCTGACGTTCATATTGTTGCTCCCTCATTAAACAATGAAGCCCTTTGAGGAAGAAGCTGCTTACCACAGGAGGTCGACTCCCTGCTAGAAAACTGGAGAAAATGCCACAACATCATTACATTGTGTTTTAAAATTGTAATATTACAAATTACATTGTTATAAATCTTGATAATTAGTATGTGGAAGAGTAAGAACAACACTACAGGAGCTAGGTTCAATCACCTTGTTTTACTTAGCTGAGATCTACAGAGTTAGAAATCTGATTTTTGCATCTTTTTTAAAAACAAATGAATCCTGTCATCTGGATGTGAGTGGAGCCCCCTGTTGGTCAGATAGAACTCAGTTATTACAGTAAAATACAGGAGGAATGCATGTAATTCACACTGAATCTGTCTGGATAAGAAGTGCCTTGATTTGTAAACAAACAAAACAGAATCGAAATGGAAAGATGAATACATGCATGTGTAAAAAGTTTGATTCCTAAAAAAAAAAACCCGTTTTCATGACAACGTTATGAATGAGCCTAAAACGAGTCAGGCAAAATTTGTCGGAACAACATTCCTTGCTGAGTGGCTCGTTTCTTAGTTGTAACCATGTGGTAGCGCCAATTAGTTGATCCTCTCCAATATGGCGGCCTTGTTAACGTAGTAATCCGTAAACTGGGAAAACCGGACGACTTTTATTTTGGAAACCAAGTAGGCGGAAGTTATATTCCTGCTAATCTTATGTCCCTGTCCAACATGTCTCCCTCGCAGAGGAGTCTGTGTCAGTAGTGTGGGGTTTTTTCTCCGTGGATCCTCCGCCGTGTGTGAGTATTCCCGTGGGTGTGACGTGTTTTCGGTGTGTCGCAGCGCCGGCAGATGTTGTGTATCCTCGGGTGCCCGCGGTAACAAGGTCACCGGATCCCGTCCTGAGCTCCGGGCTGGGAACATGGAGGAAGCTGACCTGTTTTCAGAGGAGCTGTCCGGTGGAGCGGACCGGTGGACCGGACCCGGGGCAGCGGACCGGGGAAGGGGACCGGTGGACCGGACCCGGGGCAGCGGACCGGGGGACCGTGGGTGGTAGAACCGCCGCTGGGTTATCGTACCACTACCGCAACCTTCTCTGACCCGACTAACAGAACCAGGATCGGGTTTGATGAACATACCACACCGACCTTTGAGGTCTGACCTACTTTAATGTTCGTCCTCAAAATGATCCGTTTCTTCGTTCGGCTCCTCACGGCTCTTTGTTTTCACGTGACAAACCAACTGGGAATTTGACTTGAGTCCAGTTAAGATTATCATCCATCCGAGTTCGTTGCGCTCTCCTCTGCTGTGATTGGTTGTTCTGATTCCACGCAATCAATGACGTTTGTGTGCGGAGGCCAAAACATCCATCCATTTTCCTGCACCCTTTTCCCTTACTGGGGTCAGGAGGGTTGCTGGTGCCTCTCCAGCTATCGTTTCGGGCGAGAGGCGGGGTCGCCTGGACAGGTCGCCTGGACAGGTCGCCTGGACAGGTCGCCTGGACAGGTCACCTGGACAGGTCGCCTGGACAGGTCGCCTGGACAGGTCGCCTGGACAGGTCGCCAGTCTGTCGCAGGGCAACACAGAGACACACAGGACAAACAACCATCCACACACACACTCACACCTAGGGAGAATTTAGAGAGACCAATTGAGGCCAAAACATATTCAAATTATTTCGGACAAAAAAAATGTTTTTTAGAAGAATTCTTAGGAAGTTTGGTTTAATTTTAAATCCCAACGAATTAGAGGATATAAATTTCCAGCAGGTCAAAATAAAAATAAAATGTTAAATTAAAATCATTTCTGGCAGAAAATAGAAATATATGATCCATAAGTCATGAGCACTAAAAGAGGGGGCATTTGTAGCTTGAATTCAAAAAGTAAATTTAATTCAATTAAAGGATTATGGTTTTTATCCTGAAAGTGAAAGCTTTTAGCAAGTCAGACTATCCAAGAGCTGTTTTGGATGTTAATGCTGTAGCCCTCCAGTAGCAGTCAGTCATGCAACAAACCTGAAGAGTCCTCTGCCTGAAGGCTGCTGCTTTAGTCTGTACATGCTAACATTGTGGGGTTTCTGTATCTTGGCAGCAGAGACCATTTTCCTGGATGACCTCGTCAGTTCGGTCCACTGGTGCTGCTGGCCATAAATAACGCTGCTCTTATTTAAATTGTTTATTCTAATTCAGTATTCCAAACCTGAGAGAAAATGTCATCAGAACCAACGTAGCAGAGCTGCTCCACCATGCTGCTTTCCTTGACTGGAGATATTTCCCACCTGAACCAGTGAGGACGCAGTAACCGGTACCGCTGCTGGTACCAAATTCCAGACCGTTCAACAAGCTGTTTTTTTGATTTCCCCATTTTTAGGAATGGCTCAGAGGAACCGGGTTCTGTAGAACCCTCTCTGGGTTTGGGCTGCTCTCCCCTAAACGCTCCTGTTCTGTGCGGCAGGTCAGCGCTGGGTCAGCAGGTCGAGTCAGCCAGAACCCAGAACCGCAGCAGCATCATCAATGGTGTGTTTACATCCGAGAGCCGTCACGTTCTGCTGTGTCCGCTCAATGACCTCTGACCTCCTCAGCTGGCATCACGGTGAGTGTTTGTAGCAGCTACTCCTGCTGCTAGCTACTGCTGCTTCTACCAGCTACTGTTACTTGGTAGCTGGCAGCTGGTAGTTGGTAGTTAGTCGCTGGTAGTTGGTATCTGGTAGTTGGTAGCTGGTAGTTGGTAGTGGTAGTTGGTAGCTGGTAGCTGGTAGTTGGTAGCTCAGTAGTCTGGTAGCTGGCAGTTTTTTTTTTTTTTTTTTTTTTTTTTTTTTTTTTTTTTTTTTTTTTTTTTTTTTTTTTTTTTTTTTTTTTTTTTTTTTTTTTTTTTTTTTTTTTTTTTTTTTTTTTTTTTTTTTTTTTTTTTTTTTTTTTTTTTTTTTTTGGTTGCTGGTCGCTGGTAGTTGGTAGCTGGTAGTCGGTAGCTGGGTGGTAGTTGGGTAGCTGGTAGTGTAGCTGGTGCTGGTAGTTGGTAGCTGGTAGTTGGTAGTTGGTAGCTGGTAGTTGGTAGTGGGTAGCTGGTAGTTGGTAGCTGGTAGATGCAGCTAACGTTGCTGTCCTTCAGGCTGCACCTGCATGGCGTTTGCGAGGCTGGGAGGAGCGTTCTGCCAAGCTCAGCACCTGCTGCTCATCGTGGACAAGTGAAGAGGAGGAAGCGTCGTCTCTCCCAGGTTAGTGACTTAGCGCTGCAGCTACAATGCATCATGAGTGCTAACTAATGAGCGATGCGTTTTCAGGTCCGACCCGCCGTCCTGTCGAAGTCGTATGAAGACGAGCCAATTGTCTGCCTGTGCCGTGTTCTGGAGGCGGAGCTTCTGGTGCCAGCCAATCCTCACCGCTCCTTCTTTGTAGAGGAAGAGGCCGATCCAACGGCCAGTCTGTGTTGCCAACCGCTATCCGTCCCTCTGGTTCTGATCCGGTTGCTGATTTTGATCCGCTGCCAGCAGCTAGTCGGTCCAGACAGTGAAGATGAACCGCCCGGCGCCGGTCGAGATCTCCTACGACTGTCTGCGTTTTCTAATCACGCACAACCCCACCGACGCTCAGCTGGGGAAGTTCATCGAGGTATGAACCCAACCTCTTCTGTTCCTGGTTCTGGTTCTGGTTCTGACCCGCTCTGTCCTGCAGGAGCTGAAGGCGTACGGCGTCACCACCCTGGTGCGGGTCTGCTCTGCCACATATGACCGGGCGCCGCTGGGCCAGGAGGGCATCCAGGTTCTGGTGAGACCCAACAGATCCTCCCGACGCGCCGACCAGGTCGGCTCCTTCCTTCTGAACTGCTTGTCTCCACAGGATTGGCCGTTTGATGATGGCTCCGCCCCCCCAGAGCAAGTGGTTGATGATTGGCTGAACCTGCTGCAGGTGAAGTTCAGGGAGGAGCCGGGCGGCTGCGTGGCGGTGCACTGCGTGGCCGGACTGGGCCGGTCAGTAAACCATGGGAACACACTGTCACCATGGAAACCATACCAACAGCACCAACAGATCTGGCGTTGAGATAATCAGTAGTGAAAAAAAAAACACTGAAAAAAATCAAACCTTAAAATGAAAATTAATGCTGAAAAAAATCAAACTGAAAAGTGAATGTTGAAGAAAAGGAAACATTAAAAAGTAAAACGTTAAAGCCTGCAGGCAGAGAAGGTCCATGAAGGAACGCTGAAACACGGACTGCTACAGCTGCACTGATGATACAGTGACAGAATCAGAACGCGCTCAGAGAGATGGGTCAGCTAAAGCTAACAGTGTGAATGAACCAGAACCTGCAGCCTGCAGGCCAGAGACTCGTTTGAGCTAAACCCGGACCAGATCAGATAGAGGTTCTCTTAAAGGTTCTGAACTGATCCGGCTGTGTTTCCCCAGCGCTCCGGTTCTGGTGGCTCTGGCGCTGATCGAGTGTGGGATGGAGTACGAAGACGCAGTCCACCTCATCAGACAGTAAGGGTTCTGCTGTTGGTCCCAGTTCTGCTTCTGGTCCGGTTCTGACCGGATTGTCTTCTATGTGTGTAACAGGAAGCGGCGCGGCGCGCTGAACGCCAAGCAGCTGCACTTCCTGGAGAACTACCGACCCAAACTCTGTCTGCGCTCCAAGGACGCCAACGGCCAGAGCTGCTGCCTGCAGTAGACCCAACGGAACCGGGCCGGGGGGAACCGGGCCGGCAGAAGCCTCTTCCTGGAAACCAGTTTAGATTCATTCCTCCTGCAGTTCAGACCTGGTTCTGCTGGTTCTGATCTGTTCGTTCTCACAGGTCTCCATCAGCCTCAGTCGGCTCCTACAGCCCCCTTGCTGCTCAGTTTGACCTTTGACCCATCCTCATTCCTCTGGTTCTGATCCAGAAAAATCCACAAATGTTGAATAAAGTTGTTTAAGCTGAAACTTTTCTCCTGATCCGTCCAGAACCCACACACAGGTCTCCCCAACCAATCGGCTGTCACCTCACTGGTTGCTATGGTGATTGCCGCTTTTTCCAGGGAAGGAAAGTCCGCCGGGTGTTGGGCCCAGAGTCAGTGTTCAGAACCGTCTCTGAAGGTCTGCATAACTGATCCAGCAGGTCCAGAAGAACCAGAATATCTTCAGGCCTCAGTCAAGGTCAGAGGTCATGGTTCAACATTTCCTCTACGTGTCGCTCCTGCTGCAGAACCTCCAGTGACTGAAACCAGCAGAGGCTTTCAGGTGAAGGCACCATGGACACATGGCAGCCAGTGACTTATGTCCTACATCATTGGACTGCAGTTACTGGACCAGAACCAGATCTTACTGGGTTTCAGGTTCAAGCAAAATATTTAGCTAGCTAGCTAAGTTGGCTTATTTGGATTCCCATTATCCATCACTACTCAACATGTAAAAAGAACAAACATTTTTTACAGTTACACTTAGCATAAGGTTAGCAACATAGCATATTGATTCATAAAAGTAGAATTGTAACTGTTTATTTGTTAAACAATTAAAGAGAATTCTTTAAAAAGCTCTAACGTTTCAACATGAATGAAGCGGCTATTGATGTTAACTCAGTATTTGGAGGCGTGGCCAAAACGAACTGAACTGTTCGTTCACTTCCTCTCCCAACATGGCTGAAACTCCAGTCCAAGTTCACCTGGCTGCAGCAAACAGGAAGGGACGGACCGCTGGCAGTCCCAGACCTTATTTGGAAATGGGACATTCGCACTCCAGAAGTGAAGTGGGCGCTATTTCCTATAATATTGCTGCCTCCCGTTTTTATTTTCTTTTGAAATCTGTGATATTTCTTCACCTTTAGGAAGGAGTTTCACTCTGACTATGTACTTGAACTTCTCTCTTTTATTTACTTCAGCGCAGCTCACAGTTTCTAACATTCTGTCTAAATCTGCTTTTTCAATGCATCTTTTTGGGTCTACTACTGCCTCTAGTGGCGCGGAGGTGGTAACACAACTAATATAATTACATTACTAAATGAGAATATAGATAAAGTATTATTTGCTATTAGAACACCTGCATTACTGACACCGTAAAAGATCAATTATCTTCTAAAACACCAAATGTTGTCATTTTCTTAAGGATGCAGAGCAAATTAAATTACATAAACAAGACCTTCATATGTCATATTTATACATCTCCATCAATTATAGGAGGAAATAAATAAATAAGGAGACATCAAAAGCAACATAATTAACTATGATAAAAAATACTATTTACAATCTATTATTCTGAGAAACATTTTGTTGATAGAGTCTTATATAGGAAAAAAGATTAGATGAAACTATTTTATATATCAAAATGGAAATTTTCCGTCGACTCTAAAACTATAAAATAAAACACCTTCATAGAATCACAATATCAACAATTTGTACATCAAGTAAAACTTATAATGCTATTGGTAAATGTTATCATTAAGCTTGGTTAAAATTATTATTGCACTGTCAATAAATGACTTCTAATAGATGTTCTGTAGTTGCCACAGGGGCACAGTAACACCTTCATGCACTCAGAGGTTCAAACCTCTTAAAAAAAGAGGAAGGATGCTCTCTGCTGAAATGTTCCTTGATGTTTTCTGTGTTCTTTCACCAAACAGTTGAGTTTACCTGCCATTCAAAGTGTAAAAGTTTGTCTATTGTTCTGCAGCTCAATTGAAAAGTTAAAACACTCAACATTGTCTTGTACACCAGCTCTAGTTGGGTAACCCCAAGATCACTGGGTCTTCTTAAAAGGTAGAGACTCTGAAAACAGTTGTTACAAAAATATAGTCCGTGTTTTCAGAAAAGTTGAGCTGACTGTCCTGGAATGATCCAAAAGTATTTAAAATTTTGTCAGTTTAGACAGGTTGGCCATCAAGAGACACTGGAACCACTTTGAGGTTTTGGTTAAGTAATTTAATTAGCTCTACATCCTTAAGAAAATGAAAAATTAATCATAAATAATAGAGACTTTGTGCTATTCTCATTTAGTAATGTAGTTATGTTAAATGTGTTACCACCCCCACGCCACTAGAGGCAGTAGTATGGAGTGAAAATAGTCTCAAAAGATTCGGAGCAGATTTAGAAGTACACAGAAATCAACAGAATTTGTTAAAACCAGAGGCCCAGTCTTCCCTCTCCCCAGCCACTTGTTCCAGCTCCTCCAGGAATATCAAGGCACCCAGTCTGCCCTACCAGACAGCACAGCTCCTCCAAAGCCCTCCACCGGTGGCAGCCCATGGAGAGATTTCAAATCACAGATTTCAAAAGAAAATAAAAACAGGAGGCCCTGATAATATAGGAAATAGCGCCCCCTTCACTTAAGGAGAGCAATGGTCCCAGTTACAAATAAGGTATGAGACTGACAGCGGTCCGTCCCCTCCTATTTGCTGCAGCGAGGTCTTTCTCACCGGAGATAATCCCAGTCAATGGGAGAAAAGTCAAACTGAGCTGCAAGCGAGATTTTAATTGAGTGGAAGGATTTAGTTTGAAGCTAAATAGTTAGCTTGCTAGGTAAATCCTAGGTGCTGATTGTCCCTGTGCTGTCCTCCAGTGAACACCAGACGGTGACACTGAGGATTACAACCAGCAGAACTCATCCATCATCCCAGAACCAGGTCCAGAACGGTTCTTACGAGTCAGAACCAGCAGGTCATCCTGGTCGGCAGCAGCAGCATCATGCTGAGGGGTGATCTGATCAATCCAGTAGAGGAATGTTTCTCAGCTAACAGCACTAAGTTCTTCATGTTGATGATACACGAGCAGAACCACCCGGACCGGAACATCCGGTATTTGAACCTCGTCTGCCTTTTATACCAAAATCAATAAAAACGGAATAGTAAACATTTCAGCTGCAGCTGCTGGCTCTGCCGGCAGAGGGCGCGCCGATCAGCAGCATTGATCCGCGATCGATACTTCTCTGGGTTTCTGCAGCCTTCCTCTTGGCGAGGAAGAGGAGGCGTGTTCGGAACCCTGACCCGTTTAGGCCCAGAAGGTTCTGCGGCTGCTGTGGGTTCGGACACCGAACTGGGTCAGTAGGAGCGGCGGTCCGGGCGGACCGAGAGGGAGCGGCTTCGGAAGGAAGGGAGGGTTCGGTCTGCCTGAGAAAGTTCAGAGGAGTTTCGGGTATCTGGTTCGGTTCGGGACCCAAACTGGACGCGGGAAAAGGAGTCTGGCAACAGAGAGGAGGAACTGATTCCCACCGCAGCGGCAGAAATGTTACCGGTAAGTTTCCCCTTCGGTTCCGACCCTCACTGACGAGAACTAACGGAAACTGACGGAAAATAACGGTCCGCTACTGGACCAGAACCAGAGTTTCTGAATCTGCAAAGTGAGTACTGTGGCCCCCAGGGACCCCCTGCGGCCTGGTACCAGAAGGTGCCTGGTTTCTGGGCCCCACTCCGGCACACCGCCCAGGGTATCTCAGTATGGGGCGGCACCTGCTCTTCATTTAAATAATATCATGTTTAATGATTAAAGGAGCATTCCTTCCATCTTCATCAACACAGAATGAACTCTAGTCTTTATTTAACAAATATGACAAGGGTGTCCAAAGTAGGCTCTAGGGGCCATTTGTGGCTCCATCATGGCTGACATTTGGACTACCAGCACATTAAGCAGAAAACCCCATTTTTTAGTATCACTTTCTTCACTGACAAACTTAAATCTTCTTATTAAAGGTTGAAACGATTTCCCAGCAGCTCCACCAGTCCTCCCAGTTAAAGCTGCTTCCTGACTGGGAGTGAACCCAGAGCCTTTCACGGGTTTCCTCCTGGACTCAGGGAGGAAACCCGAGAGATTTCCCGTCCCAGATTATCTTGAACTTATCCGTGGAGTGCTGATCCGCTGTGACATCATCATCACTGTGACATCACAGGGTCAGCTCCTGTTTTCATGTCTCAGGACTTGATTCCAACATGGTTCACTTCTGTCTAGCTTCATGACATTTGGACTAAATCAAAACCCAACCAGAACTTCCTGCTTGCAGGTGCCGAGTCATTGGATTTAATGCTGGGTCAGTGGTTGCTATGGTGACGGCAACTCTTTACGTTTACTGTAAGAAAGCGACTTGACTTCCTGTTTCCTGTCTATTGGCAGAGAGAGGAAACGGTAAAGATCTGTTTTTTAATTGGTTAGCTTTTATGCTAACTACTGGTGACATGTATGCTTTTATTTTGGTAGGTTTCATGTGAAAGTAGCTATGGCAACGGACCTCAGATCAACAAGAAACATTTAACGGCCGAAAAAAGGGTTTAGAGGTTTAATGATGTTAATACCTGGGACTGAAGGTTCAATGTCTATGAATCTGTGATTGGGAAACGATTAATTATTATTATTGGTTCTGAGTGAACGTTTTGAAGGCCTTTTACAGCTTATGTACTTTTTACTGCTAAGAGTTCTGCTTATTTTATTGTATTTATGTTACGTTGGCTGATAATGCACTGAAAAAAGAGAACAGCTGATAGAACTTAAATATATCTCACTTACTGGTCAGAAGTAGCTGGAGAGGCACCAGCACCTCCCGACCCCAGTAAGGGACAAGGGTGCAGGAAAATGGATGGATGGATGGATGGTCAGAAGTAATCAAATTAAATTCATCCAAGTTAATTTATTAGTTTTATTAAGTTATCCAGTTAAGCAAATGTAAATAAAATATTTTGACAATTAAAATGTCAAAAATGCATTTTGGTTTGAATGTCCCAGTGATTCCAGGAGCTGTCTGGGTCTTCATGCCCCTGGTAGGATCACCCAAGGCTGACTAGGTGTCTTGGGTGATCAGAGAGGCCATGGAGAAAGACTTCTGCATGGCTTTGAGGCGATTCTGGTCCTCCATCTGGCATCTCAGTAGAAGGAAGCAGTGAAGCAGTGCAGCACCAACACTGTGTATAGTGGGGACGTTGTGGGCTGGTGGGCAGAGTACTTCGAAGACCTCCTCAATCCCACCAACATGCCTTCCATTGAGGAAGCTGAGCCTGGGGACTCTGGGTCGGGTTCTCCAATCTCTGGGGACGAGGTCGCCGAGGTGGTTAAAAAGCTCCTCAGGGCCCCGGGGGTGGATGAGATCCGTTCTGGGTTCCTTAAGGCTCTGGATGTTGTAGGGTTGTGTTGGTCCTGGAGCGGTGGGTCCGTCAGATAGTACAACCTCGGATTCAGGAAGAGCAGTGTGGTTCTGGTCCTGGTCGTGGAACGCTGAACCAGTTCTACACCCTCAGCAGGGTCCTGGAGGGTTCTGGGATTTCGCCCAACCGGTCTACATGTCTTTTGTGGATGTGGAGAAGGCGTTCGATCGCGTCCCTCTGGGAGTCCTGTGGGGGGTTCTCTGGGAGTATGGGGTACCGGGCCCTTTGATACGGGCTGTCAGGTCCCTGTACTACCGGTGTCAGAGCCTGGTCCACATTGCCAGCAGTAAGTCCGGCTCGGTCCCGGTGAGAGTTGGACTCCAGGGCTGCCCTTTGTCACCGAATCTGTTCATTACTTTCATGGACAGAGTTTCTAGGTGCAGCCGGGGTGTTGAGGGGATCCGTTTTGGTGGCTTCAGGATCACATCTCTGCTTTTTGCGGATGATGTGGTCCTGTTGGCTTCATCGGGCCGTGATCTGCAGCTCTCACTGGAACGGTTCGCAGTCGAGTGTGAAGCGGCCGGGATGAGGATCAGAGGCTCCAAATCCGAGGGTCTTGAGCCGTTGGTGTCCTGCCCCTAGTGGAGGAGTTTAAGTATCTCAGGATCTTGTTCACTAATGAGGGAAGAAGGGAGATCGACAGGCGGATTGGTGCAGCCTCTGCAGTGAAGCGGGCGCTGTACCGGTCCGTCGTGGTGAAGAGAGAGCTGAGCCAAAAAGCCAAGCTCTCGATTTACCGGTCGATCTACGTTCCTACCCTCATCTATGGTCATGAGCTTTGGGTCTGAAAGAACCAGGTCCCGGATACAAGAGGACAAAATGGGTTTCCTCCATAAGGTGGCTGGGCTCTCCCTTAGAGAGAGAAGCTCAGTCATCCAGGAGACTCAGAGTAGAGCCACTGCTCCTCCGCGTCGAGAGGAGCCAGTTGCCTCAGGATTCTTGGAGGAGCTTGAACAAGTGGCTGGGGAGGGAAGTCTGGGCCTCCCTTCTAAGGCTGCTACCCCCGCGACCCGACTCCAGATAAGCGGAAGAAGATGGATGGATGGATGGATGATGGACGGACGGACGGGCGGGCGGACTGACTGACTGACTGATTGACTGATTGATTGATTGATTTAAGGTATGAATACTTCTGGACCGGACAGCAGATTGGGTCCTGATTGGTTCCTGGTCTGTGATGATGATTTTTATTATCCTGTTACTGATCAGCCAATCAGACCTGGCCTTGTGTTGCCATGGTTACAGATGATCCTGACGGTTTACCTCAACGACACCCAGCAGATGCTAACTGAAGTCCCTGTTACCATGGCAACCAGAGTGACCGACGTGGTGTTGTTCTGCAAGGAGGCGGGCGAGTCTGAGTGCCACCTGGCCGAGGTCTGGAACGGACAGGGTGAGTGGAACTGGGTCGGAACCAGGATCGGTCCAGAGCTTCAGGCACACGGCGGTCTGTGTGACATTCTTCTGGTGGCGTTGGAGTCAGGGGCCCAGTCCTGGTTCTGGTTCTGCTGCAAATGTTTAGTAAGTTTTCAGCAGCCACATTCTTTCAATAACTTGAATATTAATAAAACTGGAAATTATTTTACTGATAACAGAACAAAAATATTATTATATGTGAAATAATCTTCCAGTATATTTAGCCTAATTGGGTCCATCAGAACCGCATCAGAACCTCAGGGCGTGGATCAGTCTGCTGCCTCCAGGAAGTGACGCCATCTTGTCTTCCTCAGAGCGTTCGCTCCCTCAGGAGCTGCTGCTGCTGGATCTGCTGAACGCCTGGGGGGCCCGGAGGCCAGAGGTCCGCTACTACCTCAGACACCGCCCCCTGTGGCCACCAGGTAGAACTGCAACACCAAACTTCCTGCTAGAACAGTGTTTCTCAACCCTGATCCTCAAGGCACCATGGCTGGTGCCTCTACATGTTTTAGAGGTTTCCGTACTTCGATGTCCCTGATTCAACTGATTGCAGTTCAGCAGTCCTGACGGGTCAGTCCTGACGGGTCAGTCCTGACGGGTCACTTGACTCATCTGGCCCTCGATCCTTTGAGTCTGGATGATATTTTGTTGTTTGCTCTGCAGGAAACCCACCAGCCTCGGATCAGAACCGGACTGAGGCAGCAGAGAGCGATGAGGTAAATGGGTCGTTTTCTCCGCTCCAGAACCAGCAGCTGAAAGTCCGTTCACCAAGAACCAGAACGCTGCAAACACAATAGAACCTCCTGATAGTTCTGGATCTGTTTGCTCTGACACCAGTCTGCAGCTCCACTAGAATTAGACCAGAACCATCCCAGACCCAGAACACGGGCAGGTAGAACATATGATGATTAGAACCCAGTTGTCATGATGTTTTATATGGTCTAGTCAAAGCAAAGCTGTGAGTGAAGGAACCTGCTTTAGTTCTAGAGTTGAATCGGACTCGGTCAAAACCAGCAGAGTCTGGACTGAAGGCGGATCAGAACCTAAAAATAAGTGTGTGAGACCGTCGTGTGTGTGTGTGTAATCCTGGATTAGTGATAGTCATCATTATACGGCTCCAGCACTAAGTGGTGATGATCAAACCGGGTGTGGACCGGGTCGGACCGGACTGCTGAGGACGGTCTGGTCCCCGAGTCACTCAGGAGAAACAGCCAGCTCCTCTTCCTCTTCCTCCTCCATGTTGAACCTCGGCTGCTGGAGTGATGACCCGGTTCTGATCCGGTCAGGTCGGTCAGTGAAGGCAGGATTATCCTGGTCCATGACATAACCGGACTAAGAGGATTGTCTAAAAGCTCCTCCTCTTCCTCCTCTTCCTCTCACCTTGCTCTGTCTCCCCAGGCACCAGAACCGACCGTATGCAGCAGAACCGGGCTGCTGTAGGTGAGTTCTGATGGTTTATTGGTTGAACAGAACCAGCGTCCTGGAGCGGAGAAGTTTTGACCTTTGGCCTGTAGCCTGAGATCAGGTCAAGACAGGAACAGGTCTGTTGGACATACAAGACATCCGTCTCCATGGCGACACCATGAGACGCGGCGGCTGTGTGTTTAATGGAACGTTGTCACTTTAAGAGGACGTCTGCAGCTTGAAATGACATCAGCTGTTAGGGGGCGGGGACTCACAGGAAGCAGGAGGATGATGTCAGTGTCCGACCCGACCTGAACCAGACCGCACCAGAACCGGGCCAACCTGGGCTCAGCAGAACCAGAACCAGAGTTTTTATCAACAAAGCAGTTAGCATATAGAGGCTAGTGGATAGCTGTGAGTGGTTAGCGGTTAGTGGTTAACAGCGAGTCGTTAGCTACTACTGGTTAACTGTGAGTGGTTAGTGGTTAGCCAGTAGTTGTTAGTTGTGGGTGGTTAGTGGCTAATATTTAGCAGCTGGAGGTTAGCGGCTTGTGGTTAGTGACTAGTTGTTAGCAGCTATTGGTTAGCTGTTAGAGGTTAGTGGTCAGCAGCTAATAGTTAGCAGTTAGTAGCGAGTGCAGCGGTTCAACAGAATTACATGAAAATGAAAAAGAACTGTTCAAACCAAAAGATTCAGTTCAACTGCAACAACAACCAGATTATTCTGGACCCAGAACTCCTGATTCCGATCCGGTCCAGATTATCCTCTACCTTTTCTCTGTCAGTTTTTCTGATCTGACCACATCCTGGACTTCACATGCGGACCAGCAGAACATCGACCGGGTCGGACCGGGTCACATGTCCTGCAGCGTGAAGCAGCCTGCAGGACTCTGCTCTTCGCTCTGCCAGCATCATCTTCCTCATTAGCCACATCTGGAGGAGGCGGGGCTAAGCTGGCTTTGCTGCAGTAGAGAGAGAGAGGAGTTGGGCGAGAGACGGGGGACGGGAAGGGGGGGGGGGGCGTCGCAGCAAAGAGCTGCAGCAGGACAAGGAGAGAAAGAGAACATGCTGGTTCTGACCCGGTTTCTCCTCCCGGACCAGCCCAGCCGGGACCATGGAGTGGAACGAAGTGGACCTGGTGCAGGAGTTCACGGTGGAAGGACAATGCAGCAAGATCAAGGTCCGCTCCTGCAGGATCACCTGGGACAGCCCACAGGTACTGCAGCCGGGCCGGCCCTGGCCGGCAGAACCAGCAGGGTTCTGCTGAACATCTCAACACACCGACTACACCGGCAGGAATTCTGCTGGCTCCACCAAGACAAGGAGCCCAGCAGAACCAGACGTAGGGTTCTGGACGATTCTGGAGGTTCTGGAAGGTTCTGGAGGATTTCTGGAGTGTTCTGGAGATTCTGGAGTGTTCGGGAGGTTCTGGAAGGTTCTGGAGGATTCTGCAGGGTTGTGGAGTTTCTTTAGGGTTCTTGAGCTTCTGGTGTTTCTAACCACTAACCACAAATATCTTAGCCATGCTAACAGTAATCCATTAAATACTTCTGGAGTCAACATGCTAATGCTAAAGTGCTAATCACATTAAAGATTAGCAGAAGCTAAAGTTAACCACGATGACTCGCTAGCAGCAGTCCTCAGGTTCTGATTCTGCCACGTTTTATAAAGTTCTTCCGTCATTAAGATGGGAAACACTTTAAGGCAAAAAATGTTTTAAGAGGCTCAAATATGTTGGCCATCTTGAAAAATGGTCTTCATCTTAAAACTGAAGTGACTGATGGAAAATATGCATAACTGAGAGGTTAGCATGCTTATATTCCACCACTAGAGGGAAGTAAGGAGTAGCTCAGGTCTGAGCCGAGTGAAGCTGTTGCATGGAAGAAGAAGTTAAATGGCCAGGTGCATCACCTGTAAGAGAAAATAGAACCTGTTATATGTTCTCCTGCATAAACAATGAAGAAACTGTATTGTTTTCTGCAATGCCTATCTGATTTCTGTCTGATTTAATAATCAGAAAGGAAAAGTTTTTCCAAACCAAACCTTCCTCTGCTCTGCAGACACTCACTGTTACCATGCCATTTACTGTGTGTGTGTGTGTATGTGTGCAGGTCCCGCAGGTGGAGCTGACCCTCTCTGAGCTCCAGGAAATGGCCACCAGGCAGCAGCACCAGATCGAGGCACAGCAGCAGACGCTGATGGCAAAGGTAACAGCACCAGCAGCGACTACAATTTTGCAGAAATTTATGCAAAATCCAAAGATCCCTGCCATTTTTTTTCTTTGATGCGTAATTTTTATTGATTTATTTTTTTCGTACAAATTTCCTGAATAGAAAAGCACCAACTTGAAGTGTTGCTATCTCCCACCTGCAGGTGGCAGTGTGTGGCCTGTCCATGTGGCGAGTTACAGAAATCAAGTTATTTAACTTCTATAGTGAAACAAAAATGTTTCTCTTTGTCTTCTGTGTGTAGATTGTTGGAGTCTAATGTGGAAAAGTTTGATCAGAGATTTGTTTTTATGTTGGCTCACCTAAAATAAAAACATAGTGAGATTTCAATATCCTGTACTGTAGGACAGACTCACAGTAAATACTGTTCAGTGTAGTGTTCTGCAGCTCTGATTAACCAGAACCACAACCGACCAGCGATACATTCATGACTCTCCTCTGTTTCAGGAGCAACGGCTGCGGTTCCTTCAGCAGAGCAACAGAACCAACACAGAACACTCACAGGTAGGCCCACATCTTCCCATAGATGTTCCCCCAGATGTTCCCCTGATGTTCCCCAGATGTTCCCCCAGATGTTCCCCCAGATGTTCCAAATGTTCCCCCAAATGTTCCCCCAGATGTTCCCCAGCTGTTTGTCTCTCTGCAGGCGGAGGCGGAGCAGCTGCAGCGCCTCAAGGAGCGGGTGGAGAGCCAGGAGGCAAAGCTGAAGAAGATCCGCACCATGAGAGGCCAGGTGGATTACAGCAGGCTGATCAACGGGAACCTCAGTAAGACCAACAGCAACAATCACCAGCCAGCCGATCGTCACTCTGAGCTCTACTGCTTCTGTCTGCAGCCGCAGAGATCCATCATGTGAGCAGCTTGTTCCAGGAGAAGCAGGACGAGCTGCAGGCTGCCGTCAGCAGGGTGGAGCAGGTAGGGGGCGCTGCTGCAGGTAGGGGGCGCTGCTGCAGGTAGGGGGCGCTGCTGCAGGTAGGGGGCGCTGCTGCAGGTAGGGGGCGCTGCTCGCAAGTAGGGGGCGCTGCTGCAGGTAGGGGCCTGCTCGCAAGTAGGGGGCGCTGCTGCAAGTAGGGGGCGCTGCAGCCACTATAAGAGCATGAATTATTCCTATTAGAGTCAAAAAGCAGCTTTTTAGCCTTTTCTTGCTCTTCACCTTCCTCTCATCTTGCTCCTGGTGTTCAGCTGACCCAGCAGCTGGAGGACCTGAGGAGGGGCCGCCTTCAGCTGCAGAGTGACACCCAGAGGCTGCCGGAAACCTCCGGGTCCCCGATGGGGCCCGCCACCCAGAAGGGCTCCTTGTTATCCGGCTCTGCTGCTGTTGAGCTGAGGAAACTCTACCAGGAGCTGCAGGTGAGCCGATGGTTCCGATGGTTCCTTAATTCAGGCGCTGCTGGATTAAATCTGTCTAGAATGAATAAACAAGCGCCCCCTGCTGTAGCCAGACAGGAAGGAGTCGCCATGGTGTTGTGGAATAAAATACATGTGAACATTTCATGATTCTGTTTCAAGCTGAGATGGCGGCTAGTTCAGGTCGGGGTTATAAGCTTTACATTGTTTTAACAAATATTGACATCCAAGTCGATTGAAGGCTGTCGGCCTTTACTTTGCCACTCATGTATCGGTACCGGCTGTATTTCAGGCCCGGAACTGTCAGAACCTGGAGCAGAGCGGTCGACTGGCTCAGAACCAGGAGCTGTTGTCCAAGCGGACGGGTCAGGTGGCGGCCATGGACCGCCGCATCGGAGAGCTGAGGGACCGTCTCCACAGGAAGAGAGCAGAGGTACCGCCCTCATCCCGCTTCCTGTCCCGCCGTCCTCTCTGATACCCGTCTCCACTCCAGCTGAGCCAGACTGACGGTCCGTCCTCCCACCGGACGTCCCCGCAACCCGCCGTCTCCGGCCGAGTGGCGGCCATCTGCCCATACGTCCAGACGCCGGCTGAAGGGATCCTCGAACCAGGACGCCCAGCGGACCCTCCACCCAAAGCCACGCCGCTCAGTCACATCCGCTCCCTCTCAGGTCCTGGTGTCTTCACGGTGGACTCTCTCTAGTTGTCCCTAGTTGTCCCAAGTGAATTGCCAGACTCTTTGCTTGACGTTTTTCTGTTTCTTCTGTTTCCTGTTCAGTCAGCGATGCGCAGTGGCCCAACATCAGCCGGACTGGAGCCGACTGGAGGACCTGCAGTCCAGAACCGGTACCATTAGTTCTTCTGACCCATACTGTTCCCTACGTCTGACCGGAAACCAGATCTAACATCCGTTTCAGGTCCCTAAGCAGTAGAAGAGCACTGTACCTTTAAACTCCGCTCCGGTGGTGATGTCATGGCTTTGTCAGCTTCTGATAGGTTAATTCTCACTCTGCCCAACGAGGAAGAAGCTATTACCGCAGATGTTCAGAGGGACAAAGACCTTTGTCTGTGGAGACACGTCCAGTCTCGTGGACACTAGGAAGCCTGGGAACACCATCCCTACTGTAACGCATGGTGGTGGCAGCATCATGCTGTGGGGCTGTGTTGCTAAACAGTCGTGTACAAACTGGTTTTCTAGTCAGCAGAACTGAAGGCTCTGTGAGGAAGAACGGTTACAATCCTGACCCGATTCCAGTGGTTCTGTGAGGAGGAATAGACTCAGTCCTTGTCCTAGAGGTTAAAGGTCAACTCTCATAAAATGGTTGAAAAGTTCTGATGATCCAGAGGTTGTCTGGATCCAGAACCAGTTTGGTGCACTGGACCTGAATCAGGAAGTTCAGTCCGGTTTCATGTCAGACGGGGAGTATGTAAACATCATGCATGTAGCGGTTGCTATGGAGACACCAGCAAGGTGTTCGGGTTCTGGTCCTTCCAGCAGCTGCGACCGTCAGGCTACGGGACGTACCCTAGCGCCGCCCATCAGGCTGCCGCCCAACACTGCAGATCCCTGCCGCGCTCGGCGCCCGGGACGCTGGGCTGGCCCCGCCCCCCTGACGGCGGCGGCTCCTCCTCGACTTCATCGCCGCAGCGCGTGTCCAAGCAGAACCCAGGTACCGCCCAGAACAACGGATACAGAAAGACAAGTATTTTGAAATACTAGATTTTTCATATCTACACTTATGGCCTACGAATGATAATACTTCAGGTCGTAGTTGTGATTGTTTTCACAAGAAATAGAAATAGAATGTTTATTTCTATTAGATATTTTTATGTTTGCATTGTTTTTTTTATGGATTTCAGAGAATATAAAATTAAAATGAAAAATTAACAACGAACAAAATATAAGAAAAACAAATATTTTGAGAAGTAGAGGTCTGTGTTTCAGCGGTTATGAAGGAAGCCTCTGACTGAACAAGAGGATTCTTAGGGTTCTATTGCAGAACTCTGGGAAGAGATTGGACTCTCTGGTCGGCCCACTCTACCGGCCCACTTTATCATCGACATGTTTAGCTAACAGATAGCTTCTAGCTAACAGCTGGTGTCTAGCTAAAAGCTAGCATTTAGCTAACACCTGTACTTTAATTAACAGATAGCATTTAGCTAAGAGCTAGTATTTCACTAAAAGTTAGCATTTGGCTAACAGGCAGTGCTTGGATAATAGCTAGTGTTTAGCTAACAGCTAGCTAGTCGTCATGTATTGGCAGCTGGTTCTGGTTCTGTGTCCAGGTTCTGCCCCGTCCTCCCAGCCGTCCCCGCTGTCCCTCCAGTCGGAGCGGACCGACCCCCCTCCTGCGGTGGCGGTGCGTCCTTATGTCCCGGAGCAGCCGTCCAGGCCGCAGTCCCCCAGGAAGGGCCCCGCCACCATGAACAGCAGCTCCATCTATAACATGTACCTGCATCAGCCTCAGGCCAAGAATCCGGGCCCCCTGGGGAACCGGGCCGCCGTCAAGGCAGGTCGGGACAGCTTCTGCACTGCCACAGGTCCAATCGGGCCGACCACCCTTCCCACCGTTTGCTCTGTCTCCGCAGTCTACGGGAAACCCGTGGTCCCGACCTGGACCCCAGCCCCGCAGGACGAAGCCAGAGACGGCGCGGTCCCTCCTCCGCCCAGCGTGGACGGCTTCCCTCGTCCTCTCAGTCCCACCAAGCTGACGCCGGTCGGTGGGTTCCCTGCTCCGTCGTCTGCACCGCTCACACAAGTCACCGGTTGCTATGGCAACACACACCTTTCTGCTCCACTCATACAGGACCTACTGGTTGCCAGGGTGATAGGCCTGGTCAGACTGACTGGTAGTTCTGGTGGTTAACTGGGCCTCTATCAGGAAACCAGAGTTTATTCTGGTCTGCTGTCTCCTCAGCCCACTCGCAGCTGCGGTACCAGAATGACGCCGACCTGGAGGTTCTGCGGCGCCGTCTCAGCAATGCTCCACGGCCCCTGAAGAAGCGGAGCTCCATCACCGAACCTGAGGGACCCCAGGGGCCCAACATCCAGAAGCTGCTGTACCAGCGGTAAGTCCAGCGTCTCGGTGGAAACTGCCATCCAGCGGATATTTCCACAGGATATTTAGTTCGTAAATAGCACATTCATATAATGGTGTAGCTTTAGCAGAGCTAGCTTTAGCAGAGCTAAGTTTAGCTTCTCCAGCATGCGTTGCCTACGGCTGGGATTGGTCCACTTGCTGCAGATCGGGGCTGATGAAGGTGTTTTGTGGTGCAGGTTCAACACGCTGGCTGGAGGCATGGAGGGCGGTTCTGGTAGGGTAGGACTCGGTTGAGGTTCTCTTGATGATCCGGACTCGATCATTCCAGGGGCTCAGAGACGTTCTCCTCTATTCCAGCAAACCCTTTCTACCAGCCAGACAAGCTCCTGGGGGATGTGGACGGCGTCCGTTCAGCCAACGGGAGCCTGGACCCGGGAGACAAGGTAGCACCCGGAAATGTCAAAAGTCAGGACCTTAGCTCAGAGTCCTGCCGCTCCTCCCCACCCTCCATTGCCACTGAAAGACCCAAAGAGACAGAAAGCACTACCAACCCGCCTCCCTCAACCCAGCCCAGCTCGCCTCCAGAACCAGAGAGGTCCGAGGTCCAGAACCAGGGAGGTGCTGGCTCCACCCACAGCTCACCTCCAGCACCTGCTGCCCTGCCTTCAGCACCAAAGGTCCATATTGACCCAGACTGCTTCAGGTGCTGCCACCTTGTTACCATGGTCACCAGGTTGCTTGTGTCCGCAGGCGAAGCGGACCAATCTGAAGAAACCATCATCGGAGCGAACGGGTCACGGCCTTAGGGTCAAGTTCAACCCCCTGGCTCTGCTGCTGGACGCCTCTTTGGAGGGCGAGTTCGACCTGGTCCAGAGGGTCATCTACGAGGTAACGTCTGGTTCCACCCAGAGACCAGTTCCTCTGGTTCCTCCAGTTCCTCCGGTTCCTTGGTTCCTTTGGTTCTGGTCCAAACAATCTGCAAGGAATCAGAGGTATTTTTGCAAGTCATCCTGATGTCTGACCTCTGACCCTAGCCTCTGGCTCTTGCAGGTGGAGAACCCCAGCATGCCCAACGACGAAGGCATCACTCCTCTTCACAACGCCGTGTGCGCCGGTCATCACCATATCGTCAAGTTCCTGTTGGACTTTGGAGTGAACGTGAATGCGGCCGACAGCGACGGATGGTCAGTTCCTTCTCTGTCCTCCAGACCGGAGGGGTCATCACATTGTCTCTAGGGGCTATCAGGGTCATCAGGGGTCATCTCATGGTCTTCTCCTGTCTGTCCCACAGGACTCCGCTGCACTGCGCCGCTTCCTGCAACAGCGTCCACCTCTGTAAGATGCTGGTGGAGTCAGGTGCCGCTATCTTCGCCACCACCATCAGCGATGTGGAGACTGCAGCCGACAAGTGCGAGGAGATGGAAGAGGGCTACAGCCAGTGCTCCCAGTTCCTCTACGGTGGGTGGAACTGGAGCTGTCCAGGTATCGGCGCCGCACCTGGACTCACCTGTCCGTCCGCTTTGTCCTCCGCAGGTGTTCAGGAGAAGCTGGGCGTCATGAACAAGGGGGCGGCGTACGCACTGTGGGACTACGCCGCACAGCAGGACGACGAGCTGTCCTTCGGCGAGGGCAACGCCGTCACCGTGCTGTGTCGCCATGACAACACCGAGACGGACTGGTGGTGGGCCAGGCTGGACAACCGCGAGGGATACGTGGCGAGGAACCTGCTGGGGGTGAGACAGCCTTTCTCACTGATGATGAGTCAGAGGTCAGAGTATCTCTTGGCCTCCTCAGGATCATCTTGTAATGACGTGTTGACCTCTCTGCAGCTGTATCCACGGATCAAACCCAGACAGCGGTCGCTGGCGTGAACCCGGGCTCCATGAGGAAGAGGAGGAGTGTAGGGTTGGTTCTGAGAGGAAGCTACAAAGCAGATGTTGACCTTCAGCAGCTGAAGGTTGGAAACATCTGCCCACTAATGGCTCTTCCTCTCTGAGGGGGGGGGTTGACCTCTGAGGTCCTGGTGGGTCAGAGGAAGTGATGAAGGGCAGAGGAAGGTGACCCAGGCTGTGTCAGGTCGGTTAAAGGTAGGATGACCTCTGACCTTTGGGTTGCTGATGGATCACAATCAGAACCTTCTCTGCTGCTAGTTTTCTCGTTAATGTTGCTTTATTTAGCCAAGCTTTGCTTTTTTCATTAGAATCAGTTCTGTCACTGTGGAGACTCTGCTGCCATCTAGTGGACAGTTTTATGTGTGGATTGGATCAGCGGCTCCACCTGCTGGACTGGATGTGCCTGAATTTTATGTCCACGTTAATATTTTTATTTCCCAAGGATTTTGTTTCCAGCTGCTTCTTTATGACCAGTTGAGCTGCATTAATAAAGTCAAATAAAACATTAATAATTGTGTTTAAACCTCTCACTGATTCTCAGACTTTCCAACTCACACTAGGGTTAAATAATGGTGTTTGCTTGTGTGTGTGTGTGTGTGGGGGGGGGGGGGGGTGTTTGTTTTTTAGTCATATTTGTTGGCTAAACATATAGTTTATGAAAGAATCTGTGTTAATTTCACTGTCTTTTCTCCATAAGTAATAGAACTATGACAGATGGCCGTGAATTTGATACTAACTTTAAAAACCGTAGTGGGGAAAACAGCTCGCATTGATACACAAACCGCTCAGATCTCTTAGAAATTCCTACTAGATCTTATCACAGGTATAGTTACTATCCTCGACTACCTATATCGTTCAACTACCTACAATATGCTTGTTTGTTTGTTTTAGACTTTGGATCATATAGATTTGCTGGCATCACTGTAAAAAAAAGAAGAAAAAAAACACGTCTGACTGAATTTCAGGGAGTGACATTTCCAATTAAGGGAGACCATGTTTGTTAGAGAGAGAGAGAGAGGGAAACACTGTAGGCTATCCATTGAATACCTCGCACGGTCTTCTGACCGTCAGACGTTTGGTTCATATATGTAATTTGTATTATTTATTAAATAAAACAAATTATATCTGAAAAGCGTTGGTCGTCAGACTTTCATTTTGTTTTATGATTGCGTTTACTCGTCAGTCCTGTTTGCCGTGCGTAAAAGGTGCCCACAAATATATTGTCTTAAATTTATTTATTTGTTTATTTATTTACTTACTTATTTTAAGCTAAGTTATTGGGACAGTTTTTACACACAAACGCACAGTAATTAAAATGCATCTATTAATGCGAGTGTGTGTGTGTGTGTGTGAGACAAAGAGAGAGAGGCAGAGCATGTAATAAACTGCGGACTTTAGATGGTCATAAAGCTCAGCCATCGCTCTGGCTCACCTGTCGGCTGCGCCTCAGCAGGTAAGTTTGGATCATTTAAAAGTCACTCATTACTACAGGAATCATTTCTGTAGAACTCTGCTCTGATTCTGAAAGCTAAAATATTTGCTTTTATTAATTTAAATCCCCAGAAGTTTCCAGTAAGCAAATGAAACCTTCAAAATAAAACCACGGAGAATCTGTAGGAGTTTAATCTAAACTTCTGCCTAGATTTGTACTTTTTTATTATTCGTGGTAATAATGTTTATCATAAGTTGTCAGAAAGCGGATAAATATACTTTAAATAAAATACTATATGCACAAAGACATGTTCTTTAATTTGGAAGTCCAGCGGAAGTGCTGCATTAATTCGGCTACATGGTACGTGTTTAGTTAGCATGCAGCTGTTTCTATATTCGACTTGTATTGTCATGTTTCGTCCTGTTAACAGCTTCACTTTCTAAATCATCCGATTACATATTGAAGTCTCGTTTATTGCTACTCTTCACCAAACGTAAGTTCACATTTATTGTATTTAATCTCCTGTTTCATTACAGGAAGCTGTACGCTAGCTGTGTGTAAATCGTGCATATAATGGAATATTTTAGAGTATTATTGAACATTTTTCGTGTTCTAACTTACTGTTAATTTGCTCAGTTTTCAATAGAGAGTTTTAGTCCAGGTCTTGGATGGGTGCCCCTCTCAAGATGGCGAACACGTTTACTAGTTCGCCATCTTGGAAGTAGAGATATGTTGATTTTTGCTGTTTGGTCAAAATGGTTTCATTCCCAAATGTAGTTTATGTAAACTGTTATACCCGATGATAGACTAACATGAAACTGTAACCATCCGTTACGTGAGGATTACTGAAGGCTACGCACAGAAACGCGTCCAGTGTTTTTCAGTCCAGATGTATGAATAATGCAGGGAGTGTGGGAATGTGCTCTGCCTCATACGGGGCCCTGTTGACCCCTAGAGGGGTCAGGGTCACGCCCTGGGGTCTGGAGGAGCCTCTAGGCCTGAACTGGGTTTATGAATGTCAAATCTTCATTCATATCAGAATGTAAACATTATTTTTGTTCCAGACTCATCTTGCACACCATGCCGCAGCATTTCCACGTGAACACGCCGCTGCTGGAGAGCGTCAGCATGTCCAAGATGGCGGGCACCGCCGTCTACCTGAAGATGGAGAACTGCCAGCCCTCTGGCTCCTTTAAGATCCGCGGCGTAGGACACCTCTGCCAGCAGGTGGGGGCGCCGTCACTCTGCCGGGACCCGCTCTGCCTGTCTGCTGCTGACGCTCTGTGTGTTGTTGCAGCTCGCCAGCCGCTCCAGGGGAGTCGTGTGTTCTTCAGGTAACCTCTGACCCGTGACCCCGCCTCGTTATGCTGAGAGGCGTCATGGTAACGGCCGTTTCTCCAGGTGGGAACGCTGGGATGGCCACAGCCTACGTGGCCCGGAAGATGGGGCTCCCGGCGACTGTGGTGGTGCCGTCCTCCACCCCCCCGCTGGTGGTCCGCAGGCTGCAGGAGCAGGGCGCTGCCGTCAAGGTCGCTGGGAAGGTGAGAGCCGTCCTCTGTCGGGTCCTCAGGGTTCCGACCGAGGACGTAGTTTGCTTCCGGTCTGTCTCTGCCAGAAGTGCATCAGGTGGCGCCCTTCCAAATGTTCCCCTGAACTCTGACCCCTGGATGCTTGCTGTCTCTGACCGTCAGGTTTGGGACGACGCCAACGCCGAAGCTTTGAGGCTGGCGGAGGAAGAGCAGCTGACCTTTGTTCCTCCGTTTGATCACCCCCTGCTTTGGTAGGTAGCCCTCCCCATGGTCCCTGACCTCTGACCCTTGCACAGACGCAGCATGTCCTCCGTCTGTCCAGGGAAGGCCACGCCTCGGTGGTGGTGGAGGCGGCGGCCGCCTTGGGCCCCGGGGCCCGGCCCGGTGCAGTGTTGCTGTCGGTGGGGGGCGGGGGCCTGCTGTGCGGCGTCGTCCGCGGCCTGAAGGACGCCGGCTGGGCAGATGTGCCCGTCATCGCCATGGAAACAGTGGGGGCCGACTGCTTCAACGCTGCCATCAAGGCGGGGGAGCTAGTGACTCTGGATGACATCACCAGGTTGGTCCAGCTCACGACCCATTGGCTGCTTCTGATTGGCTGATTTATGTCAACTCAGCGAGAGTTAGCCAACCCACACTACGGTTAGAAAACGGTGTGCATGTGTGAGTGTGACAAAGAGAGAGAGGCCTGGTCTGGTCACCATGACAACATAAAAATAAGCTTTAAAATGTATCTGAAATGTCCTCAGTCCTGGTTCTGATGGACCAGAAGCAGGATGGTTCTGGTTGGTTAAAGCAGAACCTGCAGAACCTGAATTATTATTTCCTGCTTCAGTAAAAGAAAATGAAGAAGCAAACAGAACCGTTACTTTAAGAAACACGACTCCTTCACACTCATGTCTCTGTGTCCCACTGTGTCCCCCCTGTCTCTCTCCGTCCCCAGTGAGGCCAAGTGTCTCGGTGCGAAGACGGTTTGCCGCAGAGCCTTTGATCTGAGCCGGAGCGGCGAGGCGACCATCATCTCTGAGCTGGTGACGGACCAGGAGGCTCTGAGGGCCGTCCAGATGTTCCTGGGTCAGTGTCTTCCTGCCGCTCACGCCCGGCTCCGGCTCCGGTTCTGAAGGAGGTGTGCTGGTTCTGTTCCAGATGAGGAGCGGGTTCTGGTGGAGATGGCGTGTGGAGCAGCGCTGGCCGCCGTCTACAGTGGCCTGATCCCCAGACTGCAGGCGCAAGGCAGGCAAACCCGTTTAGTGTTATTATTAGTTTAGTTTTTTTTTACGGCCTTTTTAGCTTGTTTTTGTTCATGATGTTCTTTTTTTATATTTTTCTTTATTTTATAGTTTTTTAAATATTTTAAAATTTGTATCATGTATTTATTAATTTTATTTTTGTACTTTATGGTTTTAAATTGTTCATGTATTTTATTTTAGTTTTTATTACATTTTTTGTTGATGTTTTCTATTTTTACTTTATTTGTTTCATTATTTTTTGTTAATGGGATAAGCTTGAATTATTACTCATTTATCACAGAAACCACACATGTAGTACATTTGCACATATTATTAATTTGTAGAAGGTCTTTTATTATTCCTCTTTGACTCAGAAACGTTTGGGTCTAAAGAAGCTGAGGACCGAACCGGAGCAGAACCTTCATCCTGTCTTCAGAACCACCTGTGACCTAAATCTGTTTGTTCTCCAGGCCGTCTGCCGACTCCTTTGCGCCCCCTGCTGGTGATCGTGTGCGGCGGCAGCAGCATCAACATGGAGCAGCTGATCAGCCTCCAGCAGAAGCTGCAGAGCTAGAGCAGTGCATTCTGGGAAATGTGCCACCAGTCTCATTGCTGATCATAAAGTTTAATTATTGCTGATTTTAGGTGCAATTCATGAGAGAAATGAATGAGTGAAGAATCTCAACTGCATTTGGCCTTCTCACCACCTGGTGGTGCTGTAGAGTCTGGTAGGAAACTACTGCCTGCAGGCGGAGGAGCGGCTGGTTTCTATGACAACAGGAAGGAGACGCTCTGATGAGGCCCTCAGCGGCTATAAATAGGAAAACAGCAGGAGAAGCAGTGGCTGAAATGTTCTGGTTCTGAAACATCAGAACCATAATGTGGACTCCATGTTGTCCCGCGAGTCCAGCCTGGAGGAGCAGCAGGAAACGGGTCAGGTTAGGCTACCGGAAATCAGCTTCATCCTTCCCGTGTTTATCAATCCATTCATTAAAAGACTAAAAACAATTCAAAACTTTTGGCTCACAAAGGTTTATTTTCTACACTCATATTATCAGTTAGAAAGCTAAATATTTAGTTTAATACCTAGAAATGTAGTTTGAAGCTAAAAAGTTAGCTTTGAGCTACATATAGCTATTCAGAAGGTACATTAAATATTTAGCTTGCTAACTAAATAAGTAGGTTGAAACTGACACAAATGTACGGAGCCCCTAAGGGGACATGGAGAAAAAGTTATTATCTCGAGATCCCGACTTTTTTTTTTTTTTTCGCGGGATCTCGAGATAATAAGTCGGGATTTCGTTCCTTTTTTTTCTCCATGTCCCCTTAGGGGCTCCGTACAAATGAAAGAGTAACGGTGAACACATTTTTCTGCTATAAAAGGCTAATAATGTTGCTAATGGCATCCCATAGAAATGTGTCACATAGAGCTGCAGCTAAGCATCTTCGAAACATGTTATTGCTCTAAAATCAGTCTTAATGTTGACTCGCCTCTTTAGCGCCCCCTGTGGTTGGAGCCAGCCGGAACATCATGGCGATTGATGGTAAGTAGGCCAATAACGGCTCTGCTCTCCGCGGTAATTAACTGCGTCTGGGTTACCGGTTGTGGTTCTGGTCCGGGCGGGCTTTGTTGCCCGGTTCGGACAGCTGTCCTGTTGGAGGAAAGCAGTGATTCTTCATGTTTGTACCGGTGGTTCTGATCGGAAAGCTCCTTCCTGTTTGAACGGCTTTCTTGCTGATTTCCCGTTAAAGCAGCGGTTCTGCGGATCGGTTCGGAGCCCCGAACCTCCGCGTGGTGCTGCCGGAGTCGCAGAGAGGAGAATTGTCAGCGCTGGCTGCAGGAAGCGGAGCAGAAGCCCCGAAGCTTGGAGATGGCGGTTTCCCGTCCCGCTTTCCCCTCCGCGCTGACTGGCAGGCTACGACCTGCCCGGTTCTGGTTTTGACCAGCCCGGTTCTGGTGGAATGTGGGTTATATTCAGTTTCATGTGGAGGAAGCACTCCGTTCCGGCCCGGTCCAATAGAACCTTCAGAGAAGCTTTCTGATGCAGTTGAAATATCCCAACATTTAGTCTGGTTTCATGTATTTAGTGTAGAGGAAACTGGACCTAAACTGGGAATCAGAAAGGATTTCTGATCTTAAGGGGAAGTGACGTCATAACCAGTCTTCCCAGAGAAGCTCCTTAATATTTGGGATCATTTATGATTTTAGAGTCTTCAGATGCTGCATTCATTCATATTTATGCAACAAACCAGAACAAAGTTATTTTACTGATGAAATCTGGAAAGTGTGGCATGCATTTCTATTCAGTCTCTGTCGTTCTGAGGTCGCCAGAACGACGGTCAGAACCAGTGGCGTTAAATTCAGACTGAAAAGGTTCAACAAAACACTGTATCTTCTCCTTTTCCTCCTCCTCTTCTCTTCTGCCAGTCCAGAGAAGCGGTGTAAAGCTTCAAGAGGAAACCAGACTGTTTTCATGGTTTCCATGGTTACTTGATAGAGGCTCTACTTCCTGGTTACTTCCTGTTTTGAATCTCTCCCCACTCAAAGCGGCATGTTGCTGGATGTCAAGTGGACATGGTGGGCAGGTTGGCTTCAGGGCTAAGAAGTCAGAGCAAAGCTGCTCACCCACCTGCCCTGTTAGGAGAGGAAACTGCACTGCTGTGTAAAAAGTCTTCTCTCCCTTCAAAATAAAAGCATGAGTATAAATGTCTACTTGATGAATTCCTAACAGTTGATAACCAAAACTGCATCACAGAAATTAAACTTTATTCCACTTAAGGTTTTTAAAACAGACAAGTAAATTAAGACTTTGGCATTTACCTCTAAAGCTAAGCTAACGCTAAACATTTCTGTTAGCTAACGTGCTAAACAACAAATTGGCTCCACTACGAGCGGAGGTGTGCCGACAGATGGATGGAGGACAGACTGGAGGACAGACTGGAGGACAGACTGGAGGACTTCTGTAAAACGTGGGACGGATCCAGCCTGGCTGTTGGCTCGGCCCGCTGAGTCGCCCTCCTGCTTTCTTTTAGATGCAGCAGCTTCAGTGTCTGAGGGAGCATACCTGGTCTAGTCAAAGTAAAAGTGATTGCTAGTCTGAGGCTGCAAAGAAGAGGAGAACCTGAGGAGGAAGAGGATGCTGAGCTTCCTCCTACACACAGCTTCTCCTTTTCTTTGTTTACTGGACCGGTCCAGGGTTCTGGTTCTGGTTCTGTCGCCTGTGTCTCTCAACCTCCCTCCTTGTCTCGCCAGGTGGAGATCGTCACTGTGGAGTTCATGAGCTGATCTGCATCAGAAAAGGTAGAGGAGTGTCCTACAGCCCATCACCTGTCCACCATGTCCCCTTGTCCACCAAGTCCCTCTGTCCACCACGTCCCTCATGTTCCCTGCCTGCTGTCCTGTCCCTGTTTCGTCTCGTTGAACCATCTGAAGGATCTGGATGGACACTCAAACTTCAAATTCAGTCAAACTAAGAAATAAATCAGCTTCAGTCAGAGGCTCGTTGAGCCGCTGCGACACTGTGATCAGCTGGAGAGTTTCTGGTTTCAGAGTTTATTATTGAACCCTGCAGCGAAGTAGAGGCCACTGATCTAACGGGGTTTGTGATTGGTCGATGAAAGCTTCTGACTTTACTTTCAGAGCCAGATTTGAATTTAAAAAGCTTGATTTAAACCCAGCAGAGGTCCAGTTCTTAACCCAACAGCAGATACCTTCGCTTCCCCGGCAGTGACAGGTTCTGTTGGGAATAAATAATTGTGTGTTTCTTCCTTTAGCTGCTTGTTTGCTCATATACACACAAAATGGACCTGCTGCAAAGCTAAGCTAAATGGAAATGACACGCTAGGAAACACCTTCTTGGATACAGGCCCAGCATAACCCTACTGCTGTTAGCTCCCATAAGGATAGCATGCTAATGGACTAGCGCTGCACTTTAGTCTAAATACATGGAATTCATGAATTCAACTCACTGACTCTTCATCCTCGGTCCAAATCCGGTCCGGTCTGGTCCGCTTCAGTCAGACTCCGGTTCATTCCTCTTCAGGCCCTCTCTGGTCCGGTTCGCTTTAGTTCACAGCCAAATCCGCAAATTTGCGGATTCATTTGAACTGAGTGCTTGTAAGGACCTGACTGATCGGGAAGGAACCGGATTGGTTCTGTTGGACTCAGTGATTATATTTTGAACAGACTTAATCTGATCCCGTGTTGGCTCTGATCCGACTTGAACATGAGTGATGCTGAACCCGTTGCCATTGAAACCATTAGGCAGCGTCCATCTCTGCTGATGTTCTGACATATGTAAAGTTGTGGTCCGTGTGTTCTGGTCCAGTTTCTCCGGAGGTTCTGGGCTTCCTGACGGCCATCGCGCTCTTCATCATCCTCATGACCTTCCTCTTCTGGTTCCTCAACAATAAGCTGATTCTGCAGAACCCCGCCAGCCTACAATGCCTCAATGATTTCAGGAAGAACACAGAGCCGCAAGGTGAGTCCTGAAGCAGGTCTTCCTTCCACTCAATGTTCCACCTGACTGAACCAGTTCTTTACTGAGCCAGTTCATGCTGAACCAGTTCTTTACCAAACCGGTTCATACCGAACCAGTTCTTTACCGAAACAGCTCTTATTGAACCAGTTCTTTACTGAACCAGTTCTTTATTGAACCAGTTCATGCTGAACCAGTTCGTTCGTTCAGAAGAATCTGTTAGCTGTCTGTTCTTTTTTCTTTTAGTGGCCTTTATTTGATCATAGGTCGACAGGAAACAGCTTAAGGAGAGAGGGGGAAGACATGCGGCAAATGTTGCCAGGCCGGGAGTCGAACCTGCGCCCTGCGCTACCACAGCGCCCCCAGCTGTCTGGCCTGTTGGATTTGTGGAATCGTTTTTAACTTCTGATTTCCTCTGATCCACGCCGGCTCATATGTTTACATACAGTGAGCTGAGTCCTTACAGAAGTTTGTCTATGTGGTTAGTTCTGGTTTCAGGGATCTGCCAGGATGTTCTGGTAGCAGAACTCACTGGTTGGACCAGAACCAGAGCCTCCAGGGACTGGAAACTTCTGGAGTACCAGTAAAGCCAATAAGAGGCTTGTAGCAACAGGAAGCCGATCGGCTCATTAACATTCATTAATATTCAGTGTATATTACCGAGTATTCATCGTCTCAGTCTGGCAGAGCTGGCCATGACGCTGAGCTGAAGCAGCGCTCTGCCACCCCCTGCTGGCCGGAAGCTGCAGCTGTAGCACTTCCTGAAAATGTTAAACTAGTAATGAATCTCGTTAATTTCTCAGTGAGACTACCGGCATTTGACAGTGGATGAATCAGATGTGCTGGTAACCATGGCGACAGCTTCATCTTTCATGTCCAGCCTGATGGATGCTTCTGTTTTGTGGGTCAGGCTTTGCTGACTGCTGCTCTTCACAGCCAGTCATTGTTCACATCTCCATAAATATGCTTCTGTTGTGTAATGCCGCGTTGCATAATGTGGCTGATTATGAGCCCATCGCCTTGGCAACAGCTTTATTCCCAGAAAAACTCTCAGATCCTGCTGCTCAGATCTGCTCCCAGATCCTGGCGATATCCTGTTCAGCAGGATACTGCCAGATCCTGCTGAACAGTCAGTTAAACAGTCTGGTTCTGGTTCTGGTCCGGTTCTGGGTTCTGGTTCCCAGAGGACAGTCCTTAAGCCTTCTGTCTGTCGCCAGGAGACACGGCATCCTGCAGCAGCAGCGACTCTTCGGACAGTGACGGCGAGCTGCTGGGTCGGTACCAGGAGGCAGTGGACCGCTCCCAGGGCCTAAGAGGAGCAGCAGGGGCCGTGGGCAGCGCCAGGCCCCTGGGGGGCTTCAGCTGGGAGAGCCGGCAGAACTACAGCGCCCTGAATGGAGATGGCTACAGCAGCGAGGCCTCGGTGGACGATGGTACTATGTTACCATGGCAACACTGGATGGATGGATGGATGATGGATGGTTGGAGGTTGGATGGAGGTTGGATGGCAGATGGATGGATTATGGATGGATGGATGGATGATGGATGATGGATGGATGGACCAATAATACTTAGCTTCTTTGCTAAGTATTATTAAGTCAATAATTATCTGTCATGTCCTCACAGAACATTGAAATTTCCTTCCTAGAATGTCAGTTGATTATTGACTATTGGAAAAGTAACATACTGAGCCCCGATGGCATCAACGCGTTGTTGTCTCAGGTACGAGGCGAAGACGTTCCTGACACTGAGAAAATCCAGGATTCAGAAACTGTCCTGCTGCAGCTCGTCGGGAACCATGAGGATGGAAACATTCACTGCATTTCCGTCCCAAATGTGTGCAAAATGTTGGTGACGTTCTGCCAATTTAGAAAACTAAAACGGAAAAAACTAAGGGAATACATAATGTGCATAATGTTTTTATTTTGAAGCAATTCATTAGAAACGACTGATGAAAATGGCAAAATTCAAAATGACTTCCTCAATGTTGCAGAAATGTTTTTACATTCACTTGAGGCAGTTTTTGGCTTTTCAGAAAAAGCGTAGGCAGAAAGATGCTGGCTGAATAAGCTCTGATGAACGTTGCCATCCGCTGGTGGTCTGAGCCTTACCAGAGGAACCAAACTCCAGAGTTCCAGCTGGGAGGGAGCAGTCTCTCTGCTCCATGCTAGCTGGCAGCCTCTACTTCCTGTTTATCACAGCCATGCGTAGCATCAACATCACGCTCTGCGTCGCCTTGTCGAGTCGCTCCAAACCAGCAGTTGGAAACACAGAAACACGTCTAGTTTTCGTCTTTGCACCACTCTAATAGTTTGGTTAAAATGTGCAGGGCAGTTGTGAAAGGTCCTGGGAGTATGTGCTTTCAGAGCTGTTGGTGTTTGAGTTAAAGCGGTCGTACCTGAGGCGACGACGCGCTGATGCCACCAAACTCTCCCCAACCAGCCAACTGCATCCAGAGGATGAGGAGAACGCCGCCACTAGACGAGCTCCAGCCGCCTCCCTACCAGGACGAGAACGGCTCTCCCAGGATGTCCTGCACGCTGTCGGACCTGGGCGATGCCAAGTGCGACCTGTCCCAGACCAGCGGCAGCCCTCACCTGTCCTTTGGGAAGTGCCTGAGCGAGGGCAGCGACGGCCAGGAGAGCGAAGGCTACCTGAACAAAGGCTACGAGGAGGATGCCCCCAGCGACAGCACGGCCGTCCTCAGCCCTGAGGTAAATGCCGGCCTTTGATCCGCTGACGGCCTGATGCTCCTGCTGGACCTGAACATCTCTTTCTCTAGGACATGTCGGCCGCACGCTTCCCAAAAGGCTACAAACCTGATGCCGTCGCCAAGTACGGCACCCTGGACGTGGTGTTTGACTACGACTCGGAGGAGCAGCAGCTGACCCTGACCATTATGGCGGTGACCGACCTGCCCTCCATCAAACGCACAGGGAACTTCTCCTGGCAGGTGCACCTGGTGCTGCTGCCCACCAAGAAGCAGAGGGCCAAGACGGGCGTCCAGCAAGGACCCAGCCCCGTCTTCACAGAGACCTTCCGCTTCAGCCACGTGGAGACGGAGATGATTGGCAACTACGCCGTGCGATTTCGCCTCTACAGCATCCGACGCATGAAGAAGGAGAAGGTGTTTGGAGAAAAGGTCTTCTACCTCACCAAGCTCAACCTCCAGGGCAAAATATCTGTGCCGGTCATCCTGGATCCATGCTGCAGTCTCCCGGTAAGACGCACCACCGCACTCCCCGTCCCCCGTCTATGGTCCGCTTCAGTCCGACTCCGGTCCGTTTCCGGTCCGAATCCGGTCCGCTTCAGTCCGACTCCGGTCCGTTCCGGTCCGAATCCGGTCCGTTTCTGTCCGCTTCCGGTCCGTTTCTCCAAAAAGTCCGGTTCGGTTGTCCTCAGAGGCTGATTCATGTTGGGTTTTTGTTGGTTACCATGTAGGAAGTCCTGAGTTTCTCCTGAGATTTTCAGGCTGGTTTAGTTCCTGCGGTGATAAAATCTGATGATAGTTGTTTTTTAGTTTCCCACGGTGGATGACTGCTGGGGTTTCCTGATGGTGTTTGCAGGGCGGGGAGTCCCAGGTCAGCCTGTCTGACCTGACATGCAGCGACAGCGCCTCATCCTTCCAGTCCGTCAGTCAGACCTCGGCTCCGGAGATCCTGGTGGGCCTGGTGTACAATGCCACCACCGGCCGCCTCTCTGTGGAAATCATCAAAGGCATCCACTTCAAAAACCTGGCCGCCAACAAGCCACCCAGTAAGTTCCCTGCAGCGCTTGCTTCTGGTTTTTTGTTGCTGTAGCGGCCTTGAGGTTCACAGCCTCCATCAGTGAGACTAGCTCAAGAGAAGATGGCTGCCAGGTTCTCTCCTGCTGTGCAGTTTTCCTTGTCATCAGTTTCCTTCATCAGCCTCCTAACGGAGCTGCTAGGAGTTTCAGTCCAGCAGAAATTCACAGCCCAGCTAATCCCTTTAAACCCAAGTCAGCTGTTTATCCAAGCATAAACAGGACTTTGCTGCTAGTGAGTCTTACAGATGAACATGAGACTGGGAAATAGTCATCTTAATGGTTAGCATTAGCTTCCCCTAATTCTTTTAATGAGCTTAGCAGTTTAGAGTTAGCTTCAGCTAGCTTTTTATGTGTTTAGTGGCTTCAGCATTAGCAGAGCTAAGATTCTTGTTTAGCTAGCTAGTGGTTGCTTTAACAAGCACTAGCTAGCTAAACAAGAATCTAGCTAGCTGATTTTAGTTCAAACGTTTGTTCTCCTTTACAACCGTGGCAGCCATTTTGAAAAATGTCCACCAGAAAAAGCACAAAATCAAGAAAACATTTCTATGGATGAAATATGTAGTTCTGATTTGACACCAACTCTTTCATCTGACTGGAGGTTTTTGGTGCAAAAATGTCTTTTCTATGGTATGTTGAAAAATCACAAGATTATCAGTAAATATAATTTTTGGGTCCCGTTATGTATGATTTGAAAAGTTTTATCTGTTAAATGTTGGCATATGTAGTGCAAAAACATTATTTTCTTGACGACCATCTTGATATTTTCAGAGGACACATTTTTAGTTTATCTGTGAATAAAAACTAGGATTTTTCTGAAATCTCAAATTATCTGGTGAACTTTGTGCATTGTTCTTGGTATTTGACCCGTTTTTCTTTCCTTACCTTCCTTCTCTGAAATGTCGTGCCTCCTCCTGATATTCTGTCCCTCCTGGTTTTGACATCTTGGTCGCTGTTTTTCTTACTGCTGTCCAACCCTTGTTGTCAGACGGGCTGTTCTGTTGTCTCAAACACTTGGTAGGGGGACAGGTTTATATAATCAGAGGTGAGTCTGCGCCGCCCGCACAGCCTTTCTGCGCCTTCATGGATCAGTTCAGACATTTCACTGGAATCTTTTCATCATATTTTTACAAAACTGCTTGTGGGTGGATTTGTCCCTTTTTCTTTTACATAGAACTAAACAGAGTAAAAATATGAATACAAATATTAGTTTCTACCTAAAGCTTCAGTTTCCAACATATAAAAGATGAACCAGTGTTGTGTTTTTTCTTTACTTATTCTGCATCAAAACTCATTTCTTTCCTCAGATATTTCTATTAAATCTGTGAAATGAATGAAAACAACAGTTTTATTGACAAATGAAATATTTTCTGTTCAAGAAAATGATTCCCATATAGCTTTTTTATATTTATTTGATTTGCTTTAAATACATGATTAGTTAGAACCAAGAAGCAGAAAAAGTGCATTATCAATAAAACACAAACTGTTAGCCTGCCTTAGCTTAGCTTAATCTGCCTTTAGTTTATCTTTACTTTTTCATTCTGTCTTTGTCTTAATTTGATTCACTTTATATTGATAGGAATATTGATAATCCAAATCCAGGTGAACCCTGTTTGGAGCTGGACAGGGAGCTGGACAGGGAGCTGGACAGGGAGCTGGACAGGGAGCTGGACAGGGAGCTGGACAGGGAGCTGGACAGGCTGCCAGTCAGGAACTCGTCCATGAAGACGTTTGCTCGTTGTGAACCTCGTGTCGTGTTTGTTCCTTCCTGCATGAATCCCTTCCCTCCGATTCTGACCCACTGCTGATCCTGAGTGGGTCAGGATTCCCACTCAGGCTGGAAATATTGGACAACTGCAGCTTCATTTCAGCTTTTTCATATTATACATGAAATTATTAGTTTTATTACTTCTATCACATTTTTGACAAGATTAATATAAAAGTAGCATTTTTTAAAGAACTTGAGTCCATTTTAATTATGTGAAATATTGAACAGCTCAGAGATTCAGCTTTGAGTTTTTACAGTTCTGTTTGGTTTGTCTTGAAACTTTCTATTTATTTGATACATGAAAAATATTTTAATGAAGTACAATATCATAATTTTCTATATGTTTAAAATGAAAAAGCAAATAAATAAATTTGTATATATTTTAATGCTAGTTTCTGATGAAGATGTTCACTTACCAGAACATAAACTGATTTTCCACCCTTCTGTGCACACACACACCCCCACCCCCACACACACACATCTAGAGCGTTGGCGCCCCCATCAGGCTGACTGTGTGAATGTCAGAGGGCGCAGCAGCTCCTCAGGCTCTTCCTGCATCAGTTAAAGTCGCAGAGCTGCTCTTCTTCTGAGAAAATCAGATGTTTTGATCGTTTACCATCGTCGGCTGCTCCAGGTTAGACGTGCAGCGGTTGCTTAGCAACGGGAAGGATGCAGCGCTGCAGCTGTGCTTTGATCAGGAGGAACCGGCGCCCTCGGCGGTCATATCCTGGTGACAGGATGGAAGGAGAAAACTGTTCGAAAGCAGCTCAGTTTGACTGGTTCTGGTTCTATCAGAACTTGCCGCTGCGCTCCTTCTCTCCTCCTGTACTTCCTGTAACCTGCTTCCTGCTTCCTGTCCAGACACGATGGTGAAGCTGTCGCTGCTGAACTCCATGGGTCATGAAATGTCCAAGTGTAAGACGTCCGTCTGCCGGGGACAGCCCAACCCCACCTACAAGGAGACCTTCGTGTTCCAGGTGGCGCTGTTCCAGCTGTCCGACGTCACGCTCATCCTGTCTGTCTACAACAAGCGCAGCATGAAGAGGAAGGAGCTGATTGGCTGGATCTCCCTGGGCCTCAACAGCTCCGGGGAAGACGAGCTCAGCCACTGGACACACATGAAGGAGGCCAAGGGACGGCAGGTCTGCCGCTGGCACAGCCTGCTGGAGTCCTAACGGGGGGTCAGGGGTCACCCTGATGTCTGTTATGTTGTCCATCATGTTGTCCACACCCTGTCTACCAGTCTGTTGTCATGGTAACGGCAGGACAGGACCAGAGGCTGACCCCAGTCCTCCATCAGAGCTGCAGCTGCTCTGTTAGCTGCTAGCTGTTAGCCGCTAGCATCAACAGGTTGGGTCGTCTCCTTTGGTTCATCATGTTAGTGGAATTGATGACATCATGACGGTTCAGTTGGTTCTGACTGACTTTTTACAGTTACTGGAAAAGCAGTTTAATGAGCGGCTAACCCCAACCCTGCATTTCTCCCAGTTAGGATCCAAGTTAAATTTCTGCTGATTCTCTCTGACCAATAATATATTGATATATAAATTCAATGCTATATAAAAAATAATCCAATCAAATGCCATAGAGGAATTTACTTAGCAGTAAACATGTAATTTATATTTAATAACATATTTATTACAGTGAAATAACCTGTTATTACAACATGAACATTAATGTTTAATGGCAACAACGTAAACAGTTTGGTAATATTATATAATTATTATAATGTAACCACTAGCAACAGCTTCTAACGAGAGTTAGCTAGTTTTAGTTTATATTCTAATTATGCATTTTAATCTATCCATCACAGAAACATATTCATATTTATAAATAATTATTCAAGAGCAAATGAAATTAGCACATTGATTACATAGCTTCTTATATTCAACTATTAAGTAAATAATTGTTGTATAATTGATGTAACTAGTTGGTAGTAGCAGTTTGTAATAACATGTTATAAGGGAGTCATTCCTCAATAACATTATGTGGTAATAAAGTTATTATTATTTTTATGTATTTACCATGTTATTACCATGGACTAGACAATTAGTACTTCTAATTATCTCATTAATAATGATAGCAACATTATTAATAGTTTGTTATATTGGGAATGTTCTGCTGACTCATTTTATAATGTCAGCTTTATGACGTCAAAATGAAACTTTATGAACATGAACGTAGCACCAAGCTGAGGCAGAGAGGAACCAATCAGTGCCAAAACAAAAACTCATCAGGAAAGGTTGCAATTTATGACTTTTAATCTCTGGTTCCCGTTTTATTTCAAGTTGCTGCTACGTTCCTGAGTGATTATATAATATTACCGACTTATTAATAACTTACATTTTATTCCAGATTAAATCATTTCACATTCAGATAATTAAGGACATAAACACCAAATTTATGTATGAGGAAGATAAATATGAAGCTAATGTCCCCTGAGCCGCATCAGAACAATCCAGTTATCTCCACCCACACCTGCCCTTCACCTGCCCAGGTGCTGGAAGCACAGGAGCCACTGCCTTACCTGAGATGGCCCCGCCCCCAGAGCACAAGCCCCGCCCATCAGCATAGAACACAGCTAGCAAAGCCACGCCCGTCTCTGTGGGAGGGGCTACTGAAGCCTCGGTGGGAGGAGTTTCAGTCCCACATATGAAGCTGATTGGTTCTGCAGATCATCTGCAGGTTTTCATTAGCAGCCAAGAGAAAAGTCTTTCCTGTGCCTGTGCTGAGTTTACAGAGTGTGTGTGTGAGAACAGCAGGGTGTGAATACTTCTGACTTATCGCCCTGTTTCTGGTCGTGTGGCTTCTGCTTTCTCTCAGTGATTGTTTTTAATGCATTTTTGTACCAAACATAGAGGTGAGCAGAACAGCAGGGCCTCCGCTTGCCTGTTCCTTTAAGACGGGTTGGAGTCCAGCTGGTTGGTTCCTCATGTTCGCTAACTGAGGAACATGAGAACCTCAGAGCTTCGCCTCCAAACTGCTGGATGACACAAATATTTATAGTTTTATGCCAAATGTAATGCAGTCATTGACAAAACATGGAAAGAAAGTACATCCCCGCAAATGTATGCCAACATCAGACGGGTTTGACTCAGAGAAACTCCTGGCAGCTGGTGAAGATTAAAGCTCTTTAAACTGTTTGGGTTGAAGGAGAAAGCCTCTTCACTAGAAACAAGATGGCTGCCACAAGCTCCAACATTTCATTTATACACTTTCTTTATCTTCTGTTAGATTTTTCTGGTGGACATTTTGAAAAAAATCCTCCAGAAAAAATGAGAATCTGTCAGAACTGGAATCAGCTGCTGATCTTGGCAGTGGCGGTTCAGCTAGCCAAACGTTAGCTTCACTGACGCAGTTCAGTTCAAACTAGCATCTGCTAACGCTAAACATTGGTTGCAAGGCTTGTTAACGGCGGCCATCTTGAAAGATTTCCAGTGATCAGCTGTGCTAGGTTCTACAGGCTAATGTGGTTCTGTTTGGGTTTCTCCTTTGATGGTGGTTCTGAATCCGCTGTGAGTTTCTACAAGCTGGTAAAGTTTTTACCAGGAGGGGGTGTACTTACTTTCTAGTGATGGATGTAAAGAACCCAGGAAGTACGTTCTGGTTTGGACCTGGTCTGGTTCCGATGCAGGTCAGTGGAGGGTTCTAGCCGGTACCAGAGGTGCCATCGGCCCTGCAGAGGGAACTAGCTGAAGGTTCTGGTTCGGGTTCTGGTGGAGGTCCCACTGGTTCTGGGTCCAGTCTGTGTTCTTTGCTGGTTCTGTCAGTGGGTGGAGCTGAGCAGCGCCTCCTGCTGGTGAACTGCAGCTCTGACTCTGTGGTTTCAGGAAACAGACCGGTTGTCAAGGAGACGGTGCCGGTGTTGTGGACCCGTTAGTGATCCGGTTCCTCTGGTTCTGCTCCTTCGTTTAGATGTAATCGCTGCTCTGACCTCGTTGTTTCTTGTTTCTGTGGGAACGACCTTTGCCCCCGGCGGCATCGGTGCCTTACTGTTTCAACTTCTTGTCTTAATATTTCTGGAAATGAACTTTTCTCCTGTAGTTATGGCTGAATTGGATTTTAAAGACGTTTTTGAATTTACAAGTAGGAATTTCTATGTGATGATGTCACTGAATAAAAAAGGAAATCAACTTTTCTGATCCTCTGTCTTCTTCCTTATATGGTCGTTCGTGGGAGCAGCCGCGTGGAGCGATGGCCTGCCATAAAACAGACGTGGTTAATCTTTCAGTCAGTTTTATTCATTCTTCACAGTTTCAACCTACATATTTAGTTAGCTTGCAGCTGAGTGTTGCATTTAGCTACAAGCTAAAGGGAAATCAATAGTAACTATCTGTAAGCTAAATATTTAGCCTTCAAATGAAATACGACTGCGTCTGCTTTATTTGTTTACAGGCTAATAACCAAATTATGAGTTAATTTGTGATCCTGCACAGCTGGAAACCAACCAACAGGTGGCGCAACGATGCAGTTTGTTGCTCAGCTTGTGCGTCTTGGTGTTTCACTTTTTACCGTGATACACCACGGGTGGAGGTCAAAGGTCAGCTCTGATCTACGCATCTTTAAATGGTCGGTGTCTTACAGCATTTCTCCCAACATTCCTGATCCAGAAGCGTCCCTCCCCCACCTTCTGCTGCCTCTATACCTGCTTCTGTTCTGGACACAAGATGACCGGAGATCGGGTGAAACTGCATATTCAGCTGCTGAACTGTGAACATGAACTAGTTCACTTATGACCTGCTGGGAAATGAACTGTGAACTAGTTCCTGTTAACAAGTTCGTTTCCTGATCATTTCTACTCCAGTCAACAATCGAGCGGGAATCAGAGAGAGGTATGGCAAGCCATCTGGGTGTTTATTCAGTGCTCTGACAAGTCAACTAGTTAGCTAGTAGAACATGCTACCTTTACCTCACAGAAGGGAATAATCACAGTGGTCTAGTTAAAGCCTTAGTGTAACCAGCTTGGCTGGGTGGTACGGTAGAACGCCTCACCAGTTAACTACTAGTTAGCAGGACTGCACTAGTGGAGTTAAATATTTACTAGTTAACTAGGGGCTGGCACTGTTAGGTTTATTAGTTAGTTAAACTCTTTTAGTTAACTATTAAGATATAAAACTGAATCTAATCTTTTTTCCAACCTTTACCTCCAAATGGTTATTTGGTACAACAGTTTAACATTTACTAGTAAGGTCATAACTAGTTAATAAAAACATGCTAGTTGAGAAATATGGCTAGCTGCTGAAATGAGTATTACTTAAATATTTCATCAGCCACAGTAGTAAACATTGAAGTTCAACAAGATAAAGCTTAATTTTCTCTTATAACTAACCCCTATCTACCAGACCCTCTAAAATACTCAGTCAGTCTTTATCCCAGACCAGGGAATAAGACCAAAGTTATTGAACTAGGTAGTTAGTCAAACTGATCAGCGCTGATGGAAACTGATGTGATTTTATTTCAATACAATGAACCGAACCAGACCGGATTAAATGCAGTGTTGTCTTGCCATAGCCTGAGCTCTTCCCCAGCAGCTGGAGGCGCCGCTGTCCTGCAGGTCGGCCAATCAGAGCCCACCGGCCTGCAGGTCGGCCAATCAGAGCCCCGGCCTGCGATCCTATTGTCTCCTTCACTGCTAACCACACCCCCTGACCCCTTGTGGGGACCAAGCTTCGGTCCCCACAAGGGGAAACGCTGCTTCAAGGCCACGTCTCGCACAGCAGAACCGCCTGGTACCTGGGGGTCGGGCTGCAGAGTTCTGAGGTGTCGGCGGTACCTCTATGAACACATGAAATCATGTTACATGCCTGTCAGGCTGTTTGTTTGTTTTCCTTCTCCCTCCCCCTTCTTTTGTTTCTTTTCCCAGGAAGTAGGGAAGCTGGAGCCAATCTCTCCTAATTAGATCCTCTCCACCATGGGCCAATCAGGATCCAAGGAGGCCTTATATAAGCAGCACACCGGAGGAACAGAGGCCTGCTCCACCTGGCCGGCTGGCTACTGCTTGTTATGTTTTGTGCTCTCAGTGTGAAGGTTTGTGGTGGGAGTTAGAGGACGAGGTAAGCTTGGGGTACCCTGTACATCTTCATCACGTAGGTGCTTTTCTGTTATATACACTAGGTAAGCAGGTGGGTGCCACTCATGTACAGTTTTGGTAAAACTTTTGTTAGAACAGGTAGGAAAGGTTTTCTTTTCTATTTTCTTTTTGTAGCTTAGATGATAGTTAGGCCCTGTTTTGTTTTATTAATTTCTTTGATTTGGCACCACCTAACTGTCCCTTTCTCCCCCACAGTTGGACAAGCCTTCTGGGATTTTGATTCTTAATAAATCCCTCCTTTTTTCCATATACACTTGGACTCATTTTAATTTTTGTGGTTGTCGTGTTACTCTCCTGCTCATAAAAAGTGGGGGGGCCGTAACACAAGTGGGGGCTCGTCCGGGATAACCATTTTCCCTGAGCTGTAGACATCCACAATAATTTAAGAGATCCTTGTGTCTGTTTCAAAATGAGCTTCAGCTTAGAGGAGTTTGTACAGTCTCCTAGCTATGAAAAGCTTGAACTGTGTCGTAAGGATGACTTGTTATGTCTGGCTGAACACTTTGACATTTCAGTGAAGAAACACTTTTCAAAAGCTGAAATTAAAAAAATTGTTGTTAAAAGACTTGTTGAGATTCAAGTCCTGGTCGACTTAAGCAAAATGGATGTTTGTCCTGATCCTTCTGTTGATCTAGGACTCCCTCCTTTGAAAGAGGAAGGAGAGGCTGTACTGGCAACTCCCCCGAGACAGTTGGCAGACCCGCAGGTGCCCCCTGCGACGTTGCCACGGTTCGATCCTGTGTCGCCAGAAATCAGTGGCTCCAGTGGCAACGTCAGACTTAAGGTCCGGCTAGCTCGCCTTCAGTTAGAGGCACAGGAAAGGGAGTTGGTAAGAAAAGCTGAGTTTGATTTCAAACTTGAAATGCGGAAGTTAGAAATTGAAGCTGAAAAAGAAATTAAACTGAAACAGCTTGAGGTAGAAGCCATGAGGCTTTCACATGGTGAATCACCCCCTCGTTCAGCCGTGTACTCCGATTCTCCACAGGTGATGCAGGAGAAAAACAGGTTTGACGTCAGCAAGAATATTGCTTTGGTGCCTGTGTTTAGGGAGTCGGAGGTGGACTCTTACTTCAATGCATTTGAGAGGATTGCTGTAGCACTAGAGTGGCCAAAGGAGATGTGGGCTGTGTTACTACAGTGCAAGCTCATAGGTAAAGCACAGGAGGTTGTTTCATCACTGTCAACTGAGGATGGGATGAAATATGATGTACTGAAAAAGTCAATCTTGCGTGCTTATGAACTTGTACCCGAAGCCTACAGGCAAAAATTCAGGAACCATAAAAGGTCCAGTGGCCAGACCTATGTGGAATTTGCACGTGAGAAAGGACTGCTTTTCGACAAATGGTGTGCTGCAAGTGAGGTTAAAGGTAACTTTGAATCACTTCGCCAACTAATTCTGATGGAGGACTTCAAGAACACGTTGCCTGAAAGATTGGTAGTTTTCTTAAATGAGCAAAAGGTGGCCTCTTTGTCTAAGGCAGCTGTTGTAGCTGATGAGTTTATGTTGACCCACAAGAATGTATTTGTGTCTGTACCTCGTGCAGATAAAGTTCTGAACATTCGTCAACAAAAACCTGACTCTACCCAGTCAGAAGCTAAGGCTAAGCAAGCGCCACTTTCTCCACGTGAGACAAGGGAGTGCTTTTACTGCCATAAAAAAGGCCATGTCATTGCTGACTGCCTTTCATTAAAGAGCAAAGCTTTGGCAACACAGACAAAAGGTGTTGGGTTGCTTAAAGATGTGTCGCTCTCTAACAATCAGACTGATAAAAATGAGAATGAACTAGATCCCTGTTTCATACCCTTTGTTACCCAGGGTCTTGTTTCCTTAACGGGGGATCCAAAGGACGGCCGACAAGTCAAAATACTGAGGGACACAGGTGGTTCCCAGACAATCATTCGAGAGGGTATTTTGTCTTTGCCGGTCATATCATCTTGTCAGTCAAGTGTGGTTGTCCAAGGTATTGGAATGACTTTTGTGTCTGCACCGTTGCATAACATCCATCTTACTTCATCTCTTGTGAGTGGTTTTTGCAGGGTTGCTGTTCTTCCCGCCTTGCCCATCAGGGGGATTGATCTCATTCTCGGAAATGACTTGGCTGGTGGAAAGGTTTTACCTGTACCTGAGGTGGTGGACACACCTGACACAAGCCTGGAGGTGGAACCAGTACCCCCTGATATCTTCCTTGCTTGTGCAGTTACACGGGCCCAGTCAAGGAAATACAGTCTTGATTTGTCTGACTCTTTTCTTGCCACAGAGCGGTCTCAAACTGTCGGACCAGAGACTGAACTCAGCAAATCTGAAAATGAACTTCCTCTTCCAGGTCCAGAGATGACAGAATTACCAGCTTCCAGAGAGGAATTCATTTCTGCACAAAAACAGGACCTAACTCTGTTGAAATGTCATTCTTCTATACTTACCCAGGAAGAAGCTGAGGGGAAGAAGGTGGCATATGTGGTTGATCGTGGTCTCCTGTTGCGACGCTGGGCTGGTGAAAACTTGGAAGACTGGAGTGCCGTTTATCAGGTGGTTGTGCCATCAAAGTACCGCAGACAGGTGCTAGCATTAGCACATGATCACCCACTGTCAGGGCATTTGGGCATAAATAAAACTTACAACAAAGTTCTCAAACACTTCTTTTGGCCAGGTCTGAAGTCTGATGTTTTGCTTTATTGTCGTACCTGCCATGTGTGCCAAGTTGCAGGCAAGCCAAACCAGGTTATACCTCCTGCTCCTTTTTCCCCAATTCCAGTAATGGGTGAACCATTTGGAAGGGTAATTGTGGATTGTGTGGGGCCTCTGCCGAAGTCAAGAAGTGGGAACCAGTTCATCTTGACGATGATGTGTGCTTCCACCAGGTTTCCTGAGGCCGTGCCCCTGCGGAGGATCACAGCTCCCATGGTCACCAAGGCTCTGGTAAAATTTTTCTCAATATTTGGTCTTCCCAAGGTTGTCCAAACTGACCAGGGCACCAACTTTAAATCTAGAACCTTTGCTCAGGCACTAAAACAGTTGGGCGTAGAGCATGTCACCTCAAGCTCTTACCACCCTGAAAGCCGAGGTGCACTTGAGAGATTTCACCAGACATTAAAGGCAATGCTGCGAAAATACTGTATGGATACAGAGAGGGACTGGGATGAAGGCATCCCATTTCTGTTATTTGCTGTACGTGAAACAGTGCAGGACACTTTAGGTTGTAGTCCTGCTGGACTTGTGTTTGGACATGAGGTTAGGGGACCTCTAAATGTCCTTAAAGACAAGCTAGTCTCACCCTCTCCCTCAGTGAAGAGTATCCCAGAGTATGTTTCAAAGATGAGAGAGCGCCTTCAGGCAGCATGCTTTCTTGCTCAGAATGCCTTAGCTTCTAAGCAAGTCAAAATGAAACAACACTATGACCGGAAGGCGGTCACTCGTGAGTTTCACCCCGGTGACAAGGTTTTGATCTTGCTACCCATCCCTGGTTCTTCTTTGGAAACAAAGTTCTCTGGACCATATGTAGTAGAAAAGAAACTTGGTGAAACAAACTACATTATTCAGACTCCTGATCGTCGCCGCAAAACCAGACTTTGTCATGTTAATATGATGAAACTGTATCATTCCAGGGAGACTGACAACTCAACCCAGAGTCAAGTTGAAGTTGTTTCCCCTGTAACCTGTATTTCAAAGTTGGCTGAGGAGGATGTGGTAATGCGCAAAGATCCACCACATGTTGCAAGGCTTAGTAATAGCGAGGTACTGGCTAACCTGTCTAACTATCTGTCACATTTATCAGACAACCAGGCAGTTGACATTAAAAAACTCATATCAGACTTCCAATGTCTGTTTGGGGATGTTCCTACCAGAACTAGTTTGGTGTCTCATGACATTGTTCTTGCTAATCCTGCACCTATCAAGCAGAGAGCATATCGTATCAATCCCACAAAGAGGGAAGTCATGAAAAAAAGAAGTTGAGTACCTTGTTAAAAATGGACTTGCCATTCAAAGTTACAGCCCATGGAGTTCTCCATGTTTATTAGACATGAAGGCTGATGGAAGCCCCAGGTTCTGCACAGACTTTCGTAAGGTGAACGCTGTAACAGTCCTTGATGCACATCCTTTACCCCTCATTGAAGACTGCATTGATGAAATTGGACCAGCCAAATTCGTCACTAAACTGGACATGCTGAAAGGGTATTGGCAAGTACCTCTAACAAAAGAGGCCTCTGACATTTCTGCTTTTGTTACTCCAGACAGTTTTCTTCAGTACACAGTGATGCCTTTTGGACTCTGTAATGCTCCAGCTACATTTCAACGGCTTGTAAATAAGGTACTTGGAGATGTGCCAAACTGCCGGGTTTATCTAGACGACATTGTCGTATACTCACATGACTGGTCTAACCATCTTGCTGCTTTGTTTGAGGTCTTCAAACGGCTTTCGGCTGCCTCACTAACTCTCAATCTTTCAAAGTGTGAGTTTGGTAAGGGTACCATTCTCTATCTTGGTCAACAGGTTGGCGGAGGAAAAGTGTGTCCTGTGGATGCTAAAGTCAAGGTAATTTCTGACTTTCCTGTTCCTTCCTGCAGAAGGGAACTCCGTCGATTCCTGGGGATGGCCGGATTCTACCGTCGCTTTTGCAAAACTTTTTCTACAGTAGCGGCTCCTTTAACAGCTTTGACCAGTCCGTCTAAACCTTTTACTTGGTCTGATGAATGTCAGCATGCTTTTGAACATCTTAAAGGATTGCTCTCTTGTTCTCCTGTTCTTTCCGCCCCAGACTTCAGTCTGCCATTTAAGCTGGACATAGATGCCAGTGCTGTTGGGGTAGGAGCTGTCCTTCTACAGGATGATAAAGATGGAATAGAGCATCCTGTGAGCTACTTCTCACGGAAGTTTAATCTTCATCAATGTAGATATTCTACCATTGAGAAGGAAGCGCTGGCATTGCTCTTCGCATTACAGCATTTTGAAGCTTACCTTGGCTTGAGTGTAGAACCTATAACTGTCTTCACAGACCATAACCCATTGATCTTTCTTTCTAGGATGTACAATCAAAATCAGAGACTTATGCGGTGGGCTTTGATCATTCAGGAGTACAACCTCAAGATCTGTCATAAAAAGGGGTCTGAGAATGTGTTGGCAGATGCTTTGTCACGTGCACTTTAACCTTGTGGTGTACTCTGAATCTTCCAAACATTTTGTTTGGACTTATAAGGGTGGGGGTGTTACATGCCTGTCAGGCTGTTTGTTTGTTTTCCTTCTCCCTCCCCCTTCTTTTGTTTCTTTTCCCAGGAAGTAGGGAAGCTGGAGCCAATCTCTCCTAATTACATCCTCTCCACCATGGGCCAATCAGGATCCAAGGAGGCCTTATATAAGCAGCACACTGGAGAAACAGAGGCCTGCTCCACCTGGCCGGCTGGCTACTGCTTGTTATGTTTTGTGCTCTCAGTGTGAAGGTTTGTGGTGGGAGTTAGAGGACGAGGTAAGCTTGGGGTACCCTGTACATCTTCATCACGTAGGTGCTTTTCTGTTATATACACTAGGTAAGCAGGTGGGTGTCACCCATGTACAGTTTTGGTAAAACTTTTGTTAGAACAGGTAGGAAAGGTTTTCTTTTCTATTTTCTTTTTGTAGCTTAGATGATAGTTAGGCCCTGTTTTGTTTTATTAATTTCTTTGATTTGGCACCACCTAACTGTCCCTTTCTCCCCCACAGTTGGACAAGCCTTCTGGGATTTTGATTCTTAATAAATCCCTCCTTTTTTTCCATATACACTTGGACTCATTTTAATTTTTGTGGTTGTAGTGTTACTCTCCTGCTCATAAAAAGTGGGGGGGCCGTAACACAAAGCAATTCCACCATCTACTGGAATTGCTTTGACTCCTGCTGGTTAGAAACCAGCAGCAGCTGCAGTGTTGCAGGACTTTGCTTCTTTTGAATCGCTCTGAGTGGATTTTATAACCGTAACGATTCCTCCTGCTCAAACTTTACTGAACAGCAACGAGGCACAACTGCTGCAAACATAATCCTTATGAGAAATGATTCAAGTTTTAAATGCAGCAATGCGGACACTGCCCCCTGCTGGACGCCATCAGCATGACCCTGCATCTCGGCGTAAACATGTTTAAGGAAGTGTAGTAATTTATCTGATTTTAATGTTTGCCGTTTTGTTTTGACCCAGGAGTTTTTGAAGGAAGTTTCACACCACATAAAAGAGGAGAGGCTGAGGGTTGTGGGTTCGATTCCCTGAGCCTGACGGGACCTGGAGTTCCCCACAGATCCGTATTGCTGCATGGAGGTTCTGCTGTTTCTGGTTCTCAGCTCAGTCCATTTAAAGAGGAGCAGAACCATACAGCAGAGGCTGACCTTTGACCCAGATCCACATGCATTAGTTCTGTTAGAACTGAGCCTGAGAGATCCTGATGGGTCAGCGTGTCGGTGGGTGGGTGGAGGCCCTCTCCATGCTGGTGGAGAGGGGCTCAGGGCGGAGTTCCCTCTCCTGAGTTTTCTGCCATTGTTTCCGGGTTCTTCCTGCTTTCAACTGGAACATTCCGAGTTCAAGAGATGGAGACTGGGAACCGGCCATCCAACCGCCATCCAACCACCATCCAACCACCGTCCAACCGACCATCCAACCACCGTCCAACTGCCATCCAACCACCATCCAACCACCGTCCAACTGACCATCCAACCGCCATCTAAAACATAATTCTCCTCATAGTTACATCTGCTGCAAACATAATTTTTCTACATGATAATAAATTCATTTATCTGTTAGGATGATTTGCATATTTTCCCTTTCTGTTGAGATGCAACGCTCTAGTGTTACTATGGCAACACGCCGGTTGCCTAGGCTACTCATTGTGGTAACCTGAAGAAGTCACCTGAGCTCCTTCAGTTTCCTCAGAACTCCTTACACCGACCAGGACCAGCGCCGGGACCGGCACGGACCTGGACAAGCCGGGGGCAGGCGAGGCCGGGGGGCTGGGGCCGGCATGGACCAGGACTGGGACCGGAACCGGGGCCAGGACCGGGACCAGGACATGGACCAGGGCCGGGGCCCGGGCCGGGACTGGGACCAGGACCGGGACCGGGATCAGGGCCAGGACTGGGACCAGGACTGGGACCAGGACCTGAACCATTGTCGGCTTCATTGTACATTATAAAGTGTTGCTCAGCTGATCTTGCAACAAAACAATGGTAAAGGTCAAAGTTGAATTCCCAGCAGCAGCGTTCCTGAAGCTCCGACCTCTTCATTGTGAGGCGGCACAATAACAGGGGTCTGTGTCCAGCCTCTGGAGCCGGCCGCAGCCGGAGACATCTGGAGGGGCAGTCATAACAGAACCCTGCCTCTCATTGTTTTCTGCTGCAGAGCGGAACCGGCCCGGTTTCTGCTGCTGAACAACACTTCCGTCTTCAGTTTGGCTCCCAAACAGGATTCCGGAGCACCGGAGTCTCAGCAGACTCACATCGGTTCTCCTTCAGCCATGACTGGACCGCCGCAGAGCCGTCTCCATTCTCCCTGAAACTCTCTGCACAGCAGCCATGTTGCTGATCTTCCTCCTGCCGCTCATCATCAGCTCGGAGGGATCATCAGGAGCCAAACAGGAGATGCTGTGCACCTCCAAAGCCTGCTTCGTCCTGAACATGGAGCCCGTAGGCTTTCACAAGGCCCAGAACGTCTGCAGGGACGACGGCGGGTACCTGATGACGCTCAGAGACAGACAGGAGGAGGAAACGCTGCGCTCACTTCTCTCGATGGTTGAAAAACAACATCCTGACCAGGTGTTAAAGGTCTGGATTGGCTTGAAGCTCAGGAGAAAGGACTGCATTCTCCATGACACGCCTCTCCGAGGGTTAAAATGGGCCTCTGGGGACGAAGATTCCCAGTATTCCAACTGGGAAAAAGAGCCTATCAGCACATGCATCGAGGAGAGATGTGTGAAGGTGGCTTACACCTTCTCAGACCGGGATCAGCTGAAATGGATCCCAGGAGGTTGTAGAGAAGGAGCTTCGTATGCTTGTAAGTTTTACTTCCAGGGGATGTGTGGCCCTCTGGTTCTGCAGGGGCCTGGAAGGATCGTCTATGAGGCGATTTTTTTAAAACAGCCTCTAAAAACCGGGCTGAAGCTGCTTCCGTACGGGACGAGGGCCGCAGTCTTCTGCGGTGACCACGAGACGACTTCCTCTCGCTGCATGAAGGTGGACGTCGCCTACGCCTGGAACCCTCCAGGGCCGTTCTGCAAGCTGGAGACTCAGAACTGTCAGAAGAACCAGGGAGGCTGTGCACAGGAGTGCCGACAGGAGAGAGGAGCCGTTCGCTGCTCCTGCAGAGAAGGTTGGGAGCTGGAAGAGGACGGGTTCTCCTGCAGGATGACGGACCTGTGCCGAAGCAATACCTGCGAGCGCAGCTGTGTGATGGGAGCGGCCGGCGTTTCCTGCACATGTCCCAGTGGCTTCAGACTGAGCGAAAACCAGCGGAACTGCTCCGATGTGGACGAGTGCCTCTCTCAGACCTGCGGCAACCGCGGCTGCGTCAACACGCCCGGCAGCTACAGGTGTGTGTGTGGGGACGGCTTCCGCCTGACGGACGGCGAATGCAAACATGTGAACGAGTGTGAAGGGTTGGTGTGTGAGCATGGCTGTGTGGACACTGGGGGATCCTTGTCCTGCCTCTGCCAGGAGGGTTTCCATGGAGACGGACCCTCCTGTGTGGATGTGGACGAATGCGCCGGTGACCCCTGCCCCCGTCTCCTCACCTGCATCAATACGGTCGGCAGCTTCAGCTGCTTGAAGCTGGAGACTCAGGAGACCATGACCTCCGTGTCGTCCCAGCAGCCCGTCACCTCCGCCTCCCCAGCAGAGGACAGGAGGACACACAGGCCCGGCGTGGAGCTGCAGCACCAGTCCCCCCACACAGACACCCCTCTGCCTGATCTGGTCAACGTCACGGGACTCAGCAACCAGTCCCCGGTGTCCTCTGAGGACGCCTCGGCCAGGAACAGGGTGCTGATCTGCGTCCTGGGCTCGGTCGTCCCGCTGCTCGCCCTCATCGCTCTGACTCTCTTCATCGCCATCTTCCGCTGCAGCCGCTCCAAAACGGAGGTGAAGAAGAAGAAAAACACGGCGGACAGCTACTGCTGGGTGTCCTCGGGTCTGGATCCACGGCTGGAGAAGCTCTATGAGTCCATCCTGACTGATGACCCCTGACCCCACAGGGACAGCAGGCACTGCATTTCATGTTCATTTATGGAGATCTGTATGGATATCATCAGCATATTTTCATCCAGATTAATTTCTAAATGCTTTGGTAACCTTTATTCCAGATGCAGTAAAAATACAGCAGGTTGTTTAGGTTTTATACGTTAAATAAAATGAGGTCCTCCACTGTGTTGCCATGTTGTTTACGCCACAATGCATCCTGGGTAGCTGATGCATTGTCAACTATCCAGTTAGCACAGTGATAGCACAGTTAGCACTGTGTTAGCTAACTGTGTTAGCACTGTAACACAGTAAACGGATCACAAGTCAATCCGGCTTCCCTGGTCACCTCTGACCTCTGACCGTTTAGTTTGGTTTATTTGTGTGTGTGTTTATCGGCTTCAGTCCACTGCGTCGTCGTCCCAGCATGCATTGCGCAGATGAAGAAATGGCGACCTTCCACACAATGACAGTTAAACAAGTTCTCATTTATTAGGATCTTATTACTGTTACGTCACAATTACTGCATTAACATAATTAATCTGTTTGTACCAGACAAGAGGGTCGGTTCCGGTCCAAACACTAAACATCCCATAATAATCTCACCGTGAATTTTTGATGAACAAAAATAAAAGGCAGAATTTCTCTATGATGTGATCAGATCATCAGTTATTTGGACCTGCTGGTTAGTGGTACTCCGTCGCCATAGCAACCGAAGCTGCAGAATCAAATGTAATAAAATGTAAATAAATGCTGGGACCTTTTCTGGACTGGCAAGATGGCGCCTGTGTTGAGCTTTGCTCTGCGTGCTGAGTTCCTGTCTGGGGTCTCTGACCGTCCAGGTGTCCGCGGTACCGTCATAATTACGGGCGGCGCAGAGCGGTTTATATCTGAAAATCTTTAGAAATAAACTTTACTCTCTGCTGTCAGACAATAAAGTTTGATTCAAACATCTTATTTCTGTTTTAGCAACTGGTTCTGGAACAGAGTGGGAGTGTTTGTTTTAGCTGTGCTGGTTCCGATCCGGGTCTCTGCCTCTGATTTCCTTCCTGCTCTCTGGGCCCCCGGGACCGGCTGGGGCCCAGGTTTCCGGAGCGAATACCTCAGGCGGGTCGAGGCTCAGAACCTCGGCGGCCAGCTGCTGGAATGGCTGCTCTGCTGTGGGCTCTGCTGCTGCTGGTTCTGGAGGCCGGGCCGGGCCGGCAGCAGGCCTGCCTGCCGCTGTGTTCTGAAGGCCGCTGCCTGACTGTGAACCGGGCCGAACTGGACTTTGACTCGGCGGCGGCGGCGTGCCGCCGGCGGGGCGGGGAGCTGCTGACGCTGCAGGCTCAGAGCAGCCAGCAGCTGTTGGCCCGGCTGGCTCCGGTTCTGTCCGGAAGCTTCTGGATGGGACTGCGGCTGCCGGCCGGGTCCTGCAGCGACCCGGCAGAACCACTCAGAGGGTACCGCTGGACCTCCGGCGCCTCCAACGGGACTTTCAACTCGTCCTGGGCCCTGTGGGCGGACGGCGCTGCGGTCTGCTCGCCCAGCTGCGTGGCGCTGGCCCAGTACCAGGTCTGGACCGAGCGGTCGTGTTCCGACAGACCCGACGGGTTTCTGTGCAGATCTGCAGACAGCAATGCATGCTGGGAGCAGGAGAGATTCTTCAGCGGCCGCTTCCGGTGCACCGACGGACCTGGCCCGCAGCAGTGTGCGGACGCCGAGGGCGGGGTCAGATGCTCTTGTTTCCATGGTTACATCCCGGACGGCGCCGACCCGCGGCGCTGCGGGCTGCACTGCGCCCAGCAGAGCTGTCCAGCGGTGTGCGCGGCGGGCGGCGCGGCGTGCCACTGCGCCGCCGGCTTCCTGCTGGAGGGGAAGCGGTGTGTGGACATCGACGAGTGTCACATGGGGGAGTGCGACCAGATCTGCCTCAACACCTTCGGCAGCTTCCTGTGCTCCTGCCGCCGAGGCTTCCTGCTGACGGAACAGATGCAGTGCGTCGCCACGGCAACAGATGAGGTCGTGACCCCGGGGGATCGCGACAGCACCCTGAGGGCCGCCTCGGCTCTGTCGGGGCCCTTCCTCTGGGTCTGGGTGGGGGCCGCCGTGGTTCTGGTGGCGGCCGTGTTTCTGCTCAGACTTTATGTTGTTTGGTGTCAGAAACGCAGAGAGCGAAGCTCTGACCAGCAGGCGCCCGCTCCCGCTCACCCCCGGGCCCCTGAACCACAGCTTTGGAACCTTTAAGCTGTGGAGGACAGAACCTGGCAGTCGGAGTTCAGGGAGGTAGTTACATGTTAAAATGGCCGCCTTCTCTCAATGTAGAATTAAGTTTGTAACTTTTCTAAAAGTTATTTTGATCTTTTTCTTCAAACTGTTGCCATGGTTACCGTAACAGTTTGATACAAGAGACAGCTCATCTGAAACATTGATCTCCAAAACCAGCCAATCAGACCCAGGAGGCGGAGCTTAGTACTGTTGATCACGCCATGTACTTGCTGCTAAATGTGCTAATGGCATAGAAATAACTTGGCTGTCACCGGTGGCTATGCTAACTAGCCTTAGCATTCATGACGTGCTATGCTAGCTGCAGTGGAGCAGAGAGCAGGGGGGAGATGAGCAGCGCCACAGGAGGTTGTGATTAACAGCGCTAAATATGGCTGCATTGCAGTTTTCTGGCCGATCAACGATCTATTAAAAATCCTGACCTGCCAATTCCGATTTTGGCCGATACTGATTGCTTTTGTCTAAACTGCTGCTAAATACAGACATGCAGACCTGATCCGGTCTGCGAGTCAAAGGCTCAGCAGAGCAGAACACAGCAGTTGATTTAAATATGTTTCTGAGGCTGATCAAATCAACCAATCATCACTAAGCCCCGCCTCCTGGCTCTGATTGGTTCTTTGGAGTCAGAGTTTCAACAAATATGTAGAAAATATTTTTATACAAGTTATAAACTGCAGTTTTAGTGCAGTTTCAGAAAAGTCCTTTGTAGGAAATGTGCAGAAATGTCCATAGATTTAGTTTATCAGAAATGATACAATCTAGATGGCATAGAGACTTAAAGTGAACATTTACTGACTCAGTGCTGCAAAATGATCAGATTCTTAAAGTAATCAATAAGTAAGTATATTTTCTGCTTTTGCTGGGATTATACATGTTCATTTTACCTCAAACTGTAACCGTTTGTTTTATTGCACGTTTAAAGCTTTTGCACAAAGTATTGGTGTTTTTCTTCTTGCCTTCCGGTGTTGGAAACGTCACTTGGATCCGTCGGCCACCGCGGCTTGGACTTTGAGTTGTTCAAACGTTTTTTTCTAACCTGAGGGGAAAAACGTTTCGTTGAATCTCAAAAGTTTCAGCTTCAAAACATTTTGTTCTGTTTCATATCTTAAATTTTTCAGGTCAGTTTAAATTCAGATTTTTTCCGTTTCAAAGGAAAAAGTACAACACGGCCCTAATGTAGCTCCATACGTGTCCCTTGGCAAGCAGAACCGACCCACTGAGTTCTGTTCAGGTCCAGAACAGTAACTAACATTCTGAAGAAATTCTCCAGCTGTAGATTTAATGTTTCCATGGTGATGCATCCCATAATGTTCACCTTAGTGATCAACTGGTTCCCATCATGTTGCTGCTGTTTGGAGCCTCTGTTCCCCGGAATGCGACGCCCTCTAGTGGAGGAAAGCTGCTTCAGTTCTGCAGGCCTGTCGGTTCGGGTCGAACTGGACCGGAACCGGCCCAGTAGGGCCGCCGCTGACCCGGCGCTCAGGTTCTGCACAAAGTGAACCCGGTAAGCTGCAGCTGCGGCTCGGTGCTGATAAGGCTGGCTGCTCCAACCGAACCCGGACAGTACCGGCTGCAGCCGAGCCAAGCCGAGCCGAGCGGGAGGAGGCTCAGCCAATCAGAGCGGGAGGAGGCTCAGCCAATCAGAGCGGGAGGAGGCTCAGCCAATCAGAGTGGGATGAGGCTCAGCCAATCAGAGCGGGAGGAGGTTCAGCCGTGTTCGTGTTGAACCTGCAGGCAGAAGCAGCTCAGGCTTCATGCTAAAAAAGTAAATAACATTTAACTTCCTGTTCACAGCAACAACACAAAGAGTTTCTGCAGTATTAAAATGAAAACAGAAACATATTTCCTGCAGATTTCTCTAAACCTCCAAGGAATCTAAAGCAATAATCAATCCTTGTGGTTGTTTAGCAAATTACTTAATTTTATGAGAGCGAAAAAACTCAGTTTTAACTCAGAAATACTTTCACACATGAATCCCTCTGACTGAGGTAGTTATTAATGTCCAATAAAGCTTCTGTCTTAATTGATCATTTGTTTCTTTCAGTTTGAATCTCTTCCTTTTGTTTCTGAATTTTTCAAAATCACAACATTGTAAAAAATGCAACGTTAGAAAAATTTCATTAGTTGGAGGAAAATAATCTAATGCAGTTAAAATGATTTTTCTGTTTTTTTCAGATCTACATGTATTAACAATATAACATTCTGTTTTCTTCAGAAAATATTTTAGTTCATTTAATGTTTTTGTCTAAAATCTGATTTCATTCACTGTCAGTCTGAGTTCTGCTTATTAAAACCCTAACCCATTACTTCTGGAAAGAAAATATGTTTATTGTTCTGCATAAGCAGGAAGTGTTCAAGCTAAGGATTTAATGGTTTCCATGGCAACACTCTCCTTTCTGTTCCCTGAAGTTTTTTCTGTTTTATCAATTTGGTTATAACGATTATTAAACTATCTACATTCATGTCAGGTTATAACTTAATCATCTCAAAATCTGGTTTGAATATATTTTAATCTGTTTGGTTACTATACTCCAATAAAAGAAATAATTTTGTGTATTTTTTTTAGCTTTTTGTGCATTAAACCTACAAACCTCAGATTATCATCCCTCATGAAGATAAAACTAAATTATTCTGGTAGCAACACTTATTTTTCTCTGAATATTCTTAGCATTTTATGATTTTGTTTCTATATAAGTTAGTATCCAGCCACAGTGATCACCAGTCACCACACTCAGGACTTTCATTTTTACTCTTTCAGTATTAATGTCGGACATTTTTCTGTTAGTTTTTATTATCTTTGTTAATAATTAAACCGTTTGTTTATTTGATCAGAGCAGGTTCAGCTCCATTTCTGCTTCAGGATTCAGCAACTGCTTCAATAATTACATCTGAACATTATTTGAATAATCTGTCTTCTGAATTTACTGAAATACTAAAAAACGCCTCCTGACCATAGTTTACGGTACGAAATGTTCCAGATGGCACATCAGAGGTGGGTCAGAGGTGAGTGTTCAGGTAGGAAACGAACCCAGAACCCTCGGGACATCCAGCCTGAGCTCAAAACCTCTAAAACTCATTGAAGCTCTAAACGTCTGAGAACCTGCGAGACCAACCTCAGGGCAGAGTTGAAGACGAGTTTACGCTGACGTGAAAAAAGGGGCGGAGCTTCCAAGAGCCAGCAAATCAGAAAGTAGGCGTCCTTCCGCAGCAGAGCGCCATTGGTTGAAAGTTTTTTCGTGCTGCGGTTCTTATATAAACACCAGCAACCTGCCGGAGGGTCAGCCTGCCTCCAGCCCATCTTCTACCCACAGAAATACCCCGGCAGCGGGCAACCGGCGGGCAGCAAGCGGCAGCATGTCGGTCGACAGCGTCTTCAGGACGCGCTCTCTCGGCGTGGCCGCCGAGGGACTTCCGGATCAGTACGCCGACGGGAAGGCGGCCAAAGTGTGGGAGCTGTACATCGGAGACATCCAGAGCCGGACCCACGAATACAAGAGCTGGGTGGTTTCCCTGCTGAAGCGGCACGGCGTGCGGAGGGTGCTGGACGTGGCCTGCGGGACCGGGTAAGCTGCCACCGCGGTTCCCTGTGCGCGACATGCCCATGAGTTACGGTAGTGACGTTTCCACTTGTTGCTGAGCTGATGCAAAAACTCTTTCAGCTGATGTCTTATTTTGAAGGATTTTATTTATCTGATGAGATTTTCTGAGCGACCTAAAGCTGAGTGAATATTAAATCCAGGTGTGTTTCCAGCAGGCGGCCAGCAGGCGGCCACCTTGCGGCCAGCAGGCGGCCACCTTGCGGCCAGCAGGCGGCCACCTTGCGGCCAGCAGGCGGCCAGCTTGCGGCCAGCCCTCTATGTCCAGAAATCTTAGCAGCTGTGACTTGGCAACAAGATGATTTATGAACGACCTTCAATAAAACACCTAGTGTAAATAACAGCAACACCCAACCCGGTTCTGGCCCGGTTCTGGCCCATCTGTCTGTGCAGAGTGGACTCCATCATGCTGGTGGAAGAAGGTTTCCAGATGGTGAGCGTCGACGCCAGCGACAAGATGCTGAAGTTCGCCTTGAAGGCGCGCTGGGAGCGCCGCAAGGAGGCCGCCTTCGACCAGTGGGGTAGGACCAGAACCCGACCAGAACCAGTTCTGCTGACCAGAACCGGTCCTGAAGCTTCTCGGTCTGCTGTCCAGTGATCGAAGAGGCCAACTGGCTGACGTTGCCTGATGACATCCACAGACCCGCCGACGGCTACGACGCCGTCATCTGCCTTGGGAACTCCTTTGCTCACCTGCCGGACTTCAAAGGTTTGGACACAACCGTGCGGTGTTGACCTTTGACCTCCAGACAGTGATGTGTTGCTGTTCGTTGTAGGGGACCAGAGCGAGCAGCGCCTGGCGCTCCGTAACATCGCCGGCATGGTGCGACCCGGCGGCATCCTCATCATCGATCACCGTAACTACGACTACATCCTGGAGACGGGGCGCGCCCCGCAGGGCAAGAACATTTACTACAAGGTAGCAGGAAGTCGGTTCTCTCTGCATCATTCGCAGCTTCAGGCGCAGCGACAGAAATCCAGACAGCAAAAGCTAAACGTTGGTTCAGAAGCTCTGAGCTCCACTTTTAGTTTTACTGTTTTTACTGAGATGCTGCACATGGATTCATCTCATTCAGGCAAAACAACTGAAGAGTCTCAGCTAACTAGCATGCTGATGCTAGCTCTGCTAACTCAGCCTTCTAGCATCACCGCTACCTCTTTAGTCTTACACTAGCATACAGAGCTATGCTACTGTTATCGTGCTAACTTCAACCTTGTTATTGTTCACATGCTGCTGAGTGATGGTAGCCTCACTCTCTTTGCGAGTGTTATCATGCTATCTCTAACCCTATGCCATTCTTAGCATATGCTAATTCTAACTTTTTATACTATCGTTAACATGCTAACTGGAACCCAGGGTCTGCTTGGTGGTACTGACCAGAACCGGTTCTGCTGCAGTTGCTGAACAGAACCGGTCCGAACAGAACAGAATGTCAGAACTGATTCCTGATGAACAATTTTGTCGGTGAATCTATAAAACCGGAAAACAAGATAAATGTTTCTTTTCTGATGGATTATAAAGTTTAAACTAAAATGTTAAATTATATTTTAGTTTTATTCTCATTTTATCACTTTTTAAATAAATATTTTTGTTTTCCAATTATTGATATTTAATATCACCTCATTAATCTCATGTAATATTATTTTAAAATTAAAATAATCTTTAATTTCAGTGACGAAATTAAAAATGAATGCAGATTTATTTTCTTTAGTGCGGATTAAAATAATCTGGAGATGATTTTCTCACTGGTTACTCAGATTTTGCCTGAGTTAATTTCATTAGTATTGCCTAGTTTCATTAGCTGTAGCTAGTTTTGGCTGGTTTCATTAGAAAATAACAGAAAATTTATGTTTTTACTTTTAAAACCCGAAATAAGAAAACATTGAGAAGCTTTTTCTGCCATTCACTACAGTGTGTTAAAAGCATTTTCAGTGCTTGGCTGGTTTCATTAGCTGTAGCTAGTTTTGGCTAGTTTCATTAGCTGTAGCTAGTTTTGGCTAGTTTCATTAGCTGGAGCTAGTTTTGGCTGGTTTCATTAGCTGTAGCTAGTTTTGGCTGGTTTCATTAGCTGTAGCTAGTTTTGGCTAGTTTCATTAGCTGTAGCTAGTTTTGGCTGGTTTCATGAGGGTTGACGCCACAGAAGGTCTAATCAGAACCTTGACCAGAACCGTGTCTGACCCATGCTGGGGTTCTGTTGCAGAGCGACCTGACCCAGGACATCACCACTTCGGTTCTGTGGGTCAACAGTAAGCCTCACATGATCACCTTGGACTACACCATCCAAGTGCCTCAGGGGGCGCTACAGAAGCTTCCTGAAGTCAGGTGAGATCTTCTGCAGACACCAGCAGCTCCAGACTGTTATTGTTATCAATAACAGTTGGTTGCCTGGCGGCGGCCAGCTGGTCAGTGGCGGTGGGACGCCAGATATGGCCAGGTGCTGGCCAGGCTTTTGGTCGCCAGGCGGTCGATGCCCAGGCGGTCGATGCCCAGGCGGTTGGTGGCCTGTTACTCGCCAAATAGCAGATTAAAACACAGAAAACTCAGGGAAATTATTCACTTTTAATGTGATAGGTGGATGATTTAAAACAAAATCTTATTTTTTAAAGGGATAAAAGTTGAATTTTTATTTTTAAAAGCCAAACAATGAATATTTTTGAATATATTTTTTTTCACTCCATCCACAGAGAAATGTCTGAAAGACACAAAATGGCAGCTAGCTCTCAATAATGGGTTTAAAGTCCCAGATATTCAAGCTCTGCTTCTTTGTTTGAAATGTTTTCATGCCACCAGGTGCCCAGGCGAGGTCGGCATCCAGGCGGTGGCAGCGCCCAGGCGGTGGCAGCGGCGCCCTGGCGGTGCCACCCGGGCGCTGCGGTCGGACCCCACGGTGGCAGAATAATGTCATTAATTGAACATTAGTTGAACTGCTCCTTCTATCGCTGTGATGTCGTCTTAAAAACGACCTTGTGGTTTTTTTATTCCAGCGCTCTGTTTATAGCTGGCAGTCCGGAGCAGAACCGTCCTGAGTAATCCCTGTTCTGGTTCTGTGCAGTAAGTTCCGTCTGTCCTACTACCCTCACCGCCTGCAGAGCTTCGGCGAGCTACTGAGCGACGCCTTCAACGCCAACATGGAGCACACCGTCTATGGAGACTTCAAGGCCTTCCGGCCGGGCGAAGACCCGCCGCCCTGCTACTTCATCCACGTCTGCAAGAGGACGGCATGAAGCCGATTGTTCTGGGCCGAGCCGGGCCCGTGCGTCTCAGCAGTGATTCCGCCTCTACCGTGCTCTGAGCAGAGACCGGTTTCATTTCTGCTGGGAGCCAACAGGAAGCTGCTTCCTCGTGTTTCAGACGGTCCAAACAAAGCAAAACCGAGCAAAATGTCACAGTGATGACATTACTGGAGACGATGAATTTCCCAAAGATATTTAAAGAGTTGTTGCTGGCCGGCCGGCCGGCCGGCCGGTTCTGAGACAATGTTCTGATTAATCTGCGGTCCAGAGGTGGTTCTGATTCTTGAGCTTTTAATAAAACTCTGAAATATGTGGCTGCTTGTTGTATTTTACTGAGTCGTGATTGAAAGGCCTTAAGCTCTGCAGCGGCGGCAACGTGGTTCTGGATGTACCTGGCTGGACCTGTTTCATCTGCAGCTGTCGCTATGGAGACCCCAGAACCTCGGAGCATCTTCTGCAGCGATTTCAGTCAGACCCGGAACCCAACCCGGGCTGCACCAGACCAGACTGTTTCTGCTGCTTGGTGCTGAAGATAAATCAGTAAATTCTCCAGAATCCTTTGGACCTCCAGCAGAACCGTGCTGAGTAGTAAAGTTTAAAATCCATCCAGGACACTAGAGGGCGCCATTCCACCACCCGCCTGCATCTGGGTGGAAACTGGAGGTGATTAACTCAGTTCTGTTTGGGTTCTGGTTCTGGTCGGGTTTGGGTTCTTACCGTTGTTCTGGTTCTGACATGGAGGCCATTTCCAGATGTTGCGATGTAAAGCCAACACAGTTCCCATATTGGTAAACCTCTCCCCCCCACACCTTCTGTACGTGCGTCAGGAACAGTAGGTGACAGATTTATAGCTGAAAGCAGATGCTGACTTTAATCCAACAGAAACTCATTTTTCAGAATGAAACGTCTCTGATGACAGAAACGCTGTCATCAATCATCCACAATAGGTACTGTCTCTTTAAGCAACAGGTAGCTCACCTGGAGGCTCACCTGGTCCAGTCGAGGCATGATGGGAAGGTCAGACCACAGTCAGGAAGCAGACGGTTCTGGTTCCAAACAGCTTCAGGTTGAGGAAATAAAAGTTTGTATTGGGTGTATGTAAACTTGTGGTTCCATCACATAATCAGCTGATCTGGACGGACCAGAAGGTTCAGCCAATCAGTGAAGGTCGAACCTGCAGTCAGTGTGAACCCAGGTGAATTCTGGGAGATGTTATGGAGGACACCCTCATGGGAAACGTCCCAGTGTGACCTGGTTCTGGTTTCAGTCCAGTCTGGTCCGGTCCGGTCCAGTCACCAGGTGACAGACTGCTGAATCCAGTCCAAACGCCAGCGCCCTCTGCTGCCTCTGGTGGGGAAGTGACGCTAAGCTTTTCCCCTCTGAGCCTTTTCCTGTTTCAACTCGTTTGTTTTTCTCCTGAGTTCAGATGGAATCTGTCAGTCAGACCAACACGAAGCTTTGCTTTGCTTCTATGCAATCGCTTGATGGTTTTTACTTTGGAAAAATGGAAATAGTTTAATTTGATTGTGCAGTAAGTAACATGTTCAGTTTCAGCAAAAGTATAATAATAAAAGATAAAACTCGTAAAACTGAAGGAGGCGGAAGATAAAAATTAAGATAAAAACGATTTCAGGAGGTTTTTTATCTGCGCTGAAGGAGCCATCCAATCAGACCTGACCTGATGGGTCCCACAGCAAACACGCAAAACTACCATGACTCCAATGCGAGAAAAAATTTATGTTTTTTATTGTAAAAGTCATAAAACCTGATGATGGCGGCTACGAAGTCCTTCCTGTTCCTGCTTTGCACACGTCAGCGAGGCCTGGAGGAAGGAAGCGATTCCTGCGAACCGTGCTGCACGGCACCGCGCCTCGCCGCCTCAGGGTGCTGCTTGGATCCATCAGCCTGCTCCTTCACAGGACCAGGCCTTCACAGGACCAGGCCTTCACAGGACCAGGCCTTCACAGGACCAGGCCTTCACAGGACCAGGCCTTCACAGGAACAGGCCTTCACAGGACCAGGCCTTCACAGGACCAGGCCTTCACAGGACCAGGCCTTCATCCAGTTTGGTCCACGCAGCAAACCAACCGAGACAGCAGTTAACCCTATCCTTGACCCAGAGCAGCGATAGCATTATGCTAACCCGAGCAGCATATAAACCACATCAATGTTCATAATTGATTCTTACCAGAGATCAACTGAACTGAACAGAAAAAGAACAGACTAAAAACAGGCCTTATGACTTTATCACCATGGCAACCCAAAACTTACCCGCCTGTCCTGTGGCCTTCAGCGTGGCCAAACATCTATTATTTCTCCCTAGCAACCACACAGGATTGGCTGGTTGGCTCCACTAGTGGGCGCTCCCAGATAATTCAGATCCATCCAGGAACATAAGATGTTTAGAGTTCCCCTCCACACCTGGGGGGGCAGCAGAGACCAGCATCATCATCATCAGTTCTCCCACGCTTCATCGTGAGATCTGGCTTTATTGACAGGAACCAGATGATCCAATAGAGAGACTCAGCAGCTAACGTGCTAATAGCCGCTCCCTCAGTGCGCCATCAGAACCAGAAAGCTGCCACAGTGACTCCACCTGGTGGCCTGAGCGCCAACAGGCCGCAGGTCTGTTTCCATCTTCTAACCTGCCCCTCCTGTGGTTTTGCTTTTCTCCTGAAACCCGATCTGAGTCTCAGATTTGGCCCTATTAGCATGTTAGCAATGATATTTCTATGAATCTGGAGGAGGCCATGTTGAAGATGAATGTATTTATGATTCATAAATAAATGAATGCACTGAATGCCCAACCAGGGGTGCCGCTGTGAATTAGCTGTTGGTCCAACAAACTCGTTCTGTTCTGTGTTTGTGTCAATAAACCAATAAATGAACTGAAACTGAAGGTGTTTAAAGTATTCAGTTGCGTTTCCTGTCACTCTGCTCAGACGTTTATGCTTTCAGCTCACGCTGCTTCCCTCCCAGCAGAACTTGTTCCAGCACTGATCCAAATCTCAACCTGGGCCAGTAGAAACGCATCCCAACCTGGTTCCTCCTCCTCTTACACAAACACTTTAGACAGCAGCTTCAGGCTCCCAGCTCCTTCACAGCTCTGCACAGGCCCTTTCTCTCCATGCTGTGACTGCTGCACATTGACGGTGATTATTGGTGCATGATGTGTTGCATGGCACCCTCTGCCAGTCATTTCCTGTTCCTGCAGGCGTCAGCAGCTCCTGTCCTGCTCCAGCCCCAGACTCTCCTCCTGGCAGGTCAGCAGCTTCAGCAGCTTCAGCAGCAGAGATTCATCCAGAAGCTGCTGGAGTCGCTCCAACAGGTGAGGAACGTGTTCACACCTGACAGCGGCTGGCAAGAGGCCAAGCTGTTCCTGTAAAATCTGAGGTCTTTCTAGAGAAACTAACCTGGAGGAGGAGGAGGAAGAGGAGACTTGTTGATTACAAAAAGACTTTGACAAATTTCCAACCCTGAAAGCCAGAACACCTGTTGCTCCGTTCTCCGTCTGATTGGAACGTTTTCTCCAGAACCCGTGAGGTAAAGTCTTTATTTTGTCTTTCATATCACAGTTTTGTGTTTGAAGCATGAGGCATAAATCTTTACTTTCATTGGAAACATCAAGTTCCTTATTAAGATTTGCAGGAATAATCAGGTGAAACCAAAGGAAGCTGAACGAATTCCTCTGACGAGCAAACGCTGCTCTGCTCCGCATCAGAATCTCCATCATGTTCATTAATCGAGCCTCAGCCACACAAACTGGTCCTGTTTGAAAAGTAATCAGGCCTGTTCTAACGTCTCCTGTCCGCTACTGCGACCCAACAGATTTACTTTCACTAGTGGAACGTTACGGCTTTCACTGGATTGGAAATGACTTTGAGTTAGTTAAGATGTAAAAGACACGGAGGGAAAATAAAGGGAGGAAAGTGATAGAACAGGTTTAAAGGGAAAGAAGGAGCTAAGAGGAGATAAAGACTAGAGACAGAAAACACCATTAAATTAGTGTAAAAAGTCTTAAAACAATATTATCGTTTATCGCAATAATCTTTTGAGACAATTAATCGCTCAGCAAAATGTATCATCGTGACAGGCCTAGTTGCCATAACTAAGGCAACTTTAACTCACATTTCTGGTCCTGCCACAAACTGTGCAACAGTTTTTCAGATCCTAAGCCTTTGAAATGGGTATCCAACCCAGTGCCGAATTGGCAATATCTGGAGCGCCAGGAGGGGGGTATCATCAACACGGGATTTTAAAAATGTACTGGCTTTTTCAACGAAGAATACTGTTAGCATGGAAATCAGAACTGGTGGGTCCCAAAGCCTCTCTTTGGTTGACAGAGCTGGTCCTTCCCTTAAGTCACAGGAGATCCACAAATGTTATAAAACTTGGGCCCCTCTGTTATTTTCCTTTGAGAGACTGGATGCCCTCCCTTGAGCCTGAAGGTCGGCCTGTCCCGGCCAGGCAGCTCCGGCCTGCAGGTCCCGGCCAGGCGGCCCCGGCCCGGCGGCCCCAGGTCAAGGCCCGGCGGCCCCGGCCCGGTGACTGTCAGCCGGTGCAGTTTAGATGTCCTGACACGTGTACTCATGTGTGGACGCTTGTTTCCATGCTGTCCACGGTTCTCCCAGGTTTCAATTTTTGTTGTTGTTTTTTCTCTCTGTTGTATTTTTGGTATTTTATTTCGTTGGTTGTATTGTTAGATGGGGGGAGGGAGGCGGGGGGGTTTAAGGGACAAAAACAACAAAAAACGCAAAAACTAACGCCATGTTTGCTTTGTCCCTGTGGTCAATGACCTGTTGTTGCCGAATGGTTAAATGAAATACAAATACATGCAGAACACACAGCACACCGATTCCCTTCGTTTTGGGTTACTGGCCGATTTTCACATGTGAAGCTGATCTTATCCACCTGAGAGCTTTGACTGACCACCAGGTCACTTCAAGCTTTACAGTTATTAATAGTCTTCCTGTGTTATCAACTCAGCAACTTTCTTGCTGTATTGAGCAACATTTCAGACAAAAAAACAGTCCAGGTGTTCCTTGCTTCAGCCCAGGTGATTCAGTGGACAGGTGTTTGCTAAAGGTCAATCAGCCGAGTCATGGAAACGTGTGAAGTGCTGCTGTACCAACTACATCATCACTGAAAGTGTGCAGCACAAGTTAAACAAGATGTTTCTAGAGGGAGCATATCAGAAACATGGGAATCTGAATCAGCCTGACACACTAACTGGTTTCTCCGGGCTTGGACTAGTCAGTTGCTTTCTCCTCCGCTGGATCTCAGGATCAGAGCTTAGACATCTCTCAGCCTACTTCGCGCTGTCAACCAGGTTCTGTTTCCATGGTCTGGGTGTAGCTGGTGGATCGAACAGGATGAAGAATGATTTAACACACACACACATACACTCCATATCACCTCAGCATTCCTTTCTCTGTGATTGTGCTGCTAGCGTAGCTTGTTGTTAGCTCCTCTCCATACGGACTGACGGGGCTGACAGGAGGACGATGTGTGTCTCTGGCAGACCCTGAACCAGCAGCGATGCCTCTTCACGGTGTGTGTAAGAACATCATGAACGCTCGGCAGAAGGAAAGCGGCTACGGAACATTGCAGAACCCGGAGCGGTTCCAAGAGCAGGACTACCTGCAGCTGAAACAGTTCCTCCTGACCCAAAACAAGCTGTTCGGAGACCAGGTGTTCCCTCCGGACCAGCGTTCCATCGGCCAGGGCAAGCTGGAGTCGGCGGAGCTGGCCCAGGTCCAGTGGCTCAGACCAAGAGTAAGCACAGCTGATCTTCCTACTGGATCTACTGGATCTGTTGAATGTGAATCTGCTTACTGACCTCTGGACTCGGCCTCATTGGAGGCCTTTCAGAAAACGCTGGCTGTCTGGAGTTTACGCTTCTTTCCTGCTCCAGCGTTTAGGAACAACTGAGTGATTTCTTGTCATTTATTTCAGGACATTGTGGCCAATCCATTCTTCATCCTCGATGGCGTCTCCAGGTTTGACTTCGGTCAGGGAAAAGTTGGTGAGTTAGGTAAACCAGGTATCTGCAGGCGTGTGATCCGTCAGTCACCGGCCGACTTTTCTCAGGGAACTGCTGGTTCCTGGCATCTCTCGGAGCGCTGACCTTCCATAAAGAGATCTTCAAGCTGATTGTTCCTCTGGACCAGACCTGCTTGGGGAAGGACTACTGTGGGCTGTTTCACTTCAGGGTAAATGCCGCCAAGGGGCGCCCGATGGCCATCAATCGGCCGTCTCTCCTCCAGGCCTTTTCAGCTGCATCTCCAACCTGATCTGCTCCAGTCCGTCTGCTGGCCTCAGATCAGATACAGAAAGGAAATGTTCCACATGTTGAGATGATAAAATAATGAACTGATGGCACCTCAAATGGGGCGTCAAGTGGAAAGTCAGTAATTCCCAGCCATAATGTGGGTTATTCAGTCTGCCATGAGCCTGTCAAGAGAATAGCTAAATATTTAGTTTTCAATGTTTAGTTAGAATATTTAGTTTCAATATTAGCCCTCTAATATTGAAGCTAGTGCTAAATACATGTAATATTCAGTGTGCAAACCAACTAAACATTTAGCTTGAAGCTAAATCATCTTGTGCAGACGATGTGTCTTCCTCTCTTTCTGCTGAGACAAACGTCTGCCTCTAAATGCTCCTTCCAGTTCTGGAGGTTTGGGAAGTGGGTGGATGTGGTGATTGATGACAAGCTGCCAACAATCAACAGGAAACCCATCTTTGCCCGTTCCAAAGACGAGTGTGAGTTCTGGCCTGCTTTGCTTGAGAAGGCCTATGCCAAGTATGTAAAGACCTCCAGTCTGTTTCTCAGACATATGATCGGTGAACGGTTTGTCGCCAGACATAACCTCCTACCTGAATACGGCAGGGTTTGTGGATCCTATGCGGACATGACGTCTGGGACTCCGGCAGAGGCCATGAGGGACTTCACCGGCGGTGTCCACATGTGCATCCAGCTGTCAGAGCCTTCACCTAATCTCTGGAAGCTCCTGTGCAGAGCCGGACGCTCCAAGACGTTCATGACCTGCAGCACCATCCCAAAAACGGTGAGGAAATATACAGACCCGAATGGGGGACGCTGTGCAGACACTGACCTGTCTTTCCTACAAGTCTGCCGCCATATTGGAGGGCAAATGTAGCTGATGATCAAATGAAAAAGGGTCATTTTGTTCTGATATGTAGATAAGATCTGTGACAGACTGGCGCCCTGTCCAGGGACCTGTCCAGGTGACCCCGCCTCTCGCCCGGAACGTTGGCTGGGGAGGCAGCAGCAGCTCCAGACCCATTAGGGTGTTAGAAAATGGATGGATGTAGATCAGATCAGATTGATTTAAAATTTCATGCTGGAAATAAAAGTCCTGAAAGAGTGGGGTCAGAAAGACCAGCTGTCCTCAAGTCCAGGTTCGGTGTCTGGCTTCCTCTCAAAGCGTCTCTGCTCCAACACACCTGAGTGAAACAACAAGGTCATCAGCCGGATGGAGAGCCTAACTGATGCCATTGGGTTCCGGTGTGTTGGACCAGGGGCCCGTCTACAGGGGATGCGTCACCGTCCCTTAAAGTTTTCCATATGTTCTCTGGGGGAGGGACCACACCCACCATGGAGCCTCGCCAAGGAGAATCTAAGACCTGTGCTTGTGTGTCTTCATCAGGAAGCAACTTCTGGCGACAGGCTCCCGAACGGACTGGTCCTGGGCCACGCCTACACGGTGACGGGTCTGAAAGAGGTAACGGCTCTCTGGAGCTGCCTGCACAGAACCTGAGCTCTCCTTTAGCTCATCTCTAAGTTCATCATGAAAAGCTCTAATTCAAATAGTTTTTACTGTCATTCCTATGTAACCCGGATACACAGGGTAACCATGGCAACTCAGATTCAATAGCTTTACATACAAATGCAGATCTCAGGACAAACTTGGAGGAGTGGATGTCAGTGCTGACAGTGTGGTTTGTATGCTGACCAATCAGCTGCAGAGCCAGGAGATGGAGGTGAACCTGGTGCGCCTGTGGAACCCCTGGGGGCACGGAGAGTGGATCGGAGACTGGAGCGATAAGTGAGACCTCGCGGCCGACCAGCCTCGTTTGTTTCTGCTGAGACTAATACATAAATAAATGCTTCCTCCTTGTTCTGCAAGGTCTCCTCTGTGGCGAAGCGTCAGCACAAAAGACCGCGAAAAGTACCTCACTGTGGAGAATGATGGGGAGTTTTGGTAAACAGACTGAAGTTACAACTTCTGTGAATTCATGTGAAATATTAGTTTCTGATTTATTGAAAACGCTACGGTGCACAGATGACAGTCAATGTATGAAAATGTGTTCAGGATGAGCCTGGAGGATTGCTGCAAATATTACACCAACATTGAAATCTGCAGCATGAGACCCGACTTCCTGGACGAAGACCCGACCTGCCACTGGAAGACGTCCATGTACGAGAACCGCTGGGTGGCAGGAACCACGGCTGGAGGCTACATCAACCACACAGGTAATCACCAGAACCAGAACTCCACTGTGGCCCAACATCTCTGCTCTGGAGTTATGACCTTTGACCTGCTAACGGAGGCCTGTGCAGCCAGAGGTGGAGCTTGGGGTCGTTTCTCTTGCTGTTCCATCCATCCATTCATTTTCCTGCACCCTTTTCAAGGGAAAAGGGTGCAGTAAGGACTGGGGTCGGGAGGGTTGCTGGTGCCTCTCCAGCTGTCATTTCGGGCAAGAGGCGGGGTCGCCTGGACAGGTCACCTGGACAGGTCGCCTGGACGGGTCGCCAGTCTGTCGCAGGGCAACACAGAGACACACAGGACAAACAAACATGCACACACACACTCACACCCAGGGACAATTTTGGAGAGGCCAATTAACCTGACAGTCATGTTTTTGGACTGTGGGAGGAAGCCGGAGTACCTGGAGAGAACCCACCATGCACAGGGAGAACATGCAAACTCCATGCAGAAAGACCGGGGCCGGGAATCGAACCCAGAACCTTCTTGCTGCAAGGCAACAGCTCTACCAGCTGCACCACTGGGAAGCCCTTCTCTTGCTGTTATGGTTCCGAATCTGTGAAAGTCTCCTGGTAGAGAAACCGCTGAGCCTCGATGTTTTCCTCGATGTTGGTTCAGTTAAAGTTCCATGTTGCTGTTATTCCAGACACCTTCTGGACCAATCCCCAGTATCGGATCAAGGTCTACGGAAAACCCGACTCCTGTCAGACCAGGAACACCCTGGTGTCTCTCATGCAGAAGCCGGACAAGAGGAACAGACGTTTGGCGCAGCAATTCTTCATCGGCTTCATCATCTTTGAGGTAAACTACAGGAAGTATAATGTCCTAACTTTCCATAACTGCATCAAACCAGCAACTCAATTTTTCCATTTTGTTCAATGTTAGACATTTATAAAGTTCTTCTCTTTCTTTTGTTTCCAACATGAACAATTTTCCACTGATTTTCCTCAAGGTGTCAGAAAAAGTAAGTGTGTGTTCTGAGTAATGGCTCCCAGAACCAGTAAAGAAATAATGAGACATGTTCATCTTCCTGCAGGATGAGAAATGTGCCGGAAAGTTCCCGGCATCGTTCTTCAGCAGCCATCGCCCCGTTGCCCAAACCAGGATGTTGATGAAGTCCCGTGAAGTGACGGAGTTCCTCACCCTGAAGCCTGGAGAATACGTCATCGTGCCGTGCACCGACAAGCCCAACCAGGCCGCCTCCTTCCTCCTGACTGTGTTCTCCCGGGAGCAGACCCGCTGCTAGTAGGTCCTCACATTTCCAGGGTGCAACGCGTCAGAAGTCGTTAATTATCCATCCTACTGGTTTAGGACAGCAGAGCTGTGGTTGGTGAACGGCCCCTGATCTCAGAACCGGCTCATTGACACTGCTTGGTTTCTCTGGACCTGCTGGGTTTCTGTTATGTGTCTCTGGAATAAAATTACATTTCATAAATGGCTGATGCTTTTTTTCTCTTTTTCTCTCCAGTGAAAACTCTGGACACAGTTTTAACAATCCAGTTGAAAAGGTTTGTTTCTGCAGAAACGTTTTACTGATCCTGTTGCTGAGATGTTTTTATCTTTAGATTTCTCTCAACTGTTTTGTTAGCAGGTGAAGAAAGAAAAAAACTGCCAGGATATTGAGAATAAAATGCTACTCTTCCGTCAGTTCTCAGACAAGGTAAGCTGCTTTCGACCAAAGCAGCCTCCAGTGGTCAGCACCGCTACCTGAAATGCTAGCTGCTTTGACGCTAAAACATTAGTTCCGCTAACGCTAAAGCGCTACACCAACACAGTATTTAGCCCACACTAAAGCACTATTCCAACATAGTAATTATTAAATGCTAAAGCTACTATTGACGATGTTGCTACCGTGTTAATGACAATATGTGCTGCAACATAATGCGCTGCCCTCATCAGGACCAAATGGTTTGTCTTCAATCACTGATTCTCCTGGTTTCAGTTTTATAGTTGCTGAGTTTTGATAAATCTGCTGCTGATTTGGTCTGTTTGACTGCAGAGAGCAGATTGTTTACTGTAGAGCTACAGCGATGCATTCTGGGTACAAAATAAATGTCACACGTGCCGCCGCGCCGCGTCACGATGGCGGCGCGCTGCGGGGGCATCAGGAGAACATGAGGAGTGAACATTTGAAAAGCTGAATTTTATCCAACTGAAAGTAAATTAGTGCTTAAGAATTTATCTGCGAAAATAAAATCTTTTTCATATCAGCTAAAGCACTAAGCTAAATTTGCTTTTAGCTAATTTACAAACTAGCAGAAATGTGTCCAATATATTTCAAACTTAAACACGTTTTTATTTACTGAAAGCAGCTGATCCGATTGAATGAAGTCTGAGGTTTGAAAGTCATTGTCGGAGGAACCGGTCCGTCTGTTGTCATGCCAACGACTCCAAAAATCTAATTCACACAAGTCGTGAAGTGGATCTGTTCAGCAGAATCTGCGATTCATCACAAAGCAAAATGTTCTCATTTTCAGTATGAAGAAGTCAACGCCGAGCTGCTGCAGCAGCTGCTGAAAGGTTTGAACATGAACGGCAGTAATCCACAGCTTATGAAAATGCTGCTAAGATGAATGACCTCTGACCTTTTCCCTGCAGGAGACCTGATATCAGGAAGCTTCAGCATTGATGCGTGTCGCAGCATGGTGGCTCTGATGGATGTATCCTGCTGGGGTGGAAGGATCTTAAACTCTTCCTGCAGCTTGTTGCCTTAACAGCTCATTCAACAGGAATCTGAAGATGGGAAGCTGGACAGTCAGGAGTTTGGTTATCTGTGGCACAAGGTTACCAAATATAAGGTAGTAGAACCAAGCCAGGGTGAAATCTGGGCAGTATGGTTCTGCTTTAGTTTACAGATATTAAATAATAAATGTTTCCTTTCATCAGCAAGTTTTTGCCAAAATGGATGTTTCCCAAACGGGAATGCTGTCACTGAGGGAGCTGAGGAACGCTTTGAGAGACTCAGGTAAATCATTTCCAAGAATGTTAAGGAGCCTCGTGTTTCTTTACTGAGGACAGCGTCTAGCAGAGAGCAGCAATGGCCGACTGAAGGTTCAGGAGCTGATCGGAGCCACTCTGCATGAGACCAAAGATTTAACACCTGAGCTAAAGCCTTTAGCTAGAGTCATTTGCTAAAGTCCTGAGCAAAAGCTATTAGCTAAAGCCATTAGCTAAAGTAATAAGCCCACAACATTAGCTATAGCCATTAGCTATAGCCATTAGGTAAAGCAAATAGCTAAAGCCATTAACCAAAGTCATTAGCTAAAGCCATTTATTTCATTAGCTAAAGCCAGTAGCTAAAGTCCTGGGCTAAAGTCATTAACAAAACTCATTAGCTAAAGCTCTGAGCTGTTTTCCAGGTTTGAGCATCAGCGATGACTTGCTCAACCTGATGGTGATTCGCTACGGCGCCTCCTCGGGTCACATGACCCTGGAAAACTTCATCACCCTCAGCCTCCGCCTGAGCTGCATGAACAGTGAGTGAATCTCTGAGCAGACCTATTGACCCCTGACCCTGGGTCAGCCTGGTGTAAACCTGACCCGGTTTGACGGTCGCCTTCCTTCTGTGTGCTCTGCAGAAATCTTTACGAAGATGTCGGATGGGAAAAACGTCACGCTATCCAGGTCAGAGGTAAGAAACTCCAGCACAGACTTCACTTCCAGATTAAATGTGAATATTGATGATTCTGGTTGCTGATGGGGGTTAACAATCTGCCTCTGTGTGATTTTAGTGGCTGTTCCTCTCCATGTACACCTGAACCAGCAGGTGGAAGGCAGGAGAGAAGATCTGCAGAAACATTGTCGGAATTTCAGAGGAAATTGAGCTTTTTTTTGTCTTTTTCATAAAAACCTTCTGTGGTGACTTAGTTTGACTTGGGCTACTTTAAATGATTACATTTTGAAAACATCTGAGCTGCTTTATTTTTTATTACTTTATTGTTTTGACATATGGAGTCCATAGCCAGTCTTGTCTTCAGTGTTGTTGACCTTTCACAGGTCTGGAGTTGCAGGCTTTCTCAATAATAATAATAATAATAATGCATTTAATTTTTTGGCACCTTTCTCTGCACTTAAAGAAACCTTACAAAATGAATAAAATCAAATAAAGTCTCTTGAATAGAGAGAGCAAACAGCATCAGACAGAATAAACAACTGTAGACGTGTTTCAGTGTGAATTTGATTGGATTGGTCTCTCTGGTCTGCATGGCAGACCAACCTGATGCTCAACTGGAAAGTCCAAATTCAGGTTGCATCATTTCACCAGCCCCGTGAACGCCAAGTGGACCAGAGACAGCTCCAAAAACAGGAAGTGGACTACAGCGCAGGGCATTCTGGGTAGATATAACCAAAGGTAACGTGCTAGCCTGGTGCTAGCATGGTCTTTAACCAAAGACTAAAGAGAAATCCTCCATCTTGTTTCCATTTGGTGAAGAAGGAAGTTGCTCTCAGTGTCTTCAGTGGTTTTTGTGTCGTTTCCTTCAGTGGTTCTTGGTGCAGCGCCCCCACAGGCCAGGAGGGGAACAGGTTGCTCAAAGCAGCTAGAGATGGAAGAAATGTTTGGTTTCTGTAGAAGTGAGTGTATCAGACCATCAGGAGGAAACATCATGAAACTGGGAATCCTTTGGGATCCTCGGAATGAGCTGGAGGGTCGAGGATCTGCTACCTCTCCCACTTCCTCTTACACAATCAGACGACATGGAAGGAAGGATAAATCTGAGACCACCTGCGACATAAAGCCATCATGCAGGAAAATCTGAAATGTTTTTATTTCATCAGTTGTGAGCTTGAAATGTTTTCCACAGAAAATACACATGAAATGAATTTAAGGCAGATTATTCTGGCTCAGTTTGAGGTGAGAGGGAACCGATCTTTGTCCTGTGTGCCTGTCCTGCAGCATCACGTGTACATGGAAACGTAGATCCACTGGAAAGAGAGAGCAGCATTAGTGGTTCCTTCTGCTCAAGTCAGAGGCGTGAGGCTGACGTCTTTACCTCCGATTCCTGCAGGCTCATCGTTTTCCCATCAGACAGCTGCCGGAAAATCTCTGTCACAGAAACCGAGACGTTAGCGCCTTTAATCCGGATCAGACGTTTGATCTGGACCAGAAGCTTCGGCCGCAGCCGGCTGACTCACTGAACATGCAGTCCAGACGCAGGATCAGGTTGATGAAGCTCTCCAGTGTCATGTGACCAGAGGAGGCGCCGTAGCGCAGCGCCATCAGGTTCAGCGTGTCGTCAGAGACTCTCATCCCTGGAAACACAGACGCAGACCGGGTCAGGACCCAGGACACATGACCAGGAGGTTCTGCAGAACCTGGAGTACCTGAAGCGACGAGTGCGTTCCTGAGCTCTGTCAGCGACAAGGTTCCGGTCCGAGAAACATCAGTTTGAAAGAAAATGTCCTGACAAACACAAACGTTGCACGCAAACAGAACACGGACGTTTGTGGAACAGGAAACACGTCACCTGACCTCACTGCAGCTCAGAGCCACAGGTGACGACGTTACCTTGTAAATGACGACTTTGTTCCACAGTCGGATGAACTCGCTGCTGTTCAGTCTCCCAGTTACCGACGTCTTTAAACTGATTGTAAAGGAAGGAGACATCTGACCTGCTTCTCACTAAATCTGCAGAAAGCAACAAACGGCCCGGTTCCCTCGGCGCCATAGACGGGGTTTCCCACGGCTTAGTACAGGGCTCCCTTCTATTTAATGTCCATTAGCTTGGCTTATAACTCAAGCCAGACTAGTTACCATGACGACACAGATGATACACACCTCTACATTACCATGTCACCAAGTGACCTTTGACCCCATCCAATCACTGAACAGACAACAGATCAATGTGTGAAGGTGACAAAACTTTCTCCAGCTGATCAGAAACTGAAGTTATTATCTTCTAAAGAGGAACGATCTAGAGTCAACACAGCTTCAGTTGTCCCAGCTGGAAACTAGAGATCAGGTTGACCTCTGACCTCTGACCTGAGCCTCCAGAGCCGCATAAAGCCAGTTCCAAAGTGGCTTTATGCCAGAACCTTTCCAGGACCAGAGGACTAAAGTCTCCGATCAGAGAAACTCATCAGGCGTTTCTCTCTAGAGGCTTTGATTCCTGCAGATTTGTGATCTGGGGGAGCAGTGTGCTGTAAATTCAATTTGTTGGGTTGTGTGTGAATGAACAAACTGAATAAACTGAACTGCAGCAGCGTCTTCACAGGTCCTGGTTCTGACTTTGCTCAGCCCACTTCAGTGGTGCCCAAAGTGGGTCCTGGAGGCCCGGCATCCTGCATGTCTTAGTTCTCTCCCTGGTTTCATTCACCTGGATCAAATGATGCTCATTAGAGGCCTCAGAAGAACATTGACCTGCTAACAAGGTTGTGACTGCCACCAGGGAGAGAATAAGACATGCAGGATGCCGGGCCTCCAGGACCCACTTTGAGCTCCCCTGGCCTACTTCCTGCTGTCAGACGGGTTCTATTCTCATCATTTCATGCGGTTAGAGGTCAGGGAGCTCTCAGGTCTGGGTGTTACTATGGCAACTCAATAGAAACAGTTTGGTTGTTTTTCTCTTACTAAATAAAAATGTTCATTTAAAAGCTGCTTTTTGTGTTTACTCCATTTATCTGTCTGATGTTAGCAAAGGAGTCGGGCCAGGACGGGCTGGGCGGTTCTGAACATCACAGCAGGATACGTCCATGAGAGCCACCATGCTCCGGCAGGCGTCGATGCTGAAACCCCCAGACTTCAGGTCTCCTACAGATCCAAGCACAGAGCGTTAGCATAGCAGCAGTAGCAGCAATAGTTAGCAGCGATGGCAGTGTTAGCAGAGATAGTTAGCAGGGTTAGCAGTGAAGGCAGCAATGGCAGCGTTAGCAGTGATAATTAACAGCGTTAGCAGTTGGTAGCAATGGCAGTGAATAGTTGGCAGTGAGCATTGGCAGCGATAGTTAGCAGCGCTAGTTAGCAGCGATGGCAGCGTTAGCGCCTCCTATTGATCACTGAAGGATTTCGCGGTCTGGACCTTTCAGAAGGTTCTCGTTTAGGATTCTCTGGAGCTGCTCTGCATCCATCTCTTCATACTGCAGGAAACAAATGACACTCAGCTGATGTTTCTAATCTCTGCAATCCGTCTCCACCTCCTTTTGTTTCTGATCTCTCTAAAATCTCTGAACTGTTTACCAGCGTCTGGCTTAAACTAGAGGTGGGACTCCATTAAAATGTTTGAGTCTGTAGTTAATCACATCAACATTTTCAAAACCCCTTTATGCACATAAATAATTAAAAAAAATAGCCTTGTGAACTCAAACATCGAACATATTTATAGTTTTTAATTTTCAGGTTCTTCAACCACCTTGGAGCAAAGTTCATCTTTCCAGAGTTTCAGGAACTCCAGATGGTCCATGATGGTCTTTAGAAATGTGGACTGTGGACACTGACATTAGCATTAGCTGCTACATGTTTAGCATTGAGGTGCTATTTTAACTTTGCTGCTAGGCTAACTCCTTTTAGCACAGCGTTTCTCAACGGGGCGGTACCGTTCAGAGGGCGGCAGGGGGCGCTGGCGGACATTTGTACAACAGGGGGCGCTGGGATTCCTTTGCTCCAAGGTAAACTTTCCACCTTAAATCCACAACAAGACCAGTTTAGACGATGAGCTACTTGCTAAAAACTGTATTGTGACATTAAAACATGTTCGGCTGCAGCCGCATCGATGGCAGCTCTTCTTCTCTTCAGTGTTTGTTAGCTTCTTGTTAGCTCCGCTGCTGCTAATGGTAGCTTAGCATCAGTTCGTTTCACCGGCTGATGACGTTGCTGTGAGATTCACCTGTCAGCTCGTTTTATAGAGTTAACATCGGTGCTGAAAGTGATCCGGGATGAACCGGTAGAACCGCAGCAGCTTTGGATCTTAATCAGGAGAATACCGGGATTTGTTCCTTGGTTTAAAAGGTTTATGTCAGACTCTCTTCATCGACGTCCTTCCCGACGCCCCGCAGCGCAGGGGGTACACAATAAATAAACTACGCTCACATTGGGCAAAACTCCGTTCAACAATAGCAGTTTAAACTTTGACCTGAGCTCTGCAACATTAAAACATGGATGAACTGCAGCTTTATTAATCATAACTCTTCTTCTCTTTCTGTGGTGCAGCTCTGTGCTGCCTTCAGGAGAATGGGACATCACAGTGTCAGCTATAACATTTCACCTCATGGTATTTACTGGAACCAGAGCTTTCAGTGGAGAAACTAAACTTCCAGATCCTCTTAATGCCATATAAATATGGGACAGAAACATGGATTATATCTTTATATAGACCCGTCTATTGATTTATAGATTAATAGTTTTACTGAATATAAATTACTAAGAACAAAACTGCTTCTTAATCAAATCCTAGTGAATCAAATTAAAAGTGTCATGGAGTCACTGAACAGCCTCATGACTTTAATACTGTCATGAAAAATAATATTGAAGAAATAAATATATCAAATCTAATCAAAAACATAAATAAGTGATAAGTTTCTTACTGTTATCATGTGTAAAATATATTTCTTCTTAGTACTAGATGTGATCCCAACAGACTCATGGCCCTTCAACAATATTATCCTACCCAACATCTTCTATCTGGTCATTTTGTGACAGATTTAACAACATCATAAAATGACACTAAACAAAAATACTTTTTCCTCTCTGATTGGCTGTTGTCATGCCGACCGATTTTAACTGGAATATTCATTGTATTTGTCGTAGACGCCTGTAAAAATAATTTTTATTCTCATGACTTTTTTGTTCTCTGGGAAATTATTTTTCATGATAAACAACCATAAAAATGAAAACATCAATAATAATGACATTAATAATAAACTAATATTCAGTGCAGGTGTCCTACATCTCCTTTGATGGGGGGTGAGGGACCTGGATAATGGATGGGGGGCTCTGGCCCAACAAAGGTTGAGAAATACTGAGTTATCACAACTTGAATGGAGAGTTTTGTCTTTTAATCAGATGGATTAGAGGCAGAAAGTTATGTTGTTCATTGCTGCTTTTAACGTTATGTTGAAATATTTAACTTGTAGAAAAGCTATGTAATTAATTAATTGAAATTAAAGTACTAAAGTTCTGGCCTTAGTCTAAATAAATGCTGATAAATCAGAATATGTACCTTGTCTGAATGTTGACGGAAGAAAGCATTCTTATTGTCATCCTCCTGCCTATTCTTCACCTTCATCACCTGAGAAACACATCGGCCATGTTTGAATTCATTCAAACATGGCCAATGATCATGTCTGCCTCGTCAGCCAGACATGATCTGTGATGATGTGATCTGGTACCTCTGGAACCGGTTCTGGAGAGCGCTCCCCAGAGTTCTCACTGTGGACAGAAACATTCACACAGAGTCTTTACAAAGACACAATCTGAGCATCCGTCCATAGCAGATGTAGACCATGACGGCGGCGGTGCTGATGATAGAGAGACGTACTAGCAGCGGGTCTCAGTCTTGGACAGGATGGTCAGGATGAAGGACGCCGTCTCGTTGGGGTGGAAGGTGGACGGGACGATCATGTACTCTCCAGGCTTCAGCGTCAGCAGCTCCATCACTTCCCGAGAGTTCATGAAGGTCTTGGTTTGGGCGACGGGTTGGTGAGAGCTGAAGAACGAGGCTGTGAATTTCCCCCTGTGTGCCTGATGCTGTGGCAAAACGTCTCAGGTCTCCAACGCTGATTTATTAAGTATGAAATGAATGTTGAAACTGTGAAAATGCGTCTTACCTGTTCCTTCACCTGGAAGCAAATCAGATGAAAAGAAATCAGCTTATATTTTAGATATGAAACAAACAACCTTATGTTTACCTGCAGGGAGGCGACCAGGGGGATTTACATGCTGTCTCCTGTGTATTATGGGATGCCAACCTATTATTTCCTCACAGGGACCTTTGGTGGCTGTTCAGGGAGTCTCCAAGTGTTGTCGAACTCCAGACCGGTCTTGGTCTCAGACCACTTTGGTCTTAGACTTTGAAGACTCAGGATTTTATTTCAAGACCACAGCTGTGGAAATATCACTAATTTATAAATTAGTTATAAATTAGTTTTGACTGGATGCAAAACGCACCGATTCAGATCCATGACTCACTAATTACACGTTTCCGTTTCCGCTGTCAGCCATCGCCTCCCCTTTAACTCGCACGCGGCGCTCTGGCGCATGCGCAGTGGTTTCCTCTGAGCGGCAGATGGCGCTAAAGCGACATGTAAATTCAGCAGCTTCGCTTTCACAGACGGTAGGACTCCGTCTCACTTTTTTCGTCTCTTAGGAAAGAAGCTCACAGCAAGGTAAGCTCTGATGCTAGCAGAGCTAGCTGTTCAGGACAAATATGGCCCATTGTGATGAAAAACGTCTCTCACTGCGCTGCGTTATTGTTCGGAGCTGCTGACTGACGTGTCGCTTGTACGGGACAACGCTGTGACCAAAGTCTGCAATACAGTGACGTGACATTCATGAACGAACCGGTTTTTCTGAACGGCTCTTTATGGAGACAGGACTGGAGCTTCACTGAAAACCGTTCTTTGTTCTAGAAACGCTCTGGTACACTGCAGTAGCTATTATTCTATTTAATTCTATACATCGATATTTATTTAATGAGTGAACAAATAAAACACAAGAACGGAAGGGCACACAGAGCATGCTCGTTGCTCTCTGATTGTTTTCATGGTGGCAGATGTTACAGCTCTGTGTGCTGCCTGGCTTCGTGCAGCAGGACAGAAAGAGAGAACAGTCTTGTTTCTCTTTGCACAGTGTTCATAGATGAGCGTTTAAAGGTGCAGACAGTGGTGGGTTCTGACATGGTTAACCACCCAGGGCGTTATCTTTTTAGAAATGGCACAAGACGAGAGATGGAAGCAAGGCAGAATGAAGAAGAGTTTGAATTGATAGTGATATTGTTTACATTTATTTCTGCTTTAATCATTTAATATTTAGGTGTTTTTATGGGAATATCAATCTTTCAGATCAACGTAAGAAGCAATTTTGATCCTATTTCACATATCATTGAGTCATGTATCATGGGACCTGGTCTTGGACCCTAAAAGTCTTGGTCTTGTCTCAGTTTCGATATGCTTTGGTCTTGATTTGGTCTCGGGTTAGGTAGTTTGCTTTGCTTCCTAAAGGGCCCCCTGCGACCCAAAGGGCACCTTGAGGAACTGGCGGTGCTTTGGGTTGTGAACTGGCCTTTATGTTTAAGAGAAGCAAGAGGAAATGCTTCCTGTGTGTAACAGGCCATGTAGAAGGAATCAGTCTCTCTGACCTCCATGCCAAACTCGACATGTGGAGGAAAACTAACTTGGTGGATTTACTGGTGTCCTCAGTGTTACACGTTCCTCAACTAGCCCCTGATTCTGTGATGCAGAACCAGCCTCCTCCTCCATGTTTAAAACTGTTCCTGTGTGGTTCAACTGAAACGCAGCGTCTGACCCAGTCAGTAGAAAGACTCAAACGGGTGAGATTTACCTCGAATATGGAGAAGCCGATGTGGAGGTTCTGGACCAGGTGTCGGTTCCTCTTGTCAGGTTTTTGCATCAGAGACACCAGGATGTTTTTCTCAACCTTCTCACCATACAGCCTGACTCGGTACTGTGGATTGGTCCAGAAGCTGTCTGCAGACACAAGTCAGGCTCCTCAGCAAGGAAGGGACAGCGATTAGCCAATGAATGAACTCAGTTAGTGAGATGAAATCTGGGTTCAGAGCTCCGAGTTCAGAGCTCCAGGTCCGAGTTCAGAGGTCAGGGTTCAGAGCTCCGGGTCCGAGTTCAGGGGTCAGGGTTCAGAGCTCCGGGTCCGAGTTCAGAGGTCAGGGTTCAGAGCTCCGGGTCCGAGTTCAGAGGTCAGGGTTCAGAGCTCCGGGTCCGAGTTCAGAGGTCAGGGTTCAGAGCTCCGGGCGAGTTCAGAGGTCAGGGTTCAGAGCTCCGGGTCCGAGTTCAGAGGTCAGGGTTCAGAGCTCCGGGTCAGGGTTCAGGGAAACCTTCTTCATGCTGCACTTGGCAGCTAGTCCCGGTCATAAAGGCCTGTCGTTATTCAACCTGTTTTGTCTTCATATGTTTGTCTTACTGGGAAACTGGATCAGTTCCAGGAAAGCTACAGTCTTTATTGACAGAAGATTTTCAGTTTTTTGATGTTGAAACAATGTGTCATAAACTTCTACCTGTTCAGGAACAAGAGTTTTACTGAAGTTCATGTTTGAATTTCAATAATTAATCATTAAAGCTGAAACTGAAAACTTGGACTTGGATCTTTTCTGTTGGACCTGCTGAACCTTGTGCAGGGTTTTCAGTCCAAAGTGACAAAGTGACAGTTCAGCATTATCCAGCTGTCTTCATGGAGCCAGAGCAGAGACGCTGGTCCTCCATCCCCGTCTCAGGTCTTCCTCCTGATTTAGATCCTTCCATCTTCCCATCAACTGACCAGTTTTCAAAAGATGAGGAGCAAACTCGGGTTCAGCTGGATTATATAAATGAAATGTTGCTGCTTCCTTCTGCATATCAGACTTTACTTTTATCCTAAGCAGTTGTGTTTTCCTGGAATATCTTAATTCACATATTTGACTGCAAAACCTCCAAACAGTTTTAGTTTTATCCGCACTGAGCCGTTCAGCCTTTCCTCTGTTGGATTTACTGGAAAGATGACTTACATTGTTTAAAGCATTTTGCTATTTTCTGTAGTAGTTGTAATAGATTACCTTTGTAATTCATGCAGCCTCCTGCTGTTGTTCCCGCCACCCACCGGCCCTCCGCCATAGAGGTCGTCCACTGGGAAGACGAGTCTTCGTCCAGGAAGTTCGGGTTCAGACCACAGATGTCAAGATCTGTGAAGAACTTGGAGAAGTCCTCCAGCGCCATCCTGCCACGATGAACAAAGCAAATAAAACTTCGACTTTAAGCTTTCAGGGGGAAACGAAATAAGACGTCCATCTGTCCATAACATCCTTGTCCCTAGTGGGTCGGGAGGAGCTGCTGTCTCCTATCAACGTTCCGGGCGAGAGCTGAGGTCACCTGGACAGGTCGCCAGTCTGTCGCAGGAAACAAGACGTCTGCAGGACTAATTAACTGAGTTCACTCACCAGAACTCGCCGTCGTCGACCACTGAATGGCATTTCTCTCGATCTTGGGAGCTCACGGTTTGCCACAGAGACGAGCTGCAGGGACAGCAGCGGTTGTTACTCAGCATCAGACGAATGAACCATCTTCAGCTGCAGAGCCATTTATCATGAATCAGAGATGAACTTCTTCACCGGTCGCTCCAGTCTCCGTTCCACTCTCCTTTTCCCCAGGGATTCCACAGACGCAGCATCTTCACCGGCTTCCCTCTGCTCGTCATCTGACCAGCAACACACACTGTCAGCAACAGCCATGCTTATTACGACCACGCCTGCTGGTGGGCGCCTTCACCTGGACGACTCCTGTCACAGTGTAGGCGTGGCCCTGGACTAGGCCGTTGGGAGACAAGGTCAATGAGGACGACTCCTGCAGGTACAAGACAAGAAGTCACATTTCTGACTGCAGTCGATGCTGGAAATCCAACATGGATGGGTGGTTTATGCAACCCATTCCAATTAGATGTTAGTAGAAAAATAATAAAAACAACTAGAAAAAAAGCTTCATAGGGTTTTAATGATCTATTGTTAGGGTTAGGGTTATGAACCATGGCTACTGGCTCTCACAGCAGGGGTTTGTCATGAACTATGACTGGCTGCATTGTTTATTTCTACCACTGAGCACTTATCACCTGGTCTCTGGCTGTGATGGAGGTCTGCAGTCAGAGTCTGTCACTCCAACCTGCAAGGAATGACAGCTACGTTTCTGTCTCACTACGAACAGACTGAACTACAGACAGGTTTTCCAATAGGTAACCGGACAGAAGTCACACCAGCGGTACGCGGTAAAGAAACCAGTGAAATGTCAGAAACATTTTGAGGTGGACATCATGACAAAATGAAGGACAGATTTCCTCGTACCCCTTGTGGCGTACTACAGCCGAGGAGAGCGCCGAAGTTCCCGGCTCTGGACATCAGCCCCCACAGGTCCGGAGGAGGATCCGACAGCTGGATGCTCATGTGGACGCCTCCAGTGAAGTCCATCATGGCCTCTGCAGGAGTCCCAGCATTCATGTCGGTGTAGGAGCCACACACCCTGATGGAGGAAGGCATGGAAGTTAATACCCAGGCCACAGAGAGGAAGCTGCTGAACACAAGCGGTCCGAGTGTACTTGGCGTATGCTTTCTCCAGCAGGGCGGGCCAGAACTCGCTCTGTGTCTTGGACTGGACGAAGATCAGGCTGCCGTTGATCGTTGGCAGCTTGTCATCAATCACGACGTCCACCCACTTCCCAAATCTCCAGAACTAAACAGAGGAAAACGTCCTGTTATCCCAGAGAAGTAGCTGCCAAATACACATTTGCATTCAGAAGTTTACATACACCTATCATGGTGACTAAAGTCAGAACAATTGCAGGTTTTCATGTTTTCTGTTTGAACCCTTTATTTCCACCATAGTTTTCCTCACTTACAGGTTTGGATGTTCAGGAACAATCCAGACTACAATCTGCTGCTCCGGTCTGGGGGAGGCTTTAAGACCTGGGAGCACCCTACCGACAGTCAGGCCTGGTGGTGGCAGTGTCATCCTGTGGGACTCATTACCAGCAGTCCTCTGCATCGTACAGAACGACTAAAGAAGGAGGTCTGGCTCCAGATTTAACTCCAACCTGGACCCAGTTGGACAACGATCCCAAACACATGTTACGGTTCTGGTTCCCGACACTCTGACCTCAACGGACTTCCAACGCCACGAAGCCAACCCGGGGTTAAATATGCGCCATGTTACTCTGCCTCTGGGGAAGTTGAACCTACAACCCTGTTTGAAACTGGATTAGAAAAATGCAGACGGCACCAGAGTCTAGAAAAACCCTCAGACTTCACCAGACTGTAGTGGGACGGACTTGGTGACTAGGGTAAGGGTCAAGGTCAGGGTTAGGGTTCGGCCTTCCCCATAAGCAGTAAGACAATGAATCACGTTAGAAATTAAAATGAGCTCAATAAGTTCAGTTTAGTTGCTAAAGAGATGCTTCCTTCAAATACCCGTGAAAATCTGAGGATTTTAAAATATTCTGGCACTTTAGCCTGTTTTCTCTGTCCAAGCCAAAATATTAATATTGTGAATCATCATAATCCATTTTAATTATTGTTACTTTGGTAGTTTTATTTATTTTGGATATGTAAAATGTTTTCCAGCTCCGGTGTTAAATGTTCGTTAGTCTTTCAGAGTTATTGCATTATGATCCCCTTATTATCATTAGATTAGTTGATGATGGTAGGCTGCCCAGTGGTGCAGTGGGTAGAACTGCTGCCTTGCAGCAAGGATGTTCTGGGTTCGATTCCCAGCCCGGGTCTTTCTGCATCTTTCTGGCAGGCTTGTAAAAACTGCTGCCAGGCCTGTTTCCATGGAGACGACGTGTTTTACCCTGAAATGAAACAGGCCGCAGTAGTTCTCATCAAAGCCTTGTTCCTGAGGGACGACCTGCTGGAGGATTCGATCCTGGAACGTCAGCGCGCCGATCGACGCCAGAAACCAGCAGTTTCCTGCTCAGAGAAACAGACCGGTCACCAGGAGATCCGATGAAACGACGTACAACAGGAGCGACGGCCTCACCCAGAACTCCTTGACCAAAGTCAAACCTGGAGAACCCTTGCAGGACAAAAGACGGGTTCTGAGCAATCCTCTGCAAGAAGCAACAAGTCAACCGGATTTTCATCTGACAGAAATCTGAGTCGTCTGATCAACCTAATCTGAAACCACTCACCGCCGGCCGGAGCCAGACGACCCGGGCCAGGTCCGAGGGGCTCAGGACTCCCTGCCCGATGGACTTCCTGTCAGGCGGGAACATGTCGTCGATGAACTTCAGCTGCCTGCTGACGCAGAACTCCTTCAGCTGCTGGAAGTCCTGTCCGAAGAGGCGGCCAGGGTTGCAGGCGCGGCCGAAGCCGTCCCGGCGGTGGCGGGCCTCCATGATATTCAGACAGGCTCCTGGAGGTGGCATGGCTGCGGGCCGACGGCTGGGCACGTTGCAGACAGTCCAAGTCAAAGGTCGCCGGACTCCGAGTCAAGGCGAGGCCTGGTTAATGTAAAGCTCCTGTAAAGAGCTTCACACGAGATAAGAGTCAAAAAAACACAGCGAAACTCAGAGCTGGTTCATCAGTTCAGCAACACGCCGCTATAACTATGTGCTGTTTCTGGAAGTAGCTAGTAACTACCCACCAGTGGAGACGTCAGGACTGCAGGTCCAGTTCTATATTCCAGTTGATTTCCCAGAGAACAGCGTTTTGGTTGTTCTGCAGTCCTTGAGGCTCGGCACCCTGCATGTTCTAGTTTCTCCCTGGTGCAGTAACGACCTTTTCTGCAGGTCAATGTTCTTCTTGGACCTTCTAATGAGCATCATTTGATCCAGGTGTGTTGAACTGAAACATGCAGGACGCCGGGCCTCCAGGACCCACTTTGGGACCCACTGTCTTACACACATCCTGTGTTTGTCTGATGTTTGGCATCAAGCAGAAGAATCGTCTACAGAAACTCCTAAAACCAGGTTAAGAAAAGTCCAAGGCTGAAATAAAAGTGGAAGGAAAGTGGGAAGCATAGAAAACCAAAGCTAGAAGTCAGGAATGGTTCAAAGGGGACATAAAATAATTTCCACACCATGTGAAGGAATCAGTGAGAAAACCGCTCTGATTGGTGAGCCTATGAAGGGGTTTACCCATCATGCCTAGCGCCTCGTGTACCTGTCTGCTATGCGGTTCTTACATGAATGCAGAAATCATCCAGAGAAAGCGAAGAATCATCGAGGAGTCTCAGTATGTCACGTCGACTCATCAGATAAAACTAAACATGTAAATAAGATTCCTGCCGCTGCCGTGTCCTGCACCGAGAACCGGAGCAAAGAGAAGTTAGAGTTTACCTTGAGAGAGAGCAGGAGAGCTGAGGCTTCAGGTCTGAAGCAACAGAGAAACGATGTGAGCCACACCTGGAGGCACCTGCAGCCGACTGAGCTTCCTGCCCGACGAGCCGACAGGTGAACCTGCTGCTGCTTTTATGACTTTACGACAGGTACACTCCTCCCCAGAGCAGCAGCTCACCTGTCAATAATTACCTGAGAGAGAGGTGACCCTGATAAAAACACCACCTGGACCGTTTCCATACAGAAACACGTCGCCGCCCTGCTGGGGGTTCAACAGCTCTCAACCGTTGGACCTGGTCAACAGCGTCACAACATCCAGTCGTTTCATAGAGTCTCTGGCTTCACTTCTCCTGGCGTCTGCTGGTCAGTTTTCAGAAGGTTGCTTCCTTCTTCATGTTCAGCCCTCAGAGTTACCGAGTGCTCTGTGTTTGGCCCTGATCTTCCAGCTGTGATGGGAACAGAAACAGAGCGTTAGACCAGCCGCCTCTCTCAACTCACCCGGCTTGTTGGCCACAGAACTCGTCTGAGTTTTACAGACGCCTCAGTAAAATTCCTCCAAAATACAGACGGCCCTGAATCACAGGATGTCATGGACTCTCCATACAGACACTGCAGTTAATAAAGCTGGGATTGGAGCGCGTCTGATTGACACACACCTGGTTGAGTTTCATGCTGAGGCGCTGCCATGTTCACCGACAGAGATTCGTTTTACAGAGGAACTGAGGAAGAAGCTGCTTCTGCAGGTGATTCGTGCCGTTTGTACAAACATCTTGAAGAAATTCACTAAACTGACTGAAAACATGTTGGCAAATCATTCCAAATATTTCGGGTTTCGTGCGTGGCAGACACTGCAGGTCTGAACGGCGTTCGTCTGGCTTCACCTCCATCCAATGGCAGCTCAGCTAACGAGCCTGTTGGAGAACACCCTGAGGCGTCAGCCGCTCTATAAAGGAGCTGCAGCTTCTCCCCACTGTGGCCCCTCAAGCCAGACTCAGAGTCTTCCTCTCAGCAACAGAGCAACACCAGGTGAGATCCTAACAGAAGCTTTTGAAAGGTAACGGTGTCTGTAGTGTTCACAGGACGAAGCTGCTTCAGTGAACAGAGTGATCTCTGAAGTGTTTGCTTTAGTGAGTGTCGACTCTTCAGTGGTTGAAGTGATGAGTAGAGGCAGACTGGTTGTGCTTCCTGCAGGACGCTGCAGCCATGCTCGCTCCAGGCGTCTGCATGAACATCATCAGCGCTCGTCACTCTAAAGACGGGTATGGAACCGATTCCAACCCCGACAAGTTCCTGAACCAGGACTTCCAGCAGCTGAAGGAGTACTGCCTCATCCGCCGGGTCAGGTTCATCGACGACATGTTCCCCCCTGACCACCGCTCCATCGGCAGAGACGTCCTGCAGGCCGCCGACCTGGTCCAGGTGGAGTGGGTCAGACCGTCGGTGAGTTCAGGTCCTGAACATGCAGAATGCAGCTGGAGGTCAGAGGTCAGAGGATGTTTACTGAACTAAAGAGGCTGAAGATGATTCAGAGAAGGAGGCCTTGTTTTGACATATTTTTGTACTGAAAACTAATGAAAAACAAAATATAAAAGATAAAATTAAACATTTAAAGCAGGAAATTCAGAAGAAATGTGAAATGAGAGCCAAAGTTTCTGCTGCTGGTAGATCCAGCATCCATCATGTTCCTTATGCCAGATCAGCCTGCAGAGTCTCTGCTTCGTCACCGAGTCGCATAACGAGGTGATGAGCAGAACTCTGGAGAACCGGACCAGACCGAGGAGGAGAGTCAGCTGCTGGAGCGTGTTGGACCAGGGAGACTGGGGTCGTCCTGGTCCGAGGGAAGGAAGAACCTGCTGAGAGGCAGGAACCAGAGACCCATTTAAACGGTGGTTCTGAAGGAGTGCTGGCCGGGCTATGGAGGTCCAAACAGGACTCGGGTTTCACTCTCCTTCACTGAACATCATGAATACACGGCAAATATGTTGATCTAGTTTCATAAACACTTCAAGGTGTCTCCATGTCAAAGGTCACAGCAAACTGTTGGTCAGTGAACTAAACAGAAACAGAAAACTAAATGTGCTGAATGCTATTAAAGCTTTAAATAAGTAAAGGTCACAAAATGTTTCTGAAAGATGAGCATGAAAGAAAAGCTGCTGTTAGACGTTTTGCTCATCCTGGTTCTGGATGTTTGTTCCTGTTAAAAACGAGTCATTTCTGTCCACTGTCACCACAAGCTTGTTCAGGAGGACGTTGGAAACAATGGCTTCCTTCAGTATATCACACAACAATAACTTTGACAAACTCCATGTGACTGCATCCTGTTATATCCAGGATTGAACTGGAAAGTAGTGAACATAATATGTCTGAATATATTCTCTGTATAGAATTTGTGAAACCGAAATATTCCAACTTGTCTTGCATTTGCCACAGGATTTGAATTTGTGCAGCTGTTTGTCATGTTGCGTTTGGCTGTTGTGTCAGTGAATCTGTCTGGTCTTGCTGAGTTTGACGTCCTGTCATCAGAGCTGCTGGTTGCACAAAGCGCAGCATTAAACTGTCAACTTGTTTGTTTCAGAAAATTGTTCCCAAACCTTCCTTCATTGTTGACGGAGTCTCCAGGTTTGACTTTGGCCAAGGATCGGTTGGTAAGGAAATCTCCTTAATCTTCCTATAATCTGCCCCCTGAAGCAGGTTTTTATTCACGCAACTTGAGGCAGGAGATGCAGATCTGTGGAATCTGGAGATGTTCAAACAGGTCCTAGCACTACATAAACACTTCATTTAGCTTGTTTTCAGCATTTATCAACACCAGCAGGGGGTGTTTCCAGGACCCCTCCCTCCACCGCAGGCCTCGGTTTTCAACCTGCCTCGTCTTGCCTTTCAAACGCTGCTGCATCCCAACCATTCATAGCTTCATGCTCAGATGATTTTCTGTTGTTGCCTAGGAAACTGCTGGTTTCTTGCCTCCATTGGAGCGCTGACCTTCCAGGACCAAATCCTGAAACAAGTTGTTCCTTTTGAGCAAACATTTGGTGAAGATTACTGCGGCCTGTTCCACTTCAGGGTTCGTTCCACATTTTGTTCTCTGACTAGCAAAAACCTGAAATCATGTTTCCGATAACTTTAATGGGGCTGCCCATAGCGATGAACAGGGAGGGCAGTGACTGACTTGGAAAGCAAGGCAGTGCATTAACATTAGCACAAACATTAGCATTTCATTATATTTCACCTGGTTACATTTCTTCAGCAATTTTCTAGTTTACAAACGGGACAGGAAGTAGGTCACAAACATAAAGAGGAGAAAAACACTTGGAAACTCTTATGGTTGCAGATTTTCCAATGATTAATGGACACAATGATTTCACCATTAATATGTAAAAATATTAGATATTAGACCAAAATATGTGCAAAATAAATGTGTGTTTTTATTTTTCAAGTTCAGATAAGAAAGATCTTTTTAGGGTCATGTTGGTCCTTTTAGTCTAGAAATGATATCTTTACTGGATGTAACTTGAAGCCAACTGTTTACTTTTGAAGAACAGGTTTTACTTTGTGGACCTCACATAAAGATCAGGTTAGTTTGGTGAGTTATTTTGTCGTCCTGCAGGTTGGCCGTTGAGTCAGCAGTAACCTGCACAAAACCTTCCGGTTAATCTCTGGAGTTTGGAAATCTGGAACTAATTGGTTCCTTTCAGGGATTTAATGAACTTAACAGGAACTTCTTATACTTTAAATGCCACAGAAACTGCAGGTTACATTATAAACAAATTACTTTTCATACAGGTAGATGTTCTTCCCAGAGTTTACTGGTTTCTTTCTGAACTAGTTACTGTGAAAGTTCTGGAAAGTTGGGTGGTATTTCTAATCAGATGCCAATAACAGCCTTTAGAAACTGCTCAGATTAATTAATAATGTACGTTTTTAAAAGTAGCCATGTAATCTGTAAGATCCAAAACACTAAATGTTACACAAAGGAAGCAAATCGTGACTCGCAGCTGGGTCCTGATAGTCCTGTCAGGACCCAGCTGATATATTTCCAGACCTCACAAGTCACTTTGGTACTTTTCAGGATTAGCAGATTACTTTTATAAACATCCAGGCTAGTTTCTAGATTTTACAGATTCATCCAACACAAGTTCCAGAAAGCAACATTCTGGTTCTGGAAGGTGTTTAATGGTGCGTTCACACTAAGCACGTTTTGAGCGTCAGGTGTCCTGGTTTACATTCAAAGTATGTGGAGGAGCGTCACCGCCGCCGCTCTCGCTGCCTCTCTCTCGCCTGATGGCTTTTTTTTTTAAGTTTCAGCGTCGCCGCCGTGGCGAGAGCGTCGCCGCCGTGGCGAGAGCGTCGCCGCCGTGGCGAGAGCGTCGCCGCCGTGGCGAGAGCGTCGCCGCCGTGGCGAGAGCGTCGCCGCCGTGGCGAGAGCGTCGCCGCCGTGGCGTAATTTGAAAGAGGACTGTTGCTTTCCGCCCTCGACGCTCTTCCAATAAATTTGAAGGTAAACCAGACGTGCGAAATGCTAGGAGTAGAGAAAAATGTCGAGTGTCTGCATTCAAAGTGCACACACAGTTTTTACACGTAAACGCACCGTTACCCAACCAAAGACCAGGATCAAAATAAAACTATGAGGGAAACGAGTCCGAGTCCAGGTCCAGACAATGAGAGACTATTTTCCAGAGCATTATTGTTATGATTGCTGCAGTCGTAATAATGGACTTGTTGCTACAATTGTTTATGGCAATTTGTCAGCAAACAACTTGGTTCCCTGCTAACTTTTTTGCTAGCCTCGTTTGTGCTAGGCTCCACGCTTTGTGGTCCGCAGTCCGCCAAGTATTGAACGGTTATTCTCGACTTATCGGTGTTCCTGGCACAGTTTCACCCAAATCGAACTCGGTTGCCGTTGTTGTAGCGTCCAGTCATTTTGAAAGGGGAATTTTCAGGATGCTGTCAGGACCCGTGTCGAACACACGCGGCCTCCTGCCTTGCCATCATATCCGGAAGTCAACATCCATACATCTTTGGAAAATCTTCCTTTCATTATTTAGTTTCAAAATAAAAGCCCAGCCACGTTGAAGTGCACTGCTTGTTAAACCCAGTGGTAACGCTGTTTTCTTTACATTTCAGTTCTGGAGGTTTGGAAAATGGGTCGACGTCGTCATTGACGATAAGCTGCCAACAATCAACGGCCAGTTAATTTTTGTCCACTCTAAGGACCGGACCGAGTTCTGGCCCGCTCTGTTGGAGAAGGCCTACGCCAAGTACGTGAGCTGCCGCTAACATGTTGCTGCTGACGTGTCTGTGTCTGACCTGGCCCTGCTGTGTCAGGGTCTGTGGCTCCTATGCAGACATGAATGCAGGAACTCCAGTGGAGGCCTTGATGGACTTCACCGGCGGCATCCACATGACGGTGCAGCTGTGTGAGCCGCCTGCAGACCTGTGGGAGCTGATGTGCCGAGCCAGCCAGGCCAAGTCGCTGATGGGCTGCGGGACTCCGCAGGGCGTAAGAGACGGTCACACCTCAGTAAACTGAGAAATCCCTCCAGGCTGAGCAGATCTGGACCTGCTGTAATACACCATGAAAACACACTTGTTCTGGATGTCAACCAGCTAGAGAAAACCCTCAGACTGTTGATAAAGGATTAATGTACTGAAACATGACAGAAAGGACAGGGAAGGTTTGGCGAGAACGGCCGGGATCCAGGAAGCTCCCAGTTCAGACATGCCGGGATCAGATTTCATCTTTTCACCCCACAGAGGGAAAGATGACGACAGAAACGCCCATAGACATTTAATCTGCCTTCTTAGAAACAAAGTTAAACCACTGGGTCAGTCCCAACTGCTCTGACCAGTCAGAACCGCGTTCTCCTCCAACACCAGTCGGCACCGGACACATTCAGAACTGGGCTTTAACCTTTCATCAGACTCACTGGGCAGTTTGTCATTTCAATTAGGAAATATGAATAAACAACTGAAAAACCAGAACCAGAAAATTCAAGGCAGAAATGTTGAGCTTCATGATAAACTGTCATGTCCGTTAACATTTTGATCAGCTTGTTTAAAAGTTGTGTGCAGGTTAGACCTCGGCTCTAGACCCGGCGGCGGAAGAACAATCTGCAGATTAACAGCCAAAGGCTCTCCAGGTTTTGTTGTTCAGGACAGAGAAGGCGAAACCTTCCCAAGTCACTGACTGACGCCCAGCTCAGGCTCTACGGAACATAATATGTACATTTAATGACTTTACTCCTTTCTTAGGAGACTTCTGCCAACACCGTCTTACCAAACGGCCTAGTTCAAGGCCACGCCTACGCCGTCACTGGAGTCAGAGAGGTAAAACGTGGATTTGAACAGGCACTCCAGCATGGAGAGTCAGCCTAGTGCAACATGTGAGACTGGTCATGTGGTGAGCGCTGTGTCTACCTGTGGGCCAGGTGCTGAGCAGAGCGAAGGCTGAGCGGCTGGTGCGTCTGTGGAACCCCTGGGGCCAAGGAGAGTGGAACGGGGACTGGAGCGACCGGTGAGAACAAACGCCTCTTTGCTCCATCATTGGCTGGCCTTTCTGAGTGAAGGAGCAGGATCTCAGGCCATGAGGGATTAAAGATGGATTCCCAGGACCGCCAGCAGGGGGCGTCCTTTAACGCCGCTCTGTGGCTCCAACCTGGTTCTGACCCATCAGAACACCAGCATACCACTGGTTTCCTTCTCATTGGCTCCCATTTGAAACGGGTTTCATGGCACCAGTGTCAGCAGCTGTCACAACATGGCCGCCGTCCCTCAATGACTCCATCAGAACCGCACTGACCAAAGTTCTGGGCTCTCTGGTACCGGACCCAAAGGCTCAGGCTCTGAAGTTACTGAAGTTTCCCGAGATGATCCGGAGTTGAGGATGCCTCTGGCTGATGTTGGTCCTGCAGAATTCTGTTCACCTGTCCTGTTCCTGCAGGTCGTCTCTGTGGCAGACAGTGAGTCCTCAGGATCGTGAAACCTGCCTTTCAGTGTGTGAAGACGGCGAGTTCTGGTGAGCTGGACCCACTTTCTCCAAGCAAACTGCCTAGAATAAACTCTGCTCTTATCGTGTCCCACTTATCACCTCACTCCTGCTGTCGCATGCTGTCCTTTCCAAGGATGAGTCTGCAGGATTTCTGCAAGTTTTACTCTGACATGGACATCTGCTGCACGTGTCCGGACTTCCTGGACGGGAGCTCGTCCTGTCACTGGAAATCCTCGTTCCACGAAGGCCGATGGGTCGCAGGGATCTCAGCCGGAGGCTGCATGAATCACCCCGGTACGAAGAAAAAATTCAAATGAAGAAGAAAACAGCTCGGGGGCCGGCCCAACTCTGGATGGGTTCAGTCTGCTGTCAGATGGTCAGGTTACTGCAAGCTTTGGGTAAAGGAAAAGACAGGAAGAATACAGGGAGAATACAGGGAAAAGACAGGAAGAGAAGAGGAAACATATGAAAAAAATAGGCAAAAGACAAAATGGAGGAAAATGGCATCAAGTAATTTAAAACAGAAGTTTTGTTGAACCTATGAAGTGAATTAAACTGATGATTGAATCGGCTTCCCAGGGATGAATTAGGGATTTCTTCATCATATCGTTGCCGTTCATGGAGCTCTTCCCCTTGTCCCCCCCAGGGACCTTCTGCACCAACCCGCAGTACCGGGTGGAGGTGGGAGGCTCGGCGGGCGGCTGTGCAGACGGGCAGGGTGAGAAGAACATGCTGGTGAGTCTCATGCAGAAGCCTGACAAGAGGAACAGGCGGCTGGTCAAGAACCTCTACATCGGCTTCTCTGTGTTTGAGGTGAGCGTCGTCTTCCTGCCGCCATCTTTGATTCATCTGATGCTTTCTAACACGTTTCATCTTCTGCTTTTCTTCAAGGTGCCTGAAGAAGTAAGTGTTGTTGTTTCACGTGCCTTTATTGAGCAGCTGACGCTGTAAAGAGTGAGTTAAAGTAATAAGGTGTGTCGCTGCAGTACAAGGCTGTGAGGGGGAAATTCCCAGCCGCTTTCTTCGGCAGAAACAAGCCGGTGGCTCAAACGGACGGACACAAGGACGCGCGGGAGGTGATGCGGCTGCTGAGCCTGAAGCCCGGAGAGTTCCTGATCGTCCCGTCCACCTTCAGCCCCAACGAGACGGCGTCCTTCATCCTCACCGTGCTGTCCAAGGCCAAGACACACGTCCAGTAGGTCTCAGCTGGACCCCGTGCGTTCTGAGGGCCCAGTATGTTCTGAGGGCCCAGTACGCTCTGAGGGCCCAGTGCGTTCTGAGGGCCCAGTACGCTCTGAGGGCCCATATTGAGGGCCCAGTGCACTCATAGGGCCCAGTATGTTCTGTGTGCGCTCTGAGGGCCCAGTACGCTCTGAGGGCCCAATACATTCTGAGGGCCTGGTACGTAATCCGCGGACAGCCTCAGTCATCCAGACATGTCTGGCAGCAGGAGGTCATTTGGGGCCCCATGCAGCTGGATTTGGACTGTAGCTCAGTTTTCACTACCAGTGAAATCTAGAGTGTGCAGCTCTATGTTCCAGGTGAATTGTTGGTCGTTTGGAGCTGCTTATTGCGTTGAGACGTTTCGCTTTGAGTCCCGAGTTCTGTGAGCTCAGAGGTGATGGATACGTGTAGCGTTGCTAATAATGACCAAGTGACGACGATGAAATATTTACCTCCATCACGGAGATTAAAATGTTACTGGATGTGCAGAGACGATCAGTGGAACCTGCCTGCTGTGACGGTGAATGCTTGTGGTTTCTCCTGGCAGAGAGAGCTCTGGTGGAAACAACCCGGAGCAGGTGGAGGCGGAGCAGATGGAGGCGGAGCAGGTAAGCAGACTCCCAGGCTCTCTGAGGTCAGGTGTTCTGCCGTCTCATTCAGTCACAATCGCCTCACAAAGACGAGCCGGAAACAACCGAGACTAAATGACGCTCTTCCCTGCAGCCCTCGGCTCAGCGCAGCGCCGCGGACGAAGACAATAACAGAACTCTGTTCAGGCAGTTCTCTGACAAGGTGAGGCGCTTTTCACTGCCACACCGCCGCTCTGCAGCCACCGCCGCTCTGCAGCCACCGCCGCTCTGCAGCCACCGCCGCTCTGCAGCCACCGCCGCTCCAACACTCATTTCTGTTTCTGCAGTACGAGGAAGTGGACGCTGAGCAGCTGCAGAGCCTGCTGAACGGCAAAATCCTGAGAGGTTTGGACTGAGCCTCCATGGCAGGGTCACAGGGTCAAAGGGTCTCAGGGTCACAGGGTCAAAGGGTCACAGGTTCTAAGGGTCTCAGGGTCAAAGGTTCTCAGGGTCACCTGCATCACTCTCACTCCCTGCTCTGTTTTGTCCCAGGTGACCTGAAGTCTGGCGGCTTCAGCACCGACGCCTGCCGCAGCATGGTTGCCCTGATGGACGTATCCTGCAAGTGAACTCCCCACAACATGTGTGACCTTTAACCCCTGCCTCTGAATGAGCGTACCTTAACGATCTGATCAAACAGACATCCGTCACTGGGAAGCTGAACAGTGAGGAATTTGTCAGTTTGTGGAGGAAGATTGTGACGTACAAGGTGAGAGCAGAGCAGGTGGTTCGCTTTTTACCTTCTGCTTTTCAGCCGTTACTGAATAACGTGATTATTATGAGGCGACAGAGACAAACTGGAGCTTCCTGGATCATCGTCTGTAACATCCACAGGCCAGCCGAACCTAAAGCTGGAGCCGCCAAACTCTGGTTAACACACCGACATTTACAGGCTCAGAATCAGATCATAATGGCAGCAATGAACAGGAAACATTCAGGACAACATGATTCCTCCAAACACCTGGACATGTTGGACCAATGAGACCACAGACGTTAACAATCAACCAATCAAGGCAAACTCAACGACTCGTCGGCTGCCTTTATGAACACAAACGATGCAGGAGTCAAATAACACCTGAGAATTAAAAATAAAATGTCTAAATATAAGATACACACGACTTCTCCTTTGCTAGTGATAAGAGGTGAAACTGCGTGGTGTGAATGACGTGTCCTAGTTTCTGCTCCGTTCAGCCTCCTGCTGCCTCTCATCTCACATGTAGAAAGAACAAGAGCATCGCCGCCTGGCTTATGCCCCGGACTTTACATGCATTAGAAAAACCCTGGCAGGAGGCAGCAGCCTCAATAACAGCAGGACAACAGAGAGATGGTTTCAACCGTTTGTAGTTTGCAGATCCAGACAGCTGACTGTCCTCTGTCTTCCTTCAGGACATCTTCTTCCAGTGCGACGTCTCTCAGACGGGGACGCTGTCGCTCAGCGAGCTGCGGAGGGCCATCATGGCTTCAGGTCAACAAGGTTTTATTTACCTGGATTCAGGCCACAGAGTGGCCCGTTATGGGCTCCCCCCCTGCAGCCCCACCATCATCACCCCCCTGCAGCCCCAGAGCCCGAAAGTCTGTGTGTCGATTCAAAGGGAAAGTCGTGACATCAGAAGTCTAAACTTAATGTTTGTGATTGTTCGCCATAGCTTACAGCTGGGGCTCCCAAAGATTTTCTTCTGCCCCCCCATCAACTGGGCACACTCATGGTTCAACCAGACATAAACATTTTCATTTTCCAAACTCCAGTGAAGTTTATTTCTCACTTCAGGTTGCAACAAACAAACCGTCTTTACAGGCAAACACTTTTCTTAGTTCTTTACTGTGGAAGAGTTTTCTTTGCTGTCAGTGTTATTTCAAACATTTTTTATTTGTAACAATATTCAACTTTGTTATCCTCAACACATTAAAAAAAAGCCTCTGAGCAAAATGGGGTTAGAACACGAGCTGCTCCCCTTGCACTGGCACTGCGCCGCCCCTAGGGGGCGCCCCAGCAGGTCTGAGCCTGATCAAAGCTCTGACGGACTTTCCCCTGTTGCACAGGAAAGGCCATCAGTGAGGACATGCTGAGCGTCATGGCGCTGCGCTACGGCGCCTCCTCTGGATTCATCACGCTGGAGAACTTCATCGCTCTGGTCCTTCGCTTTGACCGCATGGCCCGTAAGCATCTGGACATGCTGCTGCCACATCTGGAGTCCAGTTGTGTGAAGCTCATTTAATATATAAGAATGACATAATCAGATGGACCAAAATGTAAAGTTCAGTAGGAAGTTTGGTCTTTTCAAATGACAATAATTCATATAAGTAACAAAATCAGGCAAAATAATTTGCTTCCAAATCAGGTTTTTTTCCAACAAAAAAATCTTTAACAGAAACTGCAGGTGTGTCTGAGTCAGTTGAAATTTAAAAAATGTAAATTTAAAACATGTTTAATGCAGACATTTTACACAAATAAGAGTAGAAATACTTCATGGTAAAAGTCAAAAGTAAAAATACTCCTAAAAGTAATTCTGGTGTTCGGCGGCACTGAAGGAACTAAACATGACGCTGTATTTTATCGGACCGGAGTGTCGCTGAAATCTTATTTTAGTAATTCAGTTTATGATTATTTCCTCTTTATTGGTAATTATTTCATTGTCTTCAAATATTTTTACCTGCAGAAATATTCAGGCAGTTGTGTGATGGAGCAGCCGTCACTCTTCGAGAACCAGAGGTTTGATTTCTCTCTGTTTGAATCTTTACACACAGAAATCAGATCATATCTGATCTCTGCCTGCCTTATAGATATGGACTAAATAATAATGAGCTCCGTGTTTTTCCTCTAGTGGATGTACCTGGTGATGTACTCCTAACCTGGAGAAGAGCTGAGCCCGAGGCTCCGGCTGAACCCGGGGCTCCGGCTGAACCCGGGGCTCCGGCTGAACCCGGGGCTCCGGCTGAACCCGGGGCTCCGGCTGAACCGACCTCTAACCCAATGGAGTGTCGGCCACATTTTACGTTTAACCAGGGCCCGCTCCGGCTGAACCGACCTCTAACCCAATGGAGTGTCGGCCACATTTTACGTTTTATTCAACGTGTTTTTAAACATTTCTGAAAAAATATCCAAATCATATTTACTGAAAACATGTAATATGTGAAAGTTTGATGAAAATCCTGACTTTCATTTGAGAACATTTATTCACTTAAAGTAATTCCACATTAAGAAATAAATATTGCTTAACAAAATTGCTGGTTTTGCTTGTTTGAGTCACTATAGGAGCACCAGGTGCATCTTCTCTGACTTGAACTGGACCTCTGAGCTCCGGTCAGATCCGACTCGGGTTGATCTGACCTCCTGCAGGACCCGGTGCACAGAAACCACAGAGAGACCAGCACAGAGGTCACTGCGGTTTAAATGAAAGCCAAGCGTGTCCCCTTTAAGATGATAGCAAACATTAAGTTCTAGACCTTTTAGCCTAAACCAGACTGACCGCAGCGCCGGGCGTTCAGCTGTTTGGTCAAAAGCAGCTCAACAGAACTGCATAGCCATTAATCAGGGAAAAGGAAGGGCAGTAAAGTCAGTCACACGGTACTGGTCACCGGGCAGTGCCAGCAGAACCGGGACACAAGAAGCTTCAGCTGACGCCAACCAGCTAAGTTAGACGTGACGTGAAGCGGCTGAAAAGATCGGCACTGAAAACAAACTGAAAACAACTTCAAGTTGAGTTTTTAGCGGAGAGCTATCGAGACGCCACTGCTCCTCCTGCCTTGTTCCGAAGGAATCATCCGTCGGACCGACCGTCTCGCGCGGATGATTCCTTCCGGAAGAACAAGGCCAGGAGGGGGAGCCAAGATGGCGTCTCGATAAGGCTACTATTCTCCGCTAAAAACTCAACTTGAAGCCATCATTTAAACATATCTGTCCAGTTTGGCATCTCGGTCCTGATCACGATCGTCCACAGATCGGATAACAAGAGAAAGGATCGCAAGTGGTTCAACTTGAACAATGTAAACCTTGATTTGCATGGCTATGCTAACTCTGCTGCTGCCGAAGCATCGATGGATGTCGGGGACTTTTCTCTCTCGCCTGACATCCCGGTAAAACCCGTCGGAGGTTATATGTCATTGAATGCAACTGTTTACGTTGTTCCTTGAACGCGCCTTTCTGCAGGCAGTGCAGCTCTGCAGGTGTCCAGATTAATTCCCCAATACTCCTGGACACAGAGACACTGATAAATGAAATAATATACAATATGTTTTTAAATGAGGCCTATCTTATTTAGAGAGAGACTCACTCTGACGACTTTTCTAGGACGCAAAAAGGTTAAATAATCCTCCTCGTTTATGCTAATATCGCTCACACAGCTACTCAGCTAAACCACGCCCACACACAGGGGCGCTCGAGGCAAGTCCAATCCTGATTGGTTGAATCCTGTGGCAGTGGGCTGGCCCTGGGGGCGGGGCTAGACGCCTGCCAATCATTCTGAGCTGTGACAGCCCTTCAGAAAGACCCCGGGATTTTACCCAGGCGGTTTGACACCAGGTTTGTTGAAAATGTAGCAAAATGTGATACATTATTTCTAAAATATGTTTAATTTTAGGTAGGTATTTTTCAGTTGTTTATTTTAAAACTTTATTATAAGCTGATACCAGCCGGCCCTGCACAGACTATTAGAATAATAACCAACATATATGGCTACGACTCTCATTCAGACAACAGGGAGCTTTTGAGTTATGGGATGAAAAAGTCTCATTTTGGTTGTCAAAATTTCCTGAAGCTTTTCTAATTTTAGGTGGTGATTTCAATGTGGTTTATGATAATAACATTAATAGATACCCCCTAACAACTCTTGACTTATCCAACGGCTGCCTGAAGGATTTTGTGGATAAATTTCATGTTTTTAACATTTTTAGGAAAAAAATGTCCTACACATTTATTTACATGGAGAACCAAAGACCCGTATTGACTCTGGCTGGTATCAAAGCAAGATGATTCTGCTGCTGTTCATGTTGCCAGGCACCCTGCTCCTTTCTCTGACTATTAAATCATCACTTCAAGCCTCTTTAAGCTCTACTGCTACCTTGAACTGTCTTCTCTCATCAGGATGTTACTGAAACGATCAGATCCCTGATTAGATCCCAGCGTTATGTAAACATAACTCGTTTAGTCCTGTTTGGGAACTGTTAAAATATGACAGGAAAATTCATGAGATCCTTCAGTAGTAACCCTGCAACAAAGAGAAGTCAAGAGGAAGAAAGTCTTTGCTCTCAGACAGCGCCTTTATCCAGGTGATGACCTAACCCTCTGATCGGTTCCCTGTCAGACCCAGAGAACATCTCAGGCTCGGTCCAGTTCTGTGAGCACATGCTGTTTCTGGGAACAGAAAATACCCCCAGGAGAACGAATGAACGAGCTTTTTCCTAATGGAGCACTTTGAACTGAGGTGGCAGGTGGGTTTGTGGTTCCTAAGAGGCTGCAGTCATAGTGTGTCATTCATCTATATTATGTGTTTCCCTTTGTGATAAAGTTCCTCAAACGATTGGACTTCTCAGGAACATTACAGCTAAAGACTCAGCTACCATTTTGGTACCATTTGGGCTGTCATACCAAAAAGATTAACTAGAGACATGGATCTTTTCAAAAAATATCAGCAGACTTTGCCACCCTGACACGGTCTGGCCCATGGACTAATTTAAAAGCAAGCAAAGTAAACATTCTGTTGGTGTATTTTATTTTCGTTTTATTTTGAAAAGCTAACGGAAGTGATCAGTCTGAGCAGAGCTTGATGAGGGAAGCGACGCAACGCGACGCACGCGCAGGAGGTAAAATGCTGCAGCAGCTTTTATTAATAATAAATATCCTGATCGATGACCCATGGTTGGTAATGGACACTTGATTTATGGTTTTTAGACTACTTATGGACATTTTCAGATCTAAAAATTTCCTGCTGTTTTATACGTTTTTTGCACTTCGAGGAGGTTTAATACTGAACAGTTAGCATTCGCTATGTAGGCATATGCTGCACTGGAAGCCTAGTTTAGCTGCTAGCTCACTAGCTCACTGCTAGCTGACTCACTGAGCTAGCAGCTAAACTAGGCTCAATAAGGAGCCTAGCATCTTGGAGCGGTGACTGAATGCTGAACCGATTTGAACGCTTTTTATGCTAACTTTATGTCTAAACCTTATTCACAGAGCTATCACAGCTACCTGGATGAGGACACATTTAAAATAGCTTTGAACTGGTTCAGCATATTTAAATATATATATATATTTTTTTTAAACATTATATTTATTGAATTTTTGTAACATAAAAAAAAACAAACAAGTGACAGTGATACATTGACATAACATTCACATTCAACAACTTAATCCCCAGAGCGAACAGAAAGAAAATAAATAAATGAATAAAAATAAAATAAAATAAAATAAAAAATAAATTAAAGAAAATAAATAAATAAAATAAAAATAAACTCAGCAACATACACTGTTCATCTAGTTTCCTTTGTAGTGTCTCAAGAACTCAGTCAATGGTGACCACATTTCTTCAAATTTCGCTCCCTTTCCTCTGACAATATAAGTGAGTCGCTCCAGAGCCATACCTGATGCCATCTCCTTGACCCAAATATGATTTGACGGTATATCCATTTTTTTCCAGTGTAGAGATATTAATCTCCTGGCCTGCAGGAGTCCAAAATCAATCAATTTTAACTGTCTGGAGCTAAAAACACAGTTCTCTGGATAAATACCTAGAACACACATTTTAGCCTCAGTGGGTACATTCATTCCAACAATCTTTGACAAAGTTTGTGTAACTGAGTTCCAGTATTGCTGTAATTTTGGACACTCCCATACACAGTGAAAACCCCTTCCAACCAAACACTTACTGCAGCTATCCGGGATGTTCGGTGCCCAGCGATTCAGTTTGACTGGAGTTATGGAAGTTCTCATCAACCACTTGTATTGGAGGAGTTTCATCCTTGTGTTAATTGGCTGCTTTTGGGCTTTTAAGCCTGCAGTTTCCCAGTCTGCCACTTGTATCTCTTCTTGGAAGTCGGATTTCCATGCCTCCAATCTCTCTGCGGTGGATTCCTCATCATGCATTAGTAAAGCTGCATGAAATAAAGAGATGTGGCCTCTCCGCTCTAGACTTTCTACTACAATATTCTCGAGGTATGATAGTGGTGGTTGGGATTCAATCTGTTTGTATTTTGACATAATGAAGTGTTTAATTTGTAAATACTTATAAAAGTGTTTCTTTGAAATGCTATATATTTGGCATAACTGCTCAAATGTAAGAAGCCTGTCATTCTTATAGAGATCTGCCAGTTTCTGCACCTTTATTTGCCCAGACTTTGAAACCTCCATCAGCTCTTCGTGCCTTAAAATATCTGTTCCCCCAAATAGGTGAAAAAGGAGAAATGGAAGGAGTATCTCCAATATGTTGATGGGTCCTATACCAAACATCAATTGTGTTTTTTAAAAAGGGGTTTTTGGTCAGTTTTATCAATTGTTTTGGCCTTGCAGAATACAAATACAAATTTAATCTAAGGTTTGTTACTAGTTGTTCAGTTTTTATCCACGCTGGGGGCTGGATAACATGGAGGACATGGCTGAGCGCAGCTGTGCGGCCCAATAATACAGTTTTAGATTAGGAAGTTGTAATCCACCTCTCTCATATGGCAGGTACAGCAGGCGAAGTCTTAATCTAGGTCTTTTATTATTCCAAATAAATCTATTAAAAATACTGTTTAATCCATCAAAAAATTGTTTTGGAAGAAGCAAAGGAATTGACTGAAACAGATACAAAAATTTTGGTAATATATTCATTTTGATCATGTTTATTCGGCCAATCATTGATATGGGCATTATCATCCATTTATTTAGCGATTCATTTACTTCATTGACCAGAGGGTCATAATTTGTTGATACAATTGTTTTAATGTCTGGGATAATTTTAACACCAAGGTATACAAATCCCTCCCTTGCATTGATAAATGGGGTTTGTATAACTGGGTTTAGTCTCTCATCCCTGTTCAGAAATAGAATAGAGGACTTTGAATCATTTATTTTGTAGCCTGAAAACTGGCCAAACAGCTCAATTTGTTGCATTAAATTTGGGATGCCAACAGCCAGCCTTGTCAAGAAAACTATCAGATCATCAGCATACAATGCCAATCTATGCTCTTGATCTCCCAGCTGAATACCAAATAAATCAGTTCGCATTCTTATCATCATTGCCAAGGGTTCAATAGCTAATACAAATAACATTGGAGATAACGGGCAGCCCTGGCGAGTGGAACGTTCTAATGTGAAAGGTTTGGAAGCTAAGTTATTTGTCCAAACACTGGCTTCGGGAATTGTATACAAAAGCTTAATCCATTTGAGGAAATTGCATCCAAATCCATATCTCGGGAGAACATTAAATAGAAATGACCATTCAATTGTGTCAAAGGCCTGACGAGCATCAAGTGATAATACAGCTGTATCTTTAGCGTCACATTTCTCATGAATTATATTTAGGACTCTCCTTATATTGTGAAACCCTTGACGTTTTGGTACAAAGCCGTTTTGATCGTTATGAACTAAATGTGAGATAAAGGGGTCTAGTCTTTTTGCTAAGACTTTGCAAAGTATTTTAGTGTCCACCCCCATCAGACTTATTGGTCTAAAGGAAGAGCACTCCTCAGGGGGTTTACCAGGTTTTAATATCAGTGTGATCATTGCTTGTCTCAGAGTGGGTGGGAGAACTTCCTTTCTAAATGCTTCTTCATACATGTTGAAGAGCGGGACTATAAGTTTGTCTTTGAAAGTTTTGTAGAATTCAATAGGGAAGCCATCCGGCCCAGGAGCTTTGCCACTATTGATACACTGTATAGCCTGTGAAATTTCTTCAATCGTTAAATTTATGTCCAACTCCCTTTTTGTCTCTTCTGTGAGTGTCTGAAACCGAAGTTGATCTAAGAATATATCTTGTTCTTCCGAGGCGTGGCAACACTCTGATTTATATAGTTTTACATAGAATTGCCTAAAACTATCGTTAATTTCAGACGGATCTACTGTTACCCTGCCAGAGGAGGTCCTTATCCTGTTGATTGCTCTTTCACTTTGTATTTTCTTAATTCTCCATGCCAAGAGTTTCCCAGCCTTCTCTCCTTGGTCATAATAAGATTGCTTTAACCACATTAAGCTTTTTGCTGCTGCCTCATAAGATAATTTATTATATTGAGTTCTCAAACGTAACAATTCACTCTGCTTTATTTGGTCATCGTTATTATTTAAGTCTAATTCCAAAAATTTAATTTGTTTATCTAAGATTTCCATTTGTTTCTTTTGTTGCTTGTTCTTTGTGCTTGTATAACTAAGAATTTCACCTCGAATATAAGCTTTGAATCCCTCCCATCTCACTGAGGCGCAAGTCTGGTCCGTGTTAAATTCAAAGTAAGTGTCTATCTTCTCCCCTATCAGTTTGACAAATTTTTGATCTTGTAGCCATCTTGCTTGAAACCGCCAACGGGGCGGGCTATGAGCAAAGTTTTCTACATAAATATTCAGTGAGATAGATGCATGATCACTGATCACTATGCTGTCATACTGACATTGATTGACCCTTGATAAAAGTTCTCTTGAAACAAGAAAATAATCGATACGTGAGCGGGATTTATACATACTCGAGTGACAAGAAAATTCTATTTTATCAGGATTTTGTTCTCTCCACACTTCCACCAAGTTGATATCTAATATATATTGATTTATCAATTTTCTAGTTTGAGCTTTATAGACATCTGAACCTGTTGATCGATCTATGTTTGGGTTTAAGGTGCAATTAAAATCTCCTCCAATTACATAGAATCCTTGAAGAGTAGATATAGTAAGAAACAGATCTTCAAAGAATTTGGGCTTATTTTCATTTGGACCATATAAACTCACTAAATTAAAAGTAATTGAGAAAATGTTACCCTGAACAATTACATACCTACCGGCTGAATCTTTTATTGTTTTTAGGATTTGGAATGGTATGTTTTTGTGGATCAAAATAATTACGCCTCTTGCATAGTTATTGTATGGCGCATGTATCACCTGGCCCGGCCATCTATTTCTTACAAACTTTATTTCACAATCTGTTAAATGAGTTTCTTGAAGAAAAATTATCTTCGATTTAAGCTGTTTAATCCTGTTCATAACCTGTTTTAGTTTAATTCGTTTCCTAAGTCCCCTCACATTCCAACTTGTAATTTTTATGTAAGAGATATTATGAGTGTTAACTTGTTCCATATTTTGTTTTTTTCTGAAATACCAATATGACAATACATGATGCTGAGTTAACATAAAATGCACAAAGATTTTGAATGAAATGAAATAAGTAACTAAATGCGAAAAGAAAACCCTGAAAATGACACATAACACTTAAATTCCCCCCTCCCTTACTCAGACTAGTAAATTGGGGCTTATGCTAATCCACGAATAAGGGGAGTAGCTGAACTATGAAACCCAACTTCAAAAACAGCAGTGGTGTCCGCGAAACATACACCATAGCAAAACACAAATACAACAAACCCAAACATAGGCATATATTCTCTCTTCTGGGAGTAGTCGCTTAACCAAAATGTTTCGTATTGATGTAACATCACAGCCGGTAAATTCGCAAGTATTTGCAAAAGCCTTAAACGAATATATAGAAATATCTTGCATAACATTAAAGAAAAGGGCAAGAAATTTACTGCGTAGTTGCCTATGACTTATAGATATGTCAGAGATTAACTGGATATTCTGTCAGCCGATGAATAGAAGTGAAGCCATCAACTATGAGCAGCTAATTCTCTCGTTCAGGAACTGAGACGCTCACCAGTACGGTCAGTCCTGTCCAGCGTGTGTGCGGAGGAACTCCCGGGCCTCCGTAGGAGATGCAAACAGCTGTATCTTCCCATTGTGAAGGATCCTCAGTTTGCATGGATTATATTGAAACCCGCGGAACATTCCTTTTTCAGCAAACACTTTCCTGATGTTGTCAAACTCGGCTCGCTGTCGGATGGTTTCTGCCGAAAGATCCTGAATGAAAAAAAGTTTATTTCCGTCATATTCAATGTTGCGTTGTTTTGTAGAGCGGAAAACAAATTCCCGATCTTGGAAATTCAGGAAGCGGATGAGGACGGCTCTGTGCTGGTTCGGTTTTGGAGGTGCCAGGGTGCGGTGGGCCCTCTCAATGGGTCTCCAGCCAGCGCGGCAGCATCTCCCGTATAAACTCCAGCAGCGGCCGCTGACCCTCGGCTTTCTCCCGGAGCCCAAAAAGGCGAAGGTTCTTCCTTCGGCCTCGATTCTCCAGGTCGTCGGTCTTTGCCTGTTTCAGGGCTTTGGTAAGGCTAGCCGCACTGGTTTCTAACAGTTCCTCCGCAGACACGATTCTGTTTTCAGCTTCCTCCAGTCTAGTAGCATTAGCGGCAACATTTAGCTTCACCTCTGCAATGTTTTTCTCCAGAGAAGCGATAGACTTCGTCATTTCACCCACACGCTTATCTATGTTGTCCAGTTTGTTTCCAAATCCACCGAACTCTGAATGCAGCGACCGAAGCTCAGCTAGCACCGTGCTAACATCACACGTGCCATCTTTGCTAGCGGTCCCCTCTTTGTCTTGGTCTGTTACCGAAATATCAGTTTTAGCTGGTTTTTGGGAACCGCGTTTTCGCGTGAAGATATCACAGTCCTTGAGAGCGGTCGGTTTCGACATTTTCAGATCCAGTTTGCGTTCCTAACCCTGGGTTCTTTCAAAGTTTTGGTGCAGGTAACACGGAGCTTCCACTTTAAGCTGCCATCTTGGTTCGCGGCTCCACAGCGCCCCCATTTAAATATATTTAGTGGAGTTAACACTAACGGAATAGAATATTTAGATTTAATGTATGATAGGTATTTTACATACCACACAGCCACTCACATAAATATATATAAATATTTATATACAGTTTCTGCCTCTTCCATTCCAGGCTGGATGTGAAGACAAGTCATAACTGAAGTGATAGACTGTCTGAGGAGTGACTTTGGATTATATATTTTTGGTTTCCCGTCTCCTGCACATTGATTATTGGACTTAAGCCCTGGCACAGCAGATGGAGGACTGCGTCGTCACCTGAACCGGGAGCAGCGTCTGTGTGAAGTGAACTACTAAAGCAGGTACTGATTTGTTCTGTTTATTGTCTCTCAGTGAAACAGCCTCTAAGTTTTGTTACGTCTTCACCACAAGAAGGGCCAATTTAACACTTTGCTGGACAGAAGGTCACCATAATCTGGCAAAATACAGAATAAAAAATGACTGTAATGAAATAGTAAATATACTCCATACTTCAAATTCAGTTGGTATACAAATGACCAAAAACGTATAGAACTACAAACACACTCCTATGGGTTCCAGTCAGTGACACTCAGTCAAATGTGGTATCAGAGTGATGTGGTCAACCTACACTGAGAGGAGAACAGCTCCTCCGTTTTATGAACAATAAACGACCAAACCGTGCGAAGTTTATCCAACGCCGACCCAACAGAGATGTGTTGAGCTGATGGAGCCGACTCAGAGGAAGTCCACAGACATCAAGACACATTTTAAACAGAAATCATCCTGTTGCCCCACAATTTAACAGGGCTATTAAGTTACTAGTGCAGTTCTGCCTTTTGTGTTCTCTCCACAACAATCAACTACTTACTGCATTTTCATGGCCACACAAGAAAAAAACAATCAGGGTTCATTCACTTTTCACAAAGTAAAATTCAAGCATTTTTCAAACATTTTCAAGGTAAGTTTTGTAACTTTTCCAGCGCCGCACTTTGGAGATAAAAACATCTCCAATATCTACTAAAGAAGACAATGATATCATTTCCTAGTGTTTTTAGTAATTTATTGGAAAGGTATTTTCCATTCTACACCACAGACAAACTAAAACAAAATGTTATGTTGTCAAATGTGTTTAAGACACAACGTGCACACCTGACTGGCCTGAGAACAAAACTACTCTAGCAAAACAATCCCCCAGTTTCAATAACTACCAGATCATTCTAAGCCGTGATTTCAATCAGATGAGTGTTGAGAGGATAATTAAACCTTGAGCTGGTTGTCTCCTCTTGTTCCCCGGGTCGAGGTGAAGCACAAACACATCAATCTACTGTCCAGAGTTTATTCAGACAATCAAATCACACCAACAGCACCAGAATCATCAGAAACTCAAAACCACAAGACAGACATCAATCACCTGAAAGAAACAGAAAAATGGACAAATACAGAGACAAGCGTCTCCAGAGAGCGCCGGTGCCGCCGCACCCCAACGATCTGATTCATTATTTTAGCTCCTAAACTTTTAAAGGAAGGTGTGTCTCTTCTCTAATGTATGCAGTCTGGGAGGGTCCTGCTCCCCTGACTACAAGGAGTTTCACATTTCAAAGGGAAGATGCTCTAAATGATTTTAGGACTTTTCTTGCGAGGCCTGGAGGAGGACAGTGTCCCCCTCCACTGTCTCCCAAACGGAGGATCTTACATCTCGGTGTGATCCTGGAATCTCTCCAGGTGTCCTCCTACACAAACACATGACAAAGGACCCCAACCCTTGTATGTGTTCTCCTCACTCAGCCCTCTGCTTTATTGTCCTGCCTCCTCTGAATGAACTGATCTTCACTGTAAACTCAGAACAGCAGGAGGCTGATGGTTCAGAGTTCTGCTCTAACCCAGAATATATAAAAGGCCGATTTGGATCTAAGAACTGGAACAATCATCTTCTACTGATCAGATGATGTTGATTGAGCCATGAATCTAAATCTAACTAAAACTGAGTCCTACTCAAGACAATGTTGACCTGTCTAATATTTAAACATGTATTTAAAGTTAAAACTAGCATCATTGAATTAATATTTCCAATACGAGTCATTGAGCCATTAGGAGTAATACATACTGGTTACATTGAACAAATGCAAACAAATCTCCAGATAAATGATCTTCCTGCTCAAAATAAATGCTTAAACACAATTACAAAGTTTCCGAAAATGTTCTTGATAGGTTTTCTGACATTAAGGAAATAGAAATAACTGTGGTAATTATATCTGACCCAAATCAAAAAAAGTTTCCAAATTTAGGCTTTTAATCAAACTTTTAATTTGGATTTTTTTTAAAAAAAGGTGCAGTTTCATAATAATAATAATCTTCATTGTTATTTTAGAACCGTGCAATAAGTTACATGGATTATAACAAAATTGGTGAAAAATAGTATTGCAGGAAAAGTGCCGAGCCGCTGCATCTCATTGCGCTGCCATGGCAACAAGTTTGGATATCAGCCACTTTCAAGGACTTTATACAGAAATCAAGAACTTTCCCAGGCTTGAACACACCTAAATGAATTTGAAGCATTTTGAAGGATTTCAAGCACCTGGATCAATAAAACACAATATCAGAGTCATTGAAATGAACATGTTGGTCCCAAACTCATTTAACTCGTTTCAATACAGGAAACTACCTCACTCATCGCAGCCCCTCTCAAATTAAATCCCAAACAGGTCACACACCAACAAAGCCTGTCAATGATGACATTATATATTTCAAAGGAAAATCTCTGCTGTCAGAAAAAGTTTCCAGAACTTGGCAGCCCAGTTCTGGAAAGCTGCAGATCCTCGGTTGATGGGCTCTTCCAGGAAACACTTTGCAGCGCGGGGAGACCGGAGATGCGCCATCACCGCTACCCAGCAATACGTCCCACCTAGAGGCAACACTCGCATTGATGCTAACTCAGCAGATTTCTTATCAATTACAGTAAGCTTAATTTATGTCATGACTGGCTTTCCTTTAGCGGCTCTGTTTCTTGTTTTATATGATAGGCGGCTTGTAAATACATTTATAGATGGGTTTAGTTTGCTCTCTGCTATGTTGCTACCATATTGTTTACTGTAAACAAGAGAGTCATTGGTCGGCACTGACCACGTGAGTCAGGACAAAATATGTTGTTTTATCCCTTTACTGTAAAATATTTTAGTTTAACAATGTTTTTCTATTAAACCATGTTAAACAGATGTTGATGTTGATGGCAATATTACATGTGATTGAAGATGTGTGTCTGTGGTACAATATGAGTAAATGAATATTCGCATATTAAAAAGCATACCTGTCATTTCAGGTGCACAGTGACCCCTGCAGTTCGATGGAGACATTTTGGCTGCACTACATTTGATAAAGACTGCCATACAATGTATTGATGTGCCAAAAAGAGTTTGCATAGATCTGTATTTGTAGATTTTTGCATTTAATTTAATTTCAGTAAAAAACTTGTGTCCCCTGTTTGAAACTGTTTCATTCTTACAAACACTTATGTCTAGAAATTGGTAGGATATTAAGTTAAGACATGAACTGCTATGACTTAACGTCAAATACTTTTTCTGTATTTTAAAAACAGGTATGATCCTCTGATTAAATAATTTAGTGCATCACCATGCACAGAGGTAGAATTTTCTAATCAGGGAATTTGGTAGATAAACATGTGGAATGTGAAACAGGTAGGATATCCTGATGAAAGGTGTTGGTGCATCGACATGTGCTCCCTCAGTATTTTATAAAGATATTCAAATGAAGGAATCACCTGTTGCAAAGTGTGCGTGTATTTACCAGGTTGGATATCAAAATGTGCTACCAGGTAAGTTTATGAAGGTAAGCCAGGTCAGCAAACTAAGGGTTCGCATTTGACTTTTGTTTTGCTTAATTTTAAAAGTCTGTGCCAGTAGACCATGATGTATATTGCAGGGGAATTAAGGGAAAGTTATATATATTAGCGGATATGTTGGATTTAAGGATGAGCTATTGAAAAAGGATAACATTTGTCTTTATGCTACATAAGCAAATCTAGAAGATGGGCAACATATCAGCGTTCCAGTTTCTTATCTGGTTTCTAATCTGCTGAGGTTTCAGTTGTGATTTAAAGGAAGTCGTGTGTCAGCAGTTTTACAGTTTTCTTGAAGGTTGTTCTATATTCAAGGAGCATAAAACTGAATGAAGCAGAAATATCTCCGTTTCATTCAGACATACTTATGACGAGTTTATGGTGTTCTCCAAACTCAAGAAACTGTAAAGTTATTCCTCTACGATGTTCTTGCGTTCACAGCTGAGATGGATGCTTTACATGGAACCTGCTGTATCATCTGATTGCTGAAGTCGATGAAAGATGAAACCATGTCATGAGGTTTGCAATTAGAAACACATTCTTAGCATTTGTACTAATATGCATTTATTTATTTAATGTTTAAAGTACAGGAAGAAAAGAATTACATTTGAAAGGATAAAAACCAATGCAATTTATTTGTATCATGACTTGTATGAATGTTTTTTTAATACCCTAATTCCCATTAACAACTGATGTAAAGATTTAAATGATTCTCATGAGATAGATTAGTTCATGACGCTAATGAAGACATCAAAAAGTTGAGATGAAGTATTTTTTCTACATGTGAATAAATCATAGAGCTAGTAGTAATGATAACTGCAGGCCAAATGAAAGCATTGCCTGAGTTATTGCAGCAGCGGGGCTCTTAGGCTGGTTGCAGGATTATTTGTAGAGCAGCTGTGAGCAGAGCGGTCAGGAGAACAGAGGCTGGTGATTTTGTGAATTCCAGGACACCACTGGTGGCTGCAGCTGTAAATCAAACAAACACAGTCCATTTACAATGTTCCTGATTTAAACTCTACTTCTGAATATTTAGGAATGATTTAATGTGGGTAAAGTATGCTCACATTGTGATGGTATTGCTGTACTGGCTGGGGTTGTACTTGAACTGTTTGTGTTTCCTAAAACAAAGAATGAAGTTTGTTAGACAGTGGCACCCCTAGTGGCCGTAAACAGTAAAACTACACAAGACCTTTGACCACACCATGAACATGTTCCGGCAAAGACACGTCAATGAAACAAGATGGTTCATCAGAATTATTATTTAATCACATAAGATCCGTAAGATGTCTAATTTTCCCTTTAGCTCACAAAACTCCAACAGTTGCAAATGAAAACTGTTCAGTGCAGAAAACACACTGCTGATGGCAAAATATTTTTTCATTTTAGGCAGTAGTTAATCTGATGTAAACACACCATCACCCACACTGTTTTTGATTCCAACCTGGACCATTTAAAAGAGAAAATGTGACAGTTTTACCCTGTGGCCCGGTGCTGTTTGAAGTGGCTGGTACCGTTGTGACAGTTTTATCCTGTGGCCCGGTGCTGTTTGAAGCGGGTAGAGTTGGGGTTGGGTTTACCCTGGTGGTGATTAGACCCAAACCCAGTGTGTCCAGCTCAGACTGTAGCTGTAGGTTCACCCAGGTCTGAACCACAGTGTCATTCTCAAACAGCTTGAGAGCTCGTAGGTTTTCACCCATCAGACCTTGGACATTGGCCACAGTCAGATCCTGTTGGAAAAAAACAAACGCAGGAAGATTTCTTCGAGGATCTTTAATTTTCAGGACCACACAGTAACTGTAAGTAAATGCACAGTTTTTACTGTAAGTAAAAACACTTGCTTTATTAAAAATATCTACTGAACCCCATTGTGCAGCTTAATTGCAAAGTTGTGTTAAAAGTCACATTAGTTTTAGGTGCATCTGTAATAGCAACCATGCTTTAAATAACTTGGCTGATTAGATTACTTAGATTCATGTACACAGCGACAAAGTTTGGCTCCAGAATTAAGTCCTGCAGTGCAATACTAGAGTTTCACACATGGAGGCCGTTTTCAGTGTAACACCGTAAATGCACTGTAAGTAAATGCTACTTGTTTTGTAGCTTTGGCCACTAGAGTGGCTTCCCATCCAGAGACACTTCTCACACAAACAGTTTTCTGGTATTGTTTGTTTCACGTGTAAACTTACAGTTATCACGTTGATATCCAGACTCCTGAAAGTGTCGACATCCATGCTGATGTTCTGTCTTGATAAAGCTGCAATATCTGCTTGAGGTGCTCCACCTACCGACCAGAAATAGGAAGGTTACTGTACTGAAGGGCCCTTAGTTGTATAGTTAGGCAGTTACCAGGCATGCTCACCTAGATAGCCTTTAACCAGGTTGAAAAAGTTAATCGGATTATCACGATGGACGCTGAAGGAGGTGTTGCTGATCTCATAGAAGACTTTCTTCTGCTCAGTTGAGCAGGATGCCACATCTAGATGCTTGGTATTTCTGACAACAGATAAAGAGGCATTCTGTGTTACTTTAACGACAACAGTGGATATGTTTGTTATGTCCATGCTGACAACAACCTGATACTGTCTGCTGTGATGGTCTGTAACGTGCTGGAGTCCAGTGAGCACAGGTTGGAGTCAATAATGTTCAGTTCACTGCTGCCCAGTGAATTTCCAGAGGTATTCAGGTACTTGACGATGATTGCTTTGCTCTAAATGTAACATGGAGAAAAACTCGTCAAGTTACCAAATTCCAGTCAAATGAAAGTTTTGGCAATGTTTACGGTCTGCTGTACCTGTGCCGTCTCCCATGTTCCATCTTCAGGTTTCATCAGAGCTGCCAAGGTATCCAGTTCAGTGATGTTCCACTTAGAGATGTCATCAAGTGTGGCTGAGCGAGAGACTGAAGCAAGCATCTGTACTTCCTGATCAGGAACTCCAGATGGGAATGCCTGGAGAGACGGATTGAGACAAACTGTGTTGAGCAAACACCCAAATCTGACATTACATGCATGATCACCATCGTTAAAAATTAAGTACATCAAATTCTGCTTTTAAACTAATTTGTGACGAGTGAGAGTTTGCACTTATTTTTGAAAATGTACAAATCAGTTTGAGCTCAGTCCATTCGTTAGCCAACGCTTTTAGAGAAAGCCGTTTTTTTCAGGGTCCGTCACCCGTCCGATCTGGGGTACAAACCCATGCATGCACACACAGGCAAAGTCACACATGCACATGAATATGTACATGTCTGGCACATTTAAAAGCTTCAGGAGAAACCAACAACTACACTAAACTCTGGGAAAGTTTTTTACTGTAAGAGGAGGAGTTTGGATTAAAAGCAGCTGTGAAAAACATAAAGAGCACTTGGATTTGACCACCGAAACACTTTAATTCTCTTTAAAAAGTAACAGATATTTCCATGTCACCTGGTTGAGTTTATTGAGAATGATTCTTTGGTAGCCATCGTCATCCACTTTCTGGCAAATGGAGTGGAGGTTATCCTTCAGAACGGGAACATCCAGGCAGAGTTCAAACTGCAGCTGATTGTAGCCGAAGGGGAAGGAAGGGTCGCTGACGGTCACCTGGGTGATGTTCCCCTCACTGCATCCTTTTAAAGGTTTGAGAAAAAGAGCCCGGATTTGGACTAATGCAACTAATTTATTCCACTTAAATAAGTTAATCTTTAATCATTCAGGAAATCTTGCAGTTTTGGCTTCAGTAGCTGCTTTTAAAGAGTTTACCTGCTCCTCGTTTTGCTGCTGTAGGGGAGAGCTCTGAAAACAGGCCCTTGAGCTTCTTCTTCTGTGTTTTCTGTTTCCTTAGGTCAGGCATAAAACCCTTAAGGAATCTTCTCTTTGTTGTCTGATAAAGTAGAAATAACAGTTAGTTCTTTCATGCAAAGACAAATGAGTTGTTAGGTGAATTTATGTCGCATCTTAACGTCATCAGACTTACAGCTGTGAAATGTGTCCAGATGTTTCTTGTTAAATACAAAGGAAGTGTTCCCAGATCTGTTAGCGTCTGTTGGTCCCAGCTGCTTACAGCTCTGAAAAAGGTTTGTGCAAACATTACACATGTAAAAAATATTTAAATATACATAAGTCATCTTTCAGACAACAAGCTAGTGACTAATTGTTGCCTGGTGTGTTGCTGTGAAGACCATCTAAGTAAGCCTGGATGTTGGATTTAAATAAAGAGACTACTTTTTCTCAATTTTTATTAAAATGCAGGACAGCAGAGGTTGAGTGACTTTTCCCTGCAGACTAAATGATTGGATTTATTTTTTAGTACCCGTATTGTGTTTTCCCAGACAGCAGCAGTGTTTCCATAGCAGCCACTTGGCTGGCAGAGAGGTCTTTGCAGGCTTTGAGTTTTTCCAGGATGAGAGGATCAGAGTTCTCGATGTGGGATCTATCCAGAGTGCAGACCATATTGCCCAGGACCTCCACGTCGTCTCTGCTCAGGCTGACGCCACTGATCTCCTGAAACAGTGGAAAACGTTCAAATCAGTGAAAACGTTTCATTACTCGACTGCAGAAGGGTAATTTGAGGCACACATGTAATGTGTGCTTTGATGCATGCTGCAGTTCGGCTCTTGGTATATTGACTTTCTGTTTTATTGGTTCTCACCAAGCAGTCTCCAGCTTCCCTGAACTTCTGCGGGCCCTTGTTCAAGATGCTGGAGGCCACAGAGAAGTCTGTAGCACCCAGGGCAGAGAAGTAGGACCTGCAGTTTGCTTTCTGGACATTGTTGGGGCTGTTGGTGGGGATTGTTGTAAAAAATCAAAATGATCAGACAACTTTTTCAAACAACTGGCACAATAGTTACAATAATTAGGTGGAGAGAGACTCACTCCAAGTAGAGAAGCATGTCTGAAGGATAATCAGTGAAGTTCTGAGAGAGGTTGTCACGGATCAGGTTGTACATGCAGGTCAGCTGGAGGTCACAGTGCGAGAAGGTTGAATTCATTGATTCAAATGTGTGGACTGTAACTTTTAATGTAGAGTAGACGCGGTTCTCTGCTTCCCGTGAAGTGACTTGTTAGTGTTGCTCCAGATCTTACCTGAGGTTCCTTCAGCTCCACCTTCGCCCTGCCATTCCTTGGCCTGCAGGCGTGGATCAACTGACTGATTTTGGCTTTTCTCATTTTCTTAACCGTGCCGCATGTGAAGCCTTGCAGCACAAATGGAGAAAGCCTTCAGAGAAAAGGAAAGAACGATTACACCGGTGATATTCAGACTCGCACTGAATATCACGGTTGGTAGGTTTGTTCACTTACTGCTCAGTGTCAAAATCTGCCTCAGCCAGCATCGCAAAAAACATGGTGGACTGAAAAAACAAGAACAAAAGACATTAAGACATCAGTGGAGCTTCTGTTTTCTAAATTTGAAAAGAAAAGGAGTAAATTCAGGTTTCCTTGGCGTTAGACGGCCGTCTGATTGAACAAAAACTACAAGTCTATGAAATTAAACACCAACAACTATAAGATAACAATTTATACTTTGGTACAAGTCTAGTTTTTTTTCCCAGCACTGTTGAATCATAATAAAAAATATTTTAAAATGTACATATTTATATTTATTTTAGTGGTAAAAAATATTTTATATTTATATTTATTTTACTTTAATCAGTGGTAAATAAAGAATACTTTTCATTTATAAAATTACTTTGATTCTATATTGTTTCAAAACATTAAGAAATAGGAAGTGAAGACTTGACTGTAGATTTGATTGTATTGTTTTAAAAGGTTAAAATTGTATTAGCAGCTGTAGCCACTGCCTGGATAGATTGATCAATCATCCATATCGACGTTTAGATATTTAGCTCCTCACATAAACCTTCTGCATCTGCTCAGGTATTATGAAAAAATTTTCCTTAACATTTTTAAGAAAAATATTGGACACGTTTAGACATCAGTAGATGTCTAAAGTGGACATATCTGCAACTTTCACGTGACCTTTGCATATTTAATATAGTTTGTCAAACTCTTTTGAACAAACGTAGCTTTGGGGAGATTGCGCGTGTTTCAAAGTTTATCCATTGACAGCCTGGATCTACTTCACACTATTATCCATTCTGCATTAAACAGAAAACACTGACCTGATCTGCGGTCCACGTCTTCTTGTTTATCGCAGTGATGTTGGCTGTTCCCTCAGAAAACAGCAGCAGGGAGGGTGGGATCTCCGTTGCTAAGGCATCAGGGACGTTCTCCACCACTTTGGCTGGACTGGAGTCCACAGAAATGATCTGGATGGAGGTTACATGTATTAGATTATGCATTCACTCAGCAGTAAGCAAGAGAAAAAGCTCTACCAGTTTTTGAGTCTTTTCACTTTTCGGACACTATATCAAAGCTTGTTTTTAAGTCTAACATGAGTAGAACTGTGACGTGTTTTAACAGCATCAGTCTGAAAAGTTATACATGGGCAACATTTTAGTTGCTGCAACTTGTACAGTTGATGCACAACTTTCAGTCGATGTTTCATTGTGTCTTGCATTTATAAATGAAAATTAAAATCGAACATACATATTGAACTATCTCTATTTCAATACTCTCCATCGATGATCATGAATGAAGTCAGAAGTTAAGATAGAAGTCTCATCTTTTTACCTTTTTGACAAAAGTCTCCTGCACAACCTTCGGGGCTTCCAGCATGTTGGACACCAGCTTTGGGTTCTTGGAGGCACTGAGTACTTCAGAAGCTGGGATGCTGTTGATTGATTTTGAAGGAACTCCGATGATAAGAGTCCCCAGAGACTCCAGAGAGGCTGCGGTGTTGATCTGCCAGTCATATTCCATCCATTAAAAACATGATCAGTAAACTGGAAGCTGATTGCAGGTGACTTTCTAATCAATCAAGCCATATTTAGTTTACACTTCATGGATGAAAGAATTAAAGACGTGATTAAGATGTATATTGTCGGGTTTGTACCTGAAAGCCTGAAGAGATGATGGCGTTGATGATGCTGCTGGCCTGGTCCTGTCCCCAGGTGTTCACTGAGCCCAGGGTGGACAAAGAGGAAACCAGCACCGCAGGAGGGACAGACAGGATCTGGCTGGTTGTCAGGCCAGAAGACGCATTTCCAAGGTCTTCAAACGTTTGCGCTGTGAAGACCTTGATGTTGGATACCAGAGCTGCAGATCTCTGTTTAATAAAACACGCATCATTGACAGCTGTAAACTAAATTTCTGGTCAAAACATCACAACAGTCCATCATATATTAAATAAATAACAGTTTTCATAATTTTAAGAATTCTACCATCGGTACAGCCATTGTATAAATGATCATTTGGTGAGCAGATCAACACATCTGAACCTGCTGGGTTTATATGAACCTAGATTTCTAGAAAGGTGTGACGGCTCCCTGCGGTGCTGCAATGTGGCTGGTTAATTGTCCTTCAATTAAGATCTTCAAATTGTGGGAAGTGCTTATGATCATGTGTCCACTCGGATCGTATTCAAGGAGCGTCCGTTCCTCTGGCAGATCAGATCCGGAGCCAGATGGCGTGGGGCGCAGCAGTCGCTTGACACGAGGTGGGAGCCAGGTCGCTGTTGGGTGGACCACAGTGGAGCCATCGCTGGGTGGCTGAGGCCTGTGTGGGCCACTACCCCTAGGCAATCATTTTTATTAATAAATGCCTCTGAAGGGCTTATAATGGTTCTTGTTGTCTTTTCCTCCCAGTTTCTTGCTGCAGTCCTCTGAGCTACAGGGAATTCTGTAGTAAGTTACATCAGTGTCTGAAAGCAAAGCTCAGTAGGCGTTGGTCAGTGGATCCCGCCTCTTTGCGCTCAAGAATTTGCTAAGTCATCAAATTATCATTGAAAATGAGCCTATTTTTTTCAAAAGCTTATCCTAACATATTTGATATAAAATGCAGCTTAGGAAGCTGAAATACCTAGAGGCAATGCTAGTTGACAAGCTGTTAACTAGTATTTGCAGAGCAGTTAGTGTAAGAGTGCAATAAATTTTCCCTGGTGCTGATTGGCTAAACCCCCAAGAGCATAGAGAAGGAAGTCTGTGGATATTAGCTTCACCTGTAGCGCTAAGATGGTTTCTACTGGGAGCATTAATGCATATTAGGGTATATTTGGTGTCTAAACAGGCTGCACAATGCCTCACTTGTCCTGGGTCCTAATCTGGCCACTGAAGTGAGGAGAGGAGAATCACATCATCTTTGACATCACTGAATGGAGCATGGATGTTCTATCCGTGCATGGAGGAAGCTGGGTCCAAAAACCACAAATGGTTCCTGAAACTTCCCTTTAGGTGTCGGGACATTGTGTGCCTGGCAACACATTCTCTGTGTTGTCCGGTGACTGGGGATTTGTGACCCCACCTTTTGCCCAATAACTAATGGATATATAAAATGAATTGTGGGGATATACAATGGATGGACAGGAGGGACTTGAGCTACTGAAATAATCAGTTAAGACTATTTTTGATGGGGGTCTCTAGTATTTGTGGTTTTCAGCAGACAGCAGTGGTTCCTGACCCCTGCCATTAACAGAGATTCACTGTATAGACAATATTTGCATTTCATCCTGTTTTCCTGCATTTAAACCCATCAGTGCAATCAAATGATTGCTGTGTGACCATAATAGAGAAATTTTGAATGAAATAAAGACAAAAGCATGTTGCTACAGGTTGTACAGACGGCCACTGAGCAGAACCTCTGTGACGTTTTCATCTGGTACCTCAGGATTCTCTGTGCCGTTGCAGAATGTCTTCAGCTTGTCCAAGATGGCCATCGTATCAGCCTCATTAAGAGAAGCAAATAATGAGCTTGGGATGTCGGGCGAGCAGAGCAAAGAGCCTGGGAGCCTGAATGAAAGGTGACATGTTGAAGGATTTTAGCAAAATGAATAAAAGTTATTACTTTCTTGTAATAATAATGTTTCCTTTTCAAACTGGTGGATAGTTACATAACGAGTCCAAAAGATGGGTAGAACTCATAAAGCTGCAAGATGTAGTAGTCTGTTACGTCTCGTGGGATCGCTGCGTTGCTAAAGAGCTCCAGATTAGCTTTATCCCCCAAGAACACATTCAGCTTCAAAAATAGATGAGTAAATCACAAAACAGGTCAGAGACATTGAGACGAAACCTACTGGATCACACAGGTCGCGTCAGCAGGTTTGTAAAATTCTGATTTTGTTGGTAGGCCCAAATTGAAAGTTTGCAGAAATACCTGGGAGGTGTTGACAAAGCTTTTGAAATCATCCAGAGTGATAAATATCACAAAGCTGCCGATGTAGTTGACAAACCAGGAGGTGGAGTTCAGATCTGGGTCTTTGGGATTGTAGCATCTGGCCACAGATTCTGTAGAAAAACAGGGATTTTCAGGGTTTTAGGCAACCGACTTCACTAATGTAATTAAAATGTAATAGATGTTTTCCATCTATTTCCCAAATCAAACTTTTCATGGACTTATTATAAAGCTGGGTGGGGAACTGATCTCAGGGCCTCTTGACCAACTGGGCAGCATGTGTGCTGCGGCTTTGTGGTGGTTCGAGGGAAGTGTGTGCACTTATTCTTTTTTTTTTCCCGGCTAGTGGGGCCTTTCTTATGAAGATGCCAGGTCCATGGCCTCTCCCGTGTTAGATTGCTGGAGTGTCTTATTAGAAACCCTGGATTTTGTTATTTACATTCTCATTTTTTCCTCAAGTGTTTCCCCTTCACATTGAAGATTCTTCCTGACTTATTTTTAAATAAAACATTAACTATACCCTATAACTATAAGAGGTTTAGCCTCTTCATTCCCTGGTCATTTGTTACTTTCCCCTCCCATAACGCTAGACTGCCTTAGGGATATAACAACAATTAATCAAAAATATATTCTTAAAGTGTAAAAGACATACTCAAGACATCTGTCTCGTGTCCAAAATCTCACCAGCACTGAGGTAGCTTCTGATGGTGACGTACACATCCGGCTGCCCAAAGTCCGAACCGGTATAAGTGAAGTTCTTTCCCATGAAAGACACCCTGTGGAACAGGAACCAATGGAAATGTGGTTACACGGAGATCTTTTGTCAATGTTATGACAACACTAGACACTGACTCACAGTTTCTGGAAGGCGAGACACGAGGCATTCTGCACTTTGTTGAAGCTGATGAGATCATTGGTGAGGAACCTCAGATAGTTCCTCAAACGTACGTTAAACCACAGATCAACCTCAGATCTCCTGTTGCTGCTCAGAGCCAAAGGCCAAACACAGGGAAGGATGATTCTCCTCACATCATCTGGGACGTCCTCCTGCAGGTGTTGTACAGAAATATTAAACAGTGAGGAGAACACAACCAGATTCACCCATAGATGTTAATACACATTAAAATTTCAGATGGGGACATACGTTTTCTAGGAAGGAAGGAGTGCTGTTGTAGTTGCTGAAGATGATGCAGATGTCTGTGCTGTTATTGACGACATCAGGCTGATTGAGGAATTGACTCAGCTCTGATGTGCTGATGGTACTCAGGAGCTGGACAAGAATAAAAACATGCTCCAATTCTCTAATGCTGACATAACACTTCATTGCCACCTTGACTCTAAACCTGACAACACGAATCTACATGAATGTATTCATTCTTTTGTTGTGTACCTCTGACTCGCGCTTTGGTGGCAGAAGAGATATGAATGTCGCCACATCAGGAAATCCAAAGCTGAGGAAGATGTTCTGGAGGAAGAGGTAGAAGCTTCCACCACTGTAACACTTCAGCGACGTTGGATCTGTGTCGCAAAGTATGTTATATTTTACACATAGATGCAATACAGACAAACACATTTGGAGCAGACCGCCCTCCGTGCTTCTTGTGGTTCTGTTAAGTCAGGTGCTGTGCAGCACTTTTATAGACAAACCTTGGAGGAAAATGAGGATGTTTCTGTAGACCTCGGTTTTAGTGTTGTTGCTGAGCGTTGTCTGTATTGTGTGAAGCACATTTATCCTGAATAACCATGAGATGAATTCAGATTAGAAAATGCTCTAGCAAAATTCTGTAGTTCAGTCGCTGTTTTCTGTTTCCTGCAAACTCGTGTTCGGATCATTTGAGTCCTTACGTCTCCTGGCTGGTCGCACAGCTCCTGTTTGCTGCCAGACTGACAAAGTGAGGCACCAGATTTGGAGAGAGGTCAATGAGTAACGGCTCCAGTCGTCCCAGCCATTGCAGGAAGTCTTCGTCACTGATAGCTGGAAGACCTCCCCTGTCAAAAACCGCCTGGAGGAAGGCAGATTTCACTTCCTGTGTGTAGCTCATGGACTGGGCCTGCAGGGAAACAGAGCAGGAAATACAATCAAACTATGATCAGAATGTATTATTTTTAATAAGACCTTCATATTATATAATACATTTTAAATACTCATTGCATAAATGTTGAAACATACAAATTGTACTGAATGCAGATTTGAATGAATGAGCATTTTCTACTCTTAACTTTTTCATAGTGTAATGTGAAGTGATAGAAGCTGGTTGTGTCACATTTTTTTCGAGTAAAATGTAGAAGAAAGCTGACCGTTGGGTATTTACTTTAAACAATCTTTAGTTTTTGATAACAATGTGATGTGATTAAAATTTAGGAAACATCAAGCATTCATCATGATTAGGAAATGATGCCAAAAATATGAGTGAGATTTGAAGTTTTGGCTTGAAATACTCATTGAATATTCAATCATATTCAGTCATATGATTGAATATGATTTATTCAATCATACATTGGTATGAATAAATCAAACCAATGTTCACTTAAATGGTCAGAGTGGTCCATTTTAAAAATGGTGACAGTTTAAGGTTTATTAACCCTGCGACTTTTAACCAACAAACATTTATGACTGACAGAAGGTGAACAGGTCAACTTTGTTTACCATAACTGCTTGAGAGAGTGAATCAAAGAAAGCAGCAAAGTCAGTCGACTCGATGACTGTCATGACTTTTGTGACATCTTGTGTTCCGTTCAGCTGTGAAGGGATTGCTGCAAGCTCCTGCAGCTGCCGGAGAGTGAGAAGGTCCGCCACCTCAGCCTAGACACAAGATGCCATTAATCTCTTTAGGAATAATTCAACTGTTAGGAGCCCAGCTGTTAGCCTAAGTTCAGCAGCAGACTTTTCTTACTTAAACATTGTTTCATTTAGATAAGCAAGACATTGCTACAGCAAAACAAAGCAATTATCAGCAGCAGGTGACAGCATGACACATACACATCCTTCTAGGATTTCCTAGAAATCCTCATCCTGTAATTACTACTGTTGAGAAAAAATAATTCTGTGTTTTCCTCCATCTCTTTAAGCTATTTCATGCTCGTATACACATACATGCATTCACATAGAGCAGGTATGCAAAGCTAAAGCTAAAAGAAATGACATGTTAGGAAACACCCACTTTAGGGCGTAGCTTAAATATAGGCTAACAAAGGAAATTACAAACTGCTGTTTGACGCCATTTGCTCTGTTAAACCATAAGGATAGCGTGAACTATTCACCAGCTGTATTTTGATATTAATATGGGGGATTCATGAATTCAACTCATTGACTTTTCTTCAACCTCATAAATCAAGAACCTAATGGAGAAAGGATAATTCTCCATACTACGCTTCCATTCATGGTGAAAAAGTTAAATTATAGCTCATAACCTCATTTATTAAAAAATAATCACTTATCATATGTCATTAAATTAACCACTTAACCATATAAATAAAAACAATGAAATATCGTTTGTCTTTTCACTGCAAACATTCAGACACATGCATTTTCATGTGGGCCAACCTGTAAGCTTAAATTTTAGCAACTTACATTTACAAATTGCATAAAACCAGTGCAAATATGCAAATTTTATTATTAAAATACTGTACTTACTCCTTTAAAATCTTTCTTCAGAGACAGAAATTCCTTAAAAGAGGCTTGAAGACGAAACTGACCAAAGTTGTCTTCAAGCCAACTTCTGTCATAAGTTTCAGTCTCAGTATCAACACAGGAACGTCCTAAACATCAAGCGATCAAATGGTTAGATTTTACAAAACATGGATGAAAATTAATGCATTTTGTGTTGGTCAGAAAATCCACCATTACTCTGTTATTAAACACGGTTACCTGAAGTAAACTGAACTTTGAGATAGTCTAATCCAAACTTTAGAACCTCTTGTTTCTGTGCTTCGGAGAGCTTCCCGATAATGTTGTCCAATCCTTTGACCCTGAAAATAAAAGCATATATGTTTAGTCGCACCAAGGGTAAAGAAAAAACATGAGAGCAAGGTTGGAGTTTCACTCACACTTGTTGGTATGAACTGCAGGAGATGTTTCTGGGAATTATTTCAAAGGTTGTTGATTTGATGCTTGGGAGGAAGAGTGGGAGGTAGACCTGGAACCATAACCTGAAGCCCTCGGGATTTATTAGATAGAACTTTGGTGCAAGTGCTGTTATTGTCAGATTTAGAATATGTTCACGCATGTTGGAATTAACAGCAGTCATATTTTGCTAAAAAGAAAAAAGGAAAATTGAGCAAGATCTTTAGATATGAACTGACAAACACAAAAATATATCCATAAAAAACAGGGATCTAACCTTTACAAGACCATCAACAAATATGTTGAAGAACAACTCCAGGTTTTCCAAGGAAGCTGATGCAGTGAAACGTTCAAAAACAGTGATGACAAGAGAGAAATTGGCAAGAATGTCGGGTTGAAGAAGAAATTCAGCTTTTTGTCCAGAAGAAAGTGAATCTAGAATGGTAATCTATCAGTAAGAAGAAAAAAATTATAATGAATAAAAATATTTGTAAATGTATCATTAAAAAAAAAAATCATAAAATTACCTGGGTGAGGTTGAAGAACTTGAGCTCAGAATATGTTGCGTATTGAGAAAATGGGCCCAGGTTTGTTTCCACCCACTGGGAATCGGTCTTGATGTTTACCCTGCAAACTAAGGCACGTGTATGCACATGTTAACTTTCCTTTCTTCTGACTATTTTGTCTATCTTTGTTTTAATTGTTATGAGGGATTTGTACTTTACCATCAACAAAGCCATGGCCAAGAGACCACGGTGTTAATATAGAAAACCTACCTGGCTGGTTGATGACATCAGCAGAGCTTTTCAGGTACTGCAGTAAAACAGCTGCGATTTCTTTTTGTCTTTCCTGAGCTATGGCAGACACAACTTTGCCCATCCCACTCACACTGCAAGATTGGAATAAATCTTTTAGACACGGCCCCTTAAGAGCTCCCTGTGAATTGGGGCACTCAAAACGTTGATGTTCTTAATATACAACTCACATGATATGGTATTTTGTGCAGTTGACGTTGGTAATTACACCTTGGAGCATTTGCGGAGTGAAACTTGGGAGAACCGGGACCAGTTTGACATGGAACCAGTCAAAAAGATCCTTTTCGGGGAACTCTGGGAAAAAGGGGCCGATGATGACGTAGGTCCTGTTCATGATGCGATCTCTCACGTCAACTGGGAACTCTGGACCCTTAATATTCATGACAGGAGAGAAATCCAATACCACTTAGTTGCTACCATGCAAGTCCACCATGTGGCACTTTTGAAAAGTGGCAAAAACAGTAAGGTCCCGTGAATGACTGCAATAATATGATTTGAGTAGCTTTTCAAGACCATTCGACACGGCTTTTAAAACCGGGATTCTTGTGCCACTTGAAGGTGCAGCTTACCTCCTCCTTCTCTGTAAGTTTGGTAAAGAATGCGTCCACGTTTTCGACAGCGTTTCCAGCCTCCAGCCGCGCAAAGACTTGATCGACAAATTGTGTGCCTTTTGAGATGTCTGTGGTCAGCAGTAACTCTGCGACCTGGGAGGGAGACAGTTTCGACAAGGCTTCGGCCTGCAACGATAGAAAACAAGAATTCAGCTTGAAGTCACCGTGGAACTTAGGGGTAGAAAATTCTGCAGAGCCCCCCCCCCCTTAAATCTTATCAACTGCTTTAGTTACTCACACTGGAGAAGTTTGGATAAAGCGCTTGCAAATACCTATGCTCGCAAATTGAGAGAAATTGCCAAGGTTGGCCTGTAGCCAGAGCTGACTACTATTGGCAGATGACACACAGCCTGGGTCTGCAAAACAACAGGAGTCAGAACACCGCCTAGTGTACATTCACTACATTACCGAGGAGGCCCGGGAGCCTGCATGCACTTACCTGGCAAATCCTTTCTGGAAAGGAACGGTTGGATGAAGTGAGTAAAGACTGCCCGCTTTCTGTCGTTGTTCATCAATGGGCTTTGGCTGCTGAATGCTCCGATGCTAAAATTTGAGCAAGGGACTTTAACGTCAAAGGAATCTGCCGGTTTCTTTGAGACAGTGTGAAGTCTCGTGCAATAAGTCCTCCAGGTACTTACACAATCTGGTAGGTCTGGCAGCTGAAGTTGTAGGTGCCAAGGCAGAAGAGGAAATTTGTTGACGGGAGGCCAGGAATGGACCGAGACCCATCTGGAACCAACTTCTCACAAAATCCTCACTCTTCAGTTGATCCTGCGTGAGGTTTTTAGCAACCACTTCCCTCAGAGCGTCAAGAGGATTGGAATAGGCAGCGCTCGTGGCGGCGGTGGGGCCTAGAAGTTGGGGAAAGACAGGTTGCATGCAGGATGACACCAAAAGCGTACAGTATTTTCAAACGGTGGCGCTGGACATACCATGTCGGAGAATGAGGCGAGAGCCTGCCTGAGTACGGGAGAAGCTTTTGGAAAAGAAGCTGCCAAACGTCCACCACGTACATCTGGTTGCTTTCCAGAGAGCACTTCAAGAGCGTGGCCAAGTTTTCTGCTGAGAGTCTTCTTGTCTGAAGAAGAAATAAATCAAACTTTGAGCACGTAGGGTTGTTTTGGATTTACAGCCTGCAACGAAACATCCTACCTGGGCACAGGCATGTTCAGTGATGGTGAAGTTGCACACGGCTTCAGTAGAATTGTCATCTTCCAGTGCTTGGAGTTGAGAGCTGTGCAACGTAACCATAAACAACATTGTAGCCTTGGGTACATTGGGCAAACCCACTTGCTAACACTGCACCACATAAGACAGTCATCCTCTTACCTGTCTACCTCGGAGCAGATGAGTTTTTCTGTAAAAACACCAGAGTTGTGCATGAGCTACTGCTACCCGATACATTATACGTTGCTCCATCAATTCATAGGTGGGTTGTTCTCAGCAAACTTACCATCAACATGTGTGTCTTGGCACTGGGGACAAACAAAGCAACAACTGTTAGATCAGTGGCAAAAGCTACCTAGCCTTATACAGCGGCAATGTGCCACCCTCTAGTCCTGTAAATGAACATGGCACGGTGTCTGTATTCCGTGTGAAACACCTTTGAACCTCAGCTTACCGTGAAAGAATCCAGTGCTGCACAAGCTGTTTGACAGAAAGTTGAAATTAGACCTGGCTTCGATATGACTTTTAAAGTAACAGTTGTACCGGGCTTTTCTGAAGGAGTTTCTCAGCAAAGCATTGGCCGCACATACCTGGGAAGGCCTCCTGCAGTGATTCCAGGCTTGCTCTCACGCCCATTGAAATGTGCAGTGGCAGGATCTTCAGGCTTTCCATTAGGCCAGTGGCTCTGAAAGAAGAGAGGAAACCGTCATTAACGGGACTGGTATGGAACCCGCAGTTTGACGTGGATCAGATGCCAAGGATCAAAATCCTGTCTTAGGGGTTTGGTCTTACATAGCTCCGTAGGATTCACAGCTGATGTTACTGGGTATCACCCGCAGGCTGTCAGGTTGGATGCTTGCTATCACAGGAATCAAATAGACTCGGAACCACAGCTGGTAGTCTTGTACTTCAAAGGCGTCAAATTTAAGAGCAAGGCTGCTCAGAGTCAGGTTTAAGATGGTCTCTCGTACCGCCACATTTTCGATGTAGGTTGTGTTTGTCTGTTAGGGAAAGCAGGAAAATTGTAACTCGGGAGGGCCTTTCATGCCAAGAGTATCCCGCAAACAGCTCAACAAGGTCCGTGGCACAGCTTTGGACTCTGCTTTCATCAGAACCAACACAAAAGGTTTCTTGGCCAACATTTGATCCGCCAATCATTTGACATACGTTCATTTACTTTTACCTCTACTATATGCCATATTAGTCCTAAGCAGGGGGAGTGGATCTAGAAGAAAAACTGGAGCAAAATGACAAAGTTAAAGTTTGGCATTTACCTGCTGGAGGGACTGTGTGAACACTAGGAAAACTGATCAAGCTGCTCCACGTTGCCGGAGTCTGTCAAGTTTGTGAGCACCTCCCTTACGAGGGTGGCATCCTCCAGAGCACCCTGTCTGGATCTGTTAGGAGCTCTGCTTTCTGTTCGGGTGAAAGAACGCTCACAAGTGCTCCCTGATGAAACAAACCAAGAGAACACGTGCATTTCATTTCTCTTTCACAAGACGCACCACGCCGTGTATGGGCCTGCCACTAAGCGGAGACTGTGCTCCGGTTCTTGCAGAGCATCTACAGTAGGATGTGTGGCTTACCTGGGTGAGGTTGAAGAACTTGAGCTCAGAATATGTTGCGTATTGAGAAAATGGGCCCAGGTTTGTTTCCACCCACTGGGAATCGGTCTTGATGTTTACCCTGCAAACTAAGGCACGTGTATGCACATGTTAACTTTCCTTTCTTCTGACTATTTTGTCTATCTTTGTTTTAATTGTTATGAGGATTTGTACTTTACCATCAACAAAGCCATGGCCAAGAGACCACGGTGTTAATATAGAAAACCTACCTGGCTGGTTGATGACATCAGCAGAGCTTTTCAGGTACTGCAGTAAAACAGCTGCGATTTCTTTTTGTCTTTCCTGAGCTATGGCAGACACAACTTTGCCCATCCCACTCACACTGCAAAGATTGGAATAAATCTTTTAGACACGGCCCTTAAGAGCTCCCTGTGAATTGGGGCACTCAAAACGTTGATGTTCTTATATACAACTCACATGATATGGTATTTTGTGCAGTTGACGTTGGTAATTACACCTTGGAGCATTTGCGGAGTGAAACTTGGGAGAACCGGGACCAGTTTGACATGGAACCAGTCAAAAGATCCTTTTCGGGGAACTCTGGGAAAAAGGGGCCGATGATGACGTAGGTCCTGTTCATGATGCGATCTCTCACGTCAACTGGGAACTCTGGACCCTTAATATTCATGACAGGAGAGAAATCCAATACCACTTAGTTGCTACCATGCAAGTCCACCATGTGGCACTTTTGAAAAGTGGCAAAAACAGTAAGGTCCCGTGAATGACTGCAATAATATGATTTGAGTAGCTTTTCAAGACCATTCGACACGGCTTTTAAAACCGGGATTCTTGTGCCACTTGAAGGTGCAGCTTACCTCCTCCTTCTCTGTAAGTTTGGTAAAGAATGCGTCACGTTTTCGACAGCGTTTCCAGCCTCCAGCCGCGCAAAGACTTGATCGACAAATTGTGTGCCTTTTGAGATGTCTGTGGTCAGCAGTAACTCTGCGACCTGGAGGGAGACAGTTTCGACAAGGCTTCGGCCTGCAACGATAGAAAACAAGAATTCAGCTTGAAGTCACCGTGGAACTTAGGGGTAGAAAATTCTGCAGAGCCCCCTTAAATCTTATCAACTGCTTTAGTTACTCACACTGGAGAAGTTTGGATAAAGCGCTTGCAAATCCCCTATGCTCGCAAATTGAGAGAAATTGCCAAGGTTGGCCTGTAGCCAGAGCTGACTACTATTGGCAGATGACACACAGCCTGGGTCTGCAAAACAACAGGAGTCAGAACACCGCCTAGTGTACATTCACTACATTACCGAGGAGGCCCGGGGAGCCTGCATGCACTTACCTGGCAAATCCTTTCTGGAAAGGAACGGTTGGATGAAGTGAGTAAAGACTGCCCGCTTTCTGTCGTTGTTCATCAATGGGCTTTGGCTGCTGAATGCTCCGATGCTAAAATTTGAGCAAGGGACTTTAACGTCAAAGGAATCTGCCGGTTTCTTTGAGACAGTGTGAAGTCTCGTCCAATAAGTCCTCCAGGTACTTACACAATCTGGTAGGTCTGGCAGCTGAAGTTGTAGGTGCCAAGGCAGAAGAGGAAATTTGTTGACGGGGAGGCCAGGAATGGACCGAGACCCATCTGGAACCAACTTCTCACAAAATCCTCACTCTTCAGTTGATCCTGCGTGAGGTTTTTAGCAACCACTTCCCTCAGAGCGTCAAGAGGATTGGAATAGGCAGCGCCGTGGCGGCGGTGGGGGCCTAGAAGTCGGCGAAAGACAGGTTGCATGCAGGGATGACACCAAAAAGCGTACAATATTTTCAACACGGTGGCGCTCGACAGACCATGTCGGAGAAGTGAGGCGAGAGCCTGCCTGAGTACGGGAGAAGCTTTTTGGAAAAGAAGCTGCCAAACTTCCACCACGTACATCTGGTTGCTTTCAGAGAGCACTTCAAGAGCGTGGCCAAGTTTTCTGCTGAGAGTCTTCTTGTCTGAAGAAGAAATAAATCAAACTTTGAGCACGTAGGGTTGTTTTGGATTTACAGCCTGCAACGAAACATCCTACCTGGGCACAGGCATGTTCAGTGATGGTGAAGTTGCACACGGCTTCAGTAGAATTGTCATCTTCCAGTGCTTGGAGTTGAGAGCTGTGCAACGTAACCATAAACAACATTGTAGCCTTGGGTACATTGGGCAAACCCACTTGCTAACACTGCACCACATAAGACAGTCATCCTCTTACCTGTCTACCTCGGAGCAGATGAGTTTTTCTGTAAAACACCAGAGTTGTGCATGAGCTACTGCTACCCGATACATTATACGTCGCTCCATCAATTCATAGGTGGGTTGTTCTCAGCAAACTTACCATCAACATGTGTGTCTTGGCACTGGGGACAAACAAAGCAACAACTGTTAGATCAGTGGCAAAGCTACCTAGCCTTATACAGCGGCAATGTGCCACCCTCTAGTCCTGTAAATGAACATGGCACGGTGTCTGTATTCCGTGTGAAACACCTTTGAACCTCAGCTTACCGTGAAAGAATCCAGTGCTGCACAAGCTGTTTGACAGAAAGTTGAAATTAGACCTGGCTTCGATATGACTTTTAAAGTAACAGTTGTACCGGGCTTTTCTGAAGGAGTTTCTCAGCAAAGCATTGGCCGCACATACCTGGGAAGGCCTCCTGCAGTGATTCCAGGCTTGCTCTCACGCCCATTGAAATGTGCAGTGGCAGGATCTTCAGGCTTTCCATTAGGCCAGTGGCTCTGAAAAGAAGAGAGGAAAACCGTCATTAACGGGACTGGTATGGAACCCGCAGTTTGACGTGGATCAGATGCCAAGGATCAAAATCCTGTCTTAGGGGTTTGGTCTTACATAGCTCCGTAGGATTCACAGCTGATGTTACTGGGTATCACCCGCAGGCTGTCAGGTTGGATGCTTGCTATCACAGGAATCAAATAGACTCGGAACCACAGCTGGTAGTCTTGTACTTCAAAGGCGTCAAATTTAAGAGCAAGGCTGCTCAGAGTCAGGTTTAAGATGGTCTCTCGTACCGCCACATTTTCGATGTAGGTTGTGTTTGTCTGTTAGGGAAAGCAGGAAAATTGTAACTCGGGAGGGCCTTTCATGCCAAGAGTATCCCGCAAACAGCTCAACAAGGTCCGTGGCACAGCTTTGGACTCTGCTTTCATCAGAACCAACACAAAAGGTTTCTTGGCCAACATTTGATCCGCCAATCATTTGACATACGTTCATTTACTTTTTACCTCTACTATATGCCATATTAGTCCTAAGCAGGGGGGGAATCTAGAAGAAAAACTGGAGCAAAATGACAAAGTTAAAGTTTGGCATTTACCTGCTGGAGGGACTGTGTGAACACTAGGAAAAACTGATCAAGCTGCTCCACGTTGCCGGAGTCTGTCAAGTTTGTGAGCACCTCCCTTACGAGGGTGGCATCCTCCAGAGCACCACTGTCTGGATCTGTTAGGAGCTCTGCTTTCTGTTCGGGTGAAAGAACGCTCACAAGTGCTCCCTGATGAAACAAACCAAGAGAACACGTGCATTTCATTTCTCTTTCACAAGACGCACCACGCCGTGTATGGGCCTGCCACTAAGCGGAGACTGTGCTCCGGTTCTTGCAGAGCATCTACAGTAGGATGTGTGGCTTACCTGGGTGAGGTTGAAGAACTTGAGCTCAGAATATGTTGCGTATTGAGAAAATGGGCCCAGGTTTGTTTCCACCCACTGGGAATCGGTCTTGATGTTTACCCTGCAAACTAAGGCACGTGTATGCACATGTTAACTTTCCTTTCTTCTGACTATTTTGTCTATCTTTGTTTTAATTGTTATGAGGATTTGTACTTTACCATCAACAAAGCCATGGCCAAGAGACCACGGTGTTAATAGAAAACCTACCTGGCTGGTTGATGACATCAGCAGAGCTTTTCAGGTACTGCAGTAAAACAGCTGCGATTTCTTTTTGTCTTTCCTGAGCTATGGCAGACACAACTTTGCCCATCCCACTCACACTGCAAAGATTGGAATAAATCTTTTAGACACGGCCCCTTAAGAGCTCCCTGTGAATTGGGGCACTCAAAACGTTGATGTTCTTATTATACAACTCACATGATATGGTATTTTGTGCAGTTGACGTTGGTAATTACACCTTGGAGCATTTGCGGAGTGAAACTTGGGAGAACCGGGACCAGTTTGACATGGAACCAGTCAAAAAGATCCTTTTCGGGGAACTCTGGGAAAAAGGGGCCGATGATGACGTAGGTCCTGTTCATGATGCGATCTCTCACGTCAACTGGGAACTCTGGACCCTTAATATTCATGACAGGAGAGAAATCCAATACCACTTAGTTGCTACCATGCAAGTCCACCATGTGGCACTTTTGAAAAGTGGCAAAAACAGTAAGGTCCTACGAATTACTGCAGTATTATGATTTGAATATAGCTTTTCGATACCATTGACATAGCTTTTAAAACCGGTATTCTTGTGCCACTTGAAATGGTGGCTTACCTTCTACTTCTCAGTAAGTTTCGTAAAGAATGCGTCCAAATTGTGTGCCTTTTGAGATGTCTGTGGTCAGCAGTAACTCTGCGACCTGAGAGGGAGACAGTTTCGACAAGGCTTCGGCCTGCAACGATAGAAAACAAGAATTCAGCTTGAAGTCACCGTGGAACTTAGGGGTAGAAAATTCTGCAGAGCCCCCCCCCCTTAAATCTTATCAACTGCTTTAGTTACTCACACTGGAGAAGTTTGGATAAAGCGCTTGCAAATCCCCTATGCTCGCAAATTGAGAGAAATTGCCAAGGTTGGCCTGTAGCCAGAGCTGACTACTATTGGCAGATGACACACAGCCTGGGTCTGCAAAACAACAGGAGTCAGAACACCGCCTAGTGTACATTCACTACATTACCGAGGAGGCCCGGGGAGCCTGCATGCACTTACCTGGCAAATCCTTTCTGGAAAGGAACGGTTGGATGAAGTGAGTAAAGACTGCCCGCTTTCTGTCGTTGTTCATCAATGGGCTTTGGCTGCTGAATGCTCCGATGCTAAAATTTGAGCAAGGGACTTTAACGTCAAAGGAATCTGCCGGTTTCTTTGAGACAGTGTGAAGTCTCGTCAATAAGTCCTCCAGGTACTTACACAATCTGGTAGGTCTGGCAGCTGAAGTTGTAGGTGCCAAGGCAGAAGAGGAAATTTGTTGACGGGGAGGCCAGGAATGGACCGAGACCCATCTGGAACCAACTTCTCACAAAATCCTCACTCTTCAGTTGATCCTGCGTGAGGTTTTAGCAACCACTTCCCTCAGAGCGTCAAGAGGATTGGAATAGGCAGCGCTCGTGGCGGCGGTGGGGGCCTAGAAGTTGGGGAAAGACAGGTTGCATGCAGGGATGACACAAAAAGCGTACAGTATTTTCAAAACGGTGGCGCTGGACATACCATGTCGGAGAATGAGGCGAGAGCCTGCCTGAGTACGGGAGAAGCTTTTTGGAAAAGAAGCTGCCAAACTTCCACCACGTACATCTGGTTGCTTTCCAGAGAGCACTTCAAGAGCGTGGCCAAGTTTTCTGCTGAGAGTCTTCTTGTCTGAAGAAGAAATAAATCAAACTTTGAGCACGTAGGGTTGTTTTGGATTTACAGCCTGCAACGAAACATCCTACCTGGGCACAGGCATGTTCAGTGATGGTGAAGTTGCACACGGCTTCAGTAGAATTGTCATCTTCCAGTGCTTGGAGTTGAGAGCTGTGCAACGTAACCATAAACAACATTGTAGCCTTGGGTACATTGGGCAAACCCACTTGCTAACACTGCACCACATAAGACAGTCATCCTCTTACCTGTCTACCTCGGAGCAGATGAGTTTTTCTGTAAAAAACACCAGAGTTGTGCATGAGCTACTGCTACCCGATACATTATACGTCGCTCCATCAATTCATAGGTGGGTTGTTCTCAGCAAACTTACCATCAACATGTGTGTCTTGGCACTGGGGACAAACAAAGCAACAACTGTTAGATCAGTGGCAAAAGCTACCTAGCCTTATACAGCGGCAATGTGCCACCCTCTAGTCCTGTAAATGAACATGGCACGGTGTCTGTATTCCGTGTGAAACACCTTTGAACCTCAGCTTACCGTGAAAGAATCCAGTGCTGCACAAGCTGTTTGACAGAAAGTTGAAATTAGACCTGGCTTCGATATGACTTTTAAAGTAACAGTTGTACCGGGCTTTTCTGAAGGAGTTTCTCAGCAAAGCATTGGCCGCACATACCTGGGAAGGCCTCCTGCAGTGATTCCAGGCTTGCTCTCACGCCCATTGAAATGTGCAGTGGCAGGATCTTCAGGCTTTCCATTAGGCCAGTGGCTCTGAAAGAAGAGAGGAAACCGTCATTAACGGGACTGGTATGGAACCCGCAGTTTGACGTGGATCAGATGCCAAGGATCAAAATCCTGTCTTAGGGGTTTGGTCTTACATAGCTCCGTAGGATTCACAGCTGATGTTACTGGGTATCACCCGCAGGCTGTCAGGTTGGATGCTTGCTATCACAGGAATCAAATAGACTCGGAACCACAGCTGGTAGTCTTGTACTTCAAAGGCGTCAAATTTAAGAGCAAGGCTGCTCAGAGTCAGGTTTAAGATGGTCTCTCGTACCGCCACATTTTCGATGTAGGTTGTGTTTGTCTGTTAGGGAAAGCAGGAAAATTGTAACTCGGGAGGGCCTTTCATGCCAAGAGTATCCGCAAACAGCTCAACAAGGTCCGTGGCACAGCTTTGGACTCTGCTTTCATCAGAACCAACACAAAAGGTTTCTTGGCCAACATTTGATCCGCCAATCATTTGACATACGTTCATTTACTTTTTACCTCTACTATATGCCATATTAGTCCTAAGCAGGGGGGGGGAGTGGATCTAGAAGAAAAACTGGAGCAAAATGACAAAGTTAAAGTTTGGCATTTACCTGCTGGAGGGACTGTGTGAACACTAGGAAAAACTGATCAAGCTGCTCCACGTTGCCGGAGTCTGTCAAGTTTGTGAGCACCTCCCTTACGAGGGTGGCATCCTCCAGAGCACCGCTGTCTGGATCTGTTAGGAGCTCTGCTTTCTGTTCGGGTGAAAGAACGCTCACAAGTGCTCCCTGATGAAACAAACCAAGAGAACACGTGCATTTCATTTCTCTTTCACAAGACGCACCACGCCGTGTATGGGCCTGCCACTAAGCGGAGACTGTGCTCCGGTTCTTGCAGAGCATCTACAGTAGGATGTGTGGCTTACCTGGGTGAGGTTGAAGAACTTGAGCTCAGAATATGTTGCGTATTGAGAAAATGGGCCCAGGTTTGTTTCCACCCACTGGGAATCGGTCTTGATGTTTACCCTGCAAACTAAGGCACGTGTATGCACATGTTAACTTTCCTTTCTTCTGACTATTTTGTCTATCTTTGTTTTAATTGTTATGAGGGATTTGTACTTTACCATCAACAAAGCCATGGCCAAGAGACCACGGTGTTAATATAGAAAACCTACCTGGCTGGTTGATGACATCAGCAGAGCTTTTCAGGTACTGCAGTAAAACAGCTGCGATTTCTTTTTGTCTTTCCTGAGCTATGGCAGACACAACTTTGCCCATCCCACTCACACTGCAAAGATTGGAATAAATCTTTTAGACACGGCCCCTTAAGAGCTCCCTGTGAATTGGGGCACTCAAAACGTTGATGTTCTTAATATACAACTCACATGATATGGTATTTTGTGCAGTTGACGTTGGTAATTACACCTTGGAGCATTTGCGGAGTGAAACTTGGGAGAACCGGGACCAGTTTGACATGGAACCAGTCAAAAAGATCCTTTTCGGGAACTCTGGGAAAAAGGGGCCGATGATGACGTAGGTCCTGTTCATGATGCGATCTCTCACGTCAACTGGGAACTCTGGACCCTTAATATTCATGACAGGAGAGAAATCCAATACCACTTAGTTGCTACCATGCAAGTCCACCATGTGGCACTTTTGAAAAGTGGCAAAAACAGTAAGGTCCCGTGAATGACTGCAATAATATGATTTGAGTAGCTTTTCAAGACCATTCGACACGGCTTTTAAAACCGGGATTCTTGTGCCACTTGAAGGTGCAGCTTACCTCCTCCTTCTCTGTAAGTTTGGTAAAGAATGCGTCCACGTTTTCGACAGCGTTTCCAGCCTCCAGCCGCGCAAAGACTTGATCGACAAATTGTGTGCCTTTTGAGATGTCTGTGGTCAGCAGTAACTCTGCGACCTGAGAGGGAGACAGTTTCGACAAGGCTTCGGCCTGCAACGATAGAAAACAAGAATTCAGCTTGAAGTCACCGTGGAACTTAGGGGTAGAAAATTCTGCAGAGCCCCCCCCCCCTTAAATCTTATCAACTGCTTTAGTTACTCACACTGGAGAAGTTTGGATAAAGCGCTTGCAAATCCCCTATGCTCGCAAATTGAGAGAAATTGCCAAGGTTGGCCTGTAGCCAGAGCTGACTACTATTGGCAGATGACACACAGCCTGGGTCTGCAAAACAACAGGAGTCAGAACACCGCCTAGTGTACATTCACTACATTACCGAGGAGGCCCGGGGAGCCTGCATGCACTTACCTGGCAAATCCTTTCTGGAAAGGAACGGTTGGATGAAGTGAGTAAAGACTGCCCGCTTTCTGTCGTTGTTCATCAATGGGCTTTGGCTGCTGAATGCTCCGATGCTAAAATTTGAGCAAGGGACTTTAACGTCAAAGGAATCTGCCGGTTTCTTTGAGACAGTGTGAAGTCTCGTGCAATAAGTCCTCCAGGTACTTACACAATCTGGTAGGTCTGGCAGCTGAAGTTGTAGGTGCCAAGGCAGAAGAGGAAATTTGTTGACGGGGAGGCCAGGAATGGACCGAGACCCATCTGGAACCAACTTCTCACAAAATCCTCACTCTTCAGTTGATCCTGCGTGAGGTTTTTAGCAACCACTTCCCTCAGAGCGTCAAGAGGATTGGAATAGGCAGCGCTCGTGGCGGCGGTGGGGGCCTAGAAGTTGGGGAAAGACAGGTTGCATGCAGGGATGACACCAAAAGCGTACAGTATTTTCAAAACGGTGGCGCTGGACATACCATGTCGGAGAATGAGGCGAGAGCCTGCCTGAGTACGGGAGAAGCTTTTGGAAAAGAAGCTGCCAAACTTCCACCACGTACATCTGGTTGCTTTCCAGAGAGCACTTCAAGAGCGTGGCCAAGTTTTCTGCTGAGAGTCTTCTTGTCTGAAGAAGAAATAAATCAAACTTTGAGCACGTAGGGTTGTTTTGGATTTACAGCCTGCAACGAAACATCCTACCTGGGCACAGGCATGTTCAGTGATGGTGAAGTTGCACACGGCTTCAGTAGAATTGTCATCTTCCAGTGCTTGGAGTTGAGAGCTGTGCAACGTAACCATAAACAACATTGTAGCCTTGGGTACATTGGGCAAACCCACTTGCTAACACTGCACCACATAAGACAGTCATCCTCTTACCTGTCTACCTCGGAGCAGATGAGTTTTTCTGTAAAAAACACCAGAGTTGTGCATGAGCTACTGCTACCCGATACATTATACGTCGCTCCATCAATTCATAGGTGGGTTGTTCTCAGCAAACTTACCATCAACATGTGTGTCTTGGCACTGGGGACAAACAAAGCAACAACTGTTAGATCAGTGGCAAAAGCTACCTAGCCTTATACAGCGGCAATGTGCCACCCTCTAGTCCTGTAAATGAACATGGCACGGTGTCTGTATTCCGTGTGAAACACCTTTGAACCTCAGCTTACCGTGAAAGAATCCAGTGCTGCACAAGCTGTTTGACAGAAAGTTGAAATTAGACCTGGCTTCGATATGACTTTTAAAGTAACAGTTGTACCGGGCTTTTCTGAAGGAGTTTCTCAGCAAAGCATTGGCCGCACATACCTGGGAAGGCCTCCTGCAGTGATTCCAGGCTTGCTCTCACGCCCATTGAAATGTGCAGTGGCAGGATCTTCAGGCTTTCCATTAGGCCAGTGGCTCTGAAAAGAAGAGAGGAAAACCGTCATTAACGGGACTGGTATGGAACCCGCAGTTTGACGTGGATCAGATGCCAAGGATCAAAATCCTGTCTTAGGGGTTTGGTCTTACATAGCTCCGTAGGATTCACAGCTGATGTTACTGGGTATCACCCGCAGGCTGTCAGGTTGGATGCTTGCTATCACAGGAATCAAATAGACTCGGAACCACAGCTGGTAGTCTTGTACTTCAAAGGCGTCAAATTTAAGAGCAAGGCTGCTCAGAGTCAGGTTTAAGATGGTCTCTCGTACCGCCACATTTTCGATGTAGGTTGTGTTTGTCTGTTAGGGAAAGCAGGAAAATTGTAACTCGGGAGGGCCTTTCATGCCAAGAGTATCCCGCAAACAGCTCAACAAGGTCCGTGGCACAGCTTTGGACTCTGCTTTCATCAGAACCAACACAAAAGGTTTCTTGGCCAACATTTGATCCGCCAATCATTTGACATACGTTCATTTACTTTTTACCTCTACTATATGCCATATTAGTCCTAAGCAGGGGAGTGGATCTAGAAGAAAAACTGGAGCAAAATGACAAAGTTAAAGTTTGGCATTTACCTGCTGGAGGGACTGTGTGAACACTAGGAAAAACTGATCAAGCTGCTCCACGTTGCCGGAGTCTGTCAAGTTTGTGAGCACCTCCCTTACGAGGGTGGCATCCTCCAGAGCACCGCTGTCTGGATCTGTTAGGAGCTCTGCTTTCTGTTCGGGTGAAAGAACGCTCACAAGTGCTCCCTGATGAAACAAACCAAGAGAACACGTGCATTTCATTTCTCTTTCACAAGACGCACCACGCCGTGTATGGGCCTGCCACTAAGCGGAGACTGTGCTCCGGTTCTTGCAGAGCATCTACAGTAGGATGTGTGGCTTACCTGGGTGAGGTTGAAGAACTTGAGCTCAGAATATGTTGCGTATTGAGAAAATGGGCCCAGGTTTGTTTCCACCCACTGGGAATCGGTCTTGATGTTTACCCTGCAAACTAAGGCACGTGTATGCACATGTTAACTTTCCTTTCTTCTGACTATTTTGTCTATCTTTGTTTTAATTGTTATGAGGGATTTGTACTTTACCATCAACAAAGCCATGGCCAAGAGACCACGGTGTTAATATAGAAAACCTACCTGGCTGGTTGATGACATCAGCAGAGCTTTTCAGGTACTGCAGTAAAACAGCTGCGATTTCTTTTTGTCTTTCCTGAGCTATGGCAGACACAACTTTGCCCATCCACTCACACTGCAAAGATTGGAATAAATCTTTTAGACACGGCCCCTTAAGAGCTCCCTGTGAATTGGGGCACTCAAAACGTTGATGTTCTTAATATACAACTCACATGATATGGTATTTTGTGCAGTTGACGTTGGTAATTACACCTTGGAGCATTTGCGGAGTGAAACTTGGGAGAACCGGGACCAGTTTGACATGGAACCAGTCAAAAAGATCCTTTTCGGGAACTCTGGGAAAAAGGGGCCGATGATGACGTAGGTCCTGTTCATGATGCGATCTCTCACGTCAACTGGGAACTCTGGACCCTTAATATTCATGACAGGAGAGAAATCCAATACCACTTAGTTGCTACCATGCAAGTCCACCATGTGGCACTTTTGAAAAGTGGCAAAAACAGCAAGGTCCGTGAATGACTGCAATAATATGATTTGAGTAGCTTTTCAAGACCATTCGACACGGCTTTTAAAACCGGGATTCTTGTGCCACTTGAAGGTGCAGCTTACCTCCTCCTTCTCTGTAAGTTTGGTAAAGAATGCGTCCACGTTTTCGACAGCGTTTCCAGCCTCCAGCCGCGCAAAGACTTGATCGACAAATTGTGTGCCTTTTGAGATGTCTGTGGTCAGCAGTAACTCTGCGACCTGAGAGGGAGACAGTTTCGACAAGGCTTCGGCCTGCAACGATAGAAAACAAGAATTCAGCTTGAAGTCACCGTGGAACTTAGGGGTAGAAAATTCTGCAGAGCCCCCTTAAATCTCATCAACTGCTTTAGTTACTCACACTGGAGAAGTTTGGATAAGCGCTTGCAAATCCCCTATGCTCGCAAATTGAGAGAAATTGCCAAGGTTGGCCTGTAGCCAGAGCTGACTACTATTGGCAGATGACACACAGCCTGGGTCTGCAAAACAACAGGAGTCAGAACACCGCCTAGTGTACATTCACTACATTACCGAGGAGGCCCGGGGAGCCTGCATGCACTTACCTGGCAAATCCTTTCTGGAAAGGAACGGTTGGATGAAGTGAGTAAAGACTGCCCGCTTTCTGTCGTTGTTCATCAATGGGCTTTGGCTGCTGAATGCTCCGATGCTAAAATTTGAGCAAGGGACTTTAACGTCAAAGGAATCTGCCGGTTTCTTTGAGACAGTGTGAAGTCTCGTGCAATAAGTCCTCAGGTACTTACACAATCTGGTAGGTCTGGCAGCTGAAGTTGTAGGTGCCAAGGCAGAAGAGGAAATTTGTTGACGGGGAGGCCAGGAATGGACCGAGACCCATCTGGAACCAACTTCTCACAAAATCCTCACTCTTCAGTTGATCCTGCGTGAGGTTTTTAGCAACCACTTCCCTCAGAGCGTCAAGAGGATTGGAATAGGCAGCGCTCGTGGCGGCGGTGGGGGCCTAGAAGTTGGGGAAAGACAGGTTGCATGCAGGGATGACACCAAAAAGCGTACAGTATTTTCAAAACGGTGGCGCTGGACATACCATGTCGGAGAATGAGGCGAGAGCCTGCCTGAGTACGGGAGAAGCTTTTAGAAAGAAGCTGCCAAACTTCCACCACGTACATCTGGTTGCTTTCAGAGAGCACTTCAAGAGCGTGGCCAAGTTTTCTGCTGAGAGTCTTCTTGTCTGAAGAAGAAATAAATCAAACTTTGAGCACGTAGGGTTGTTTTGGATTTACAGCCTGCAACGAAACATCCTACCTGGGCACAGGCATGTTCAGTGATGGTGAAGTTGCACACGGCTTCAGTAGAATTGTCATCTTCCAGTGCTTGGAGTTGAGAGCTGTGCAACGTAACCATAAACAACATTGTAGCCTTGGGTACATTGGGCAAACCCACTTGCTAACACTGCACCACATAAGACAGTCATCCTCTTACCTGTCTACCTCGGAGCAGATGAGTTTTTTTGTAAAAACACCAGAGTTGTGCATGAGCTACTGCTACCCGATACATTATACGTCGCTCCATCAATTCATAGGTGGGTTGTTCTCAGCAAACTTACCATCAACATGTGTGTCTTGGCACTGGGGACAAACAAAGCAACAACTGTTAGATCAGTGGCAAAAGCTACCTAGCCTTATACAGCGGCAATGTGCCACCCTCTAGTCCTGTAAATGAACATGGCACGGTGTCTGTATTCCGTGTGAAACACCTTTGAACCTCAGCTTACCGTGAAAGAATCCAGTGCTGCACAAGCTGTTTGACAGAAAGTTGAAATTAGACCTGGCTTCGATATGACTTTTAAAGTAACAGTTGTACCGGGCTTTTCTGAAGGAGTTTCTCAGCAAAGCATTGGCCGCACATACCTGGGAAGGCCTCCTGCAGTGATTCCAGGCTTGCTCTCACGCCCATTGAAATGTGCAGTGGCAGGATCTTCAGGCTTTCCATTAGGCCAGTGGCTCTGAAAAAGAGAGGAAAACCGTCATTAACGGGACTGGTATGGAACCCGCAGTTTGACGTGGATCAGATGCCAAGGATCAAAATCCTGTCTTAGGGGTTTGGTCTTACATAGCTCCGTAGGATTCACAGCTGATGTTACTGGGTATCACCCGCAGGCTGTCAGGTTGGATGCTTGCTATCACAGGAATCAAATAGACTCGGAACCACAGCTGGTAGTCTTGTACTTCAAAGGCGTCAAATTTAAGAGCAAGGCTGCTCAGAGTCAGGTTTAAGATGGTCTCTCGTACCGCCACATTTTCGATGTAGGTTGTGTTTGTCTGTTAGGGAAAGCAGGAAAATTGTAACTCGGGAGGGCCTTTCATGCCAAGAGTATCCCGCAAACAGCTCAACAAGGTCCGTGGCACAGCTTTGGACTCTGCTTTCATCAGAACCAACACAAAAGGTTTCTTGGCCAACATTTGATCCGCCAATCATTTGACATACGTTACTTCATTTACTCTTTACCTCTACTATATGCCATTATTAGGCCAAAGCAGGGGGGGGGGGGGAGTGGATCTAGAAGAAAAACTGGAGCAAAATGACAAAGTTAAAGTTTGGCATTTACCTGCTGGAGGGACTGTGTGAACACTAGGAAAAACTGATCAAGCTGCTCCACGTTGCCGGAGTCTGTCAAGTTTGTGAGCACCTCCCTTACGAGGGTGGCATCCTCCAGAGCACCGCTGTCTGGATCTGTTAGGAGCTCTGCTTTCTGTTCGGGTGAAAGAACGCTCACAAGTGCTCCCTGATGAAACAAACCAAGAGAACACGTGCATTTCATTTCTCTTTCACAAGACGCACCACGCCGTGTATGGGCCTGCCACTAGCGGAGACTGTGCTCCGGTTCTTGCAGAGCATCTACAGTAGGATGTGTGGCTTACCTGGGTGAGGTTGAAGAACTTGAGCTCAGAATATGTTGCGTATTGAGAAAATGGGCCCAGGTTTGTTTCCACCCACTGGGAATCGGTCTTGATGTTTACCCTGCAAACTAAGGCACGTGTATGCACATGTTAACTTTCCTTTCTTCTGACTATTTTGTCTATCTTTGTTTTAATTGTTATGAGGGATTTGTACTTTACCATCAACAAAGCCATGGCCAAGAGACCACGGTGTTAATATAGAAAACCTACCTGGCTGGTTGATGACATCAGCAGAGCTTTTCAGGTACTGCAGTAAAACAGCTGCGATTTCTTTTTGTCTTTCCTGAGCTATGGCAGACACAACTTTGCCCATCCCACTCACACTGCAAAGATTGGAATAAATCTTTTAGACACGGCCCCTTAAGAGCTCCCTGTGAATTGGGGCACTCAAAACGTTGATGTTCTTAATATACAACTCACATGATATGGTATTTTGTGCAGTTGACGTTGGTAATTACACCTTGGAGCATTTGCGGAGTGAAACTTGGGAGAACCGGGACCAGTTTGACATGGAACCAGTCAAAAAGATCCTTTTCGGGGAACTCTGGGAAAAAGGGGCCGATGATGACGTAGGTCCTGTTCATGATGCGATCTCTCACGTCAACTGGGAACTCTGGACCCTTAATATTCATGACAGGAGAGAAATCCAATACCACTTAGTTGCTACCATGCAAGTCCACCATGTGGCACTTTTGAAAAGTGGCAAAAACAGTAAGGTCCGTGAATGACTGCAATAATATGATTTGAGTAGCTTTTCAAGACCATTCGACACGGCTTTTAAAACCGGGATTCTTGTGCCACTTGAAGGTGCAGCTTACCTCCTCCTTCTCTGTAAGTTTGGTAAAGAATGCGTCCACGTTTTCGACAGCGTTTCCAGCCTCCAGCCGCGCAAAGACTTGATCGACAAATTGTGTGCCTTTTGAGATGTCTGTGGTCAGCAGTAACTCTGCGACCTGAGAGGGAGACAGTTTCGACAAGGCTTCGGCCTGCAACGATAGAAAACAAGAATTCAGCTTGAAGTCACCGTGGAACTTAGGGGTAGAAAATTCTGCAGAGCCCCCCCCCCTTAAATCTTATCAACTGCTTTAGTTACTCACACTGGAGAAGTTTGGATAAAGCGCTTGCAAATCCCCTATGCTCGCAAATTGAGAGAAATTGCCAAGGTTGGCCTGTAGCCAGAGCTGACTACTATTGGCAGATGACACACAGCCTGGGTCTGCAAAACAACAGGAGTCAGAACACCGCCTAGTGTACATTCACTACATTACCGAGGAGGCCCGGGGAGCCTGCATGCACTTACCTGGCAAATCCTTTCTGGAAAGGAACGGTTGGATGAAGTGAGTAAAGACTGCCCGCTTTCTGTCGTTGTTCATCAATGGGCTTTGGCTGCTGAATGCTCCGATGCTAAAATTTGAGCAAGGGACTTTAACGTCAAAGGAATCTGCCGGTTTCTTTGAGACAGTGTGAAGTCTCGTGCAATAAGTCCTCCAGGTACTTACACAATCTGGTAGGTCTGGCAGCTGAAGTTGTAGGTGCCAAGGCAGAAGAGGAAATTTGTTGACGGGGAGGCCAGGAATGGACCGAGACCCATCTGGAACCAACTTCTCACAAAATCCTCACTCTTCAGTTGATCCTGCGTGAGGTTTTTAGCAACCACTTCCCTCAGAGCGTCAAGAGGATTGGAATAGGCAGCGCTCGTGGCGGCGGTGGGGGCCTAGAAGTTGGGGAAAGACAGGTTGCATGCAGGGATGACACCAAAAAGCGTACAGTATTTTCAAAACGGTGGCGCTGGACATACCATGTCGGAGAATGAGGCGAGAGCCTGCCTGAGTACGGGAGAAGCTTTTTGGAAAAGAAGCTGCCAAACTTCCACCACGTACATCTGGTTGCTTTCCAGAGAGCACTTCAAGAGCGTGGCCAAGTTTTCTGCTGAGAGTCTTCTTGTCTGAAGAAGAAATAAATCAAACTTTGAGCACGTAGGGTTGTTTTGGATTTACAGCCTGCAACGAAACATCCTACCTGGGCACAGGCATGTTCAGTGATGGTGAAGTTGCACACGGCTTCAGTAGAATTGTCATCTTCCAGTGCTTGGAGTTGAGAGCTGTGCAACGTAACCATAAACAACATTGTAGCCTTGGGTACATTGGGCAAACCCACTTGCTAACACTGCACCACATAAGACAGTCATCCTCTTACCTGTCTACCTCGGAGCAGATGAGTTTTTCTGTAAAAACACCAGAGTTGTGCATGAGCTACTGCTACCCGATACATTATACGTCGCTCCATCAATTCATAGGTGGGTTGTTCTCAGCAAACTTACCATCAACATGTGTGTCTTGGCACTGGGGACAAACAAAGCAACAACTGTTAGATCAGTGGCAAAAGCTACCTAGCCTTATACAGCGGCAATGTGCCACCCTCTAGTCCTGTAAATGAACATGGCACGGTGTCTGTATTCCGTGTGAAACACCTTTGAACCTCAGCTTACCGTGAAAGAATCCAGTGCTGCACAAGCTGTTTGACAGAAAGTTGAAATTAGACCTGGCTTCGATATGACTTTTAAAGTAACAGTTGTACCGGGCTTTTCTGAAGGAGTTTCTCAGCAAAGCATTGGCCGCACATACCTGGGAAGGCCTCCTGCAGTGATTCCAGGCTTGCTCTCACGCCCATTGAAATGTGCAGTGGCAGGATCTTCAGGCTTTCCATTAGGCCAGTGGCTCTGAAAAGAAGAGAGGAAAACCGTCATTAACGGGACTGGTATGGAACCCGCAGTTTGACGTGGATCAGATGCCAAGGATCAAAATCCTGTCTTAGGGGTTTGGTCTTACATAGCTCCGTAGGATTCACAGCTGATGTTACTGGGTATCACCCGCAGGCTGTCAGGTTGGATGCTTGCTATCACAGGAATCAAATAGACTCGGAACCACAGCTGGTAGTCTTGTACTTCAAAGGCGTCAAATTTAAGAGCAAGGCTGCTCAGAGTCAGGTTTAAGATGGTCTCTCGTACCGCCACATTTTCGATGTAGGTTGTGTTTGTCTGTTAGGGAAAGCAGGAAAATTGTAACTCGGGAGGGCCTTTCATGCCAAGAGTATCCCGCAAACAGCTCAACAAGGTCCGTGGCACAGCTTTGGACTCTGCTTTCATCAGAACCAACACAAAAGGTTTCTTGGCCAACATTTGATCCGCCAATCATTTGACATACGTTCATTTACTTTTTACCTCTACTATATGCCATATTAGTCCTAAGCAGGGGGGGGGAGTGGATCTAGAAGAAAAACTGGAGCAAAATGACAAAGTTAAAGTTTGGCATTTACCTGCTGGAGGGACTGTGTGAACACTAGGAAAAACTGATCAAGCTGCTCCACGTTGCCGGAGTCTGTCAAGTTTGTGAGCACCTCCCTTACGAGGGTGGCATCCTCCAGAGCACCGCTGTCTGGATCTGTTAGGAGCTCTGCTTTCTGTTCGGTGAAAGAACGCTCACAAGTGCTCCCTGATGAAACAAACCAAGAGAACACGTGCATTTCATTTCTCTTTCACAAGACGCACCACGCCGTGTATGGGCCTGCCACTAAGCGGAGACTGTGCTCGGTTCTTGCAGAGCATCTACAGTAGGATGTGTGGCTTACCTGGGTGAGGTTGAAGAACTTGAGCTCAGAATATGTTGCGTATTGAGAAAATGGGCCCAGGTTTGTTTCCACCCACTGGGAATCGGTCTTGATGTTTACCCTGCAAACTAAGGCACGTGTATGCACATGTTAACTTTCCTTTCTTCTGACTATTTTGTCTATCTTTGTTTTAATTGTTATGAGGGATTTGTACTTTACCATCAACAAAGCCATGGCCAAGAGACCACGGTGTTAATATAGAAAACCTACCTGGCTGGTTGATGACATCAGCAGAGCTTTTCAGGTACTGCAGTAAAACAGCTGCGATTTCTTTTGTCTTTCCTGAGCTATGGCAGACACAACTTTGCCCATCCCACTCACACTGCAAAGATTGGAATAAATCTTTTAGACACGGCCCCTTAAGAGCTCCCTGTGAATTGGGGCACTCAAAACGTTGATGTTCTTAATATACAACTCACATGATATGGTATTTTGTGCAGTTGACGTTGGTAATTACACCTTGGAGCATTTGCGGAGTGAAACTTGGGAGAACCGGGACCAGTTTGACATGGAACCAGTCAAAAGGGAACTCTGGGAAAAAGGGGCCGATGATGACGTAGGTCCTGTTCATGATGCGATCTCTCACGTCAACTGGGAACTCTGGACCCTTAATATTCATGACAGGAGAGAAATCCAATACCACTTAGTTGCTACCATGCAAGTCCACCATGTGGCACTTTTGAAAAGTGGCAAAAACAGTAAGGTCCCGTGAATGACTGCAATAATATGATTTGAGTAGCTTTTCAAGACCATTCGACACGGCTTTTAAAACCGGGATTCTTGTGCCACTTGAAGGTGCAGCTTACCTCCTCCTTCTCTGTAAGTTTGGTAAAGAATGCGTCCACGTTTCGACAGCGTTTCCAGCCTCCAGCCGCGCAAAGACTTGATCGACAAATTGTGTGCCTTTTGAGATGTCTGTGGTCAGCAGTAACTCTGCGACCTGGGAGGGAGACAGTTTCGACAAGGCTTCGGCCTGCAACGATAGAAAACAAGAATTCAGCTTGAAGTCACCGTGGAACTTAGGGGTAGAAAATTCTGCAGAGCCCCCCCCCCTTAAATCTTATCAACTGCTTTAGTTACTCACACTGGAGAAGTTTGGATAAAGCGCTTGCAAATCCCCTATGCTCGCAAATTGAGAGAAATTGCCAAGGTTGGCCTGTAGCCAGAGCTGACTACTATTGGCAGATGACACACAGCCTGGGTCTGCAAAACAACAGGAGTCAGAACACCGCCTAGTGTACATTCACTACATTACCGAGGAGGCCCGGGGAGCCTGCATGCACTTACCTGGCAAATCCTTTCTGGAAAGGAACGGTTGGATGAAGTGAGTAAAGACTGCCCGCTTTCTGTCGTTGTTCATCAATGGGCTTTGGCTGCTGAATGCTCCGATGCTAAAATTTGAGCAAGGGACTTTAACGTCAAAGGAATCTGCCGGTTTCTTTGAGACAGTGTGAAGTCTCGTGCAATAAGTCCTCCAGGTACTTACACAATCTGGTAGGTCTGGCAGCTGAAGTTGTAGGTGCCAAGGCAGAAGAGGAAATTTGTTGACGGGGAGGCCAGGAATGGACCGAGACCCATCTGGAACCAACTTCTCACAAAATCCTCACTCTTCAGTTGATCCTGCGTGAGGTTTTTAGCAACCACTTCCCTCAGAGCGTCAAGAGGATTGGAATAGGCAGCGCTCGTGGCGGCGGTGGGGGCCTAGAAGTTGGGGAAAGACAGGTTGCATGCAGGGATGACACCAAAAAGCGTACAGTATTTTCAAAACGGTGGCGCTGGACATACCATGTCGGAGAATGAGGCGAGAGCCTGCCTGAGTACGGGAGAAGCTTTTGGAAAAGAAGCTGCCAAACTTCCACCACGTACATCTGGTTGCTTTCCAGAGAGCACTTCAAGAGCGTGGCCAAGTTTTCTGCTGAGAGTCTTCTTGTCTGAAGAAGAAATAAATCAAACTTTGAGCACGTAGGGTTGTTTTGGATTTACAGCCTGCAACGAAACATCCTACCTGGGCACAGGCATGTTCAGTGATGGTGAAGTTGCACACGGCTTCAGTAGAATTGTCATCTTCCAGTGCTTGGAGTTGAGAGCTGTGCAACGTAACCATAAACAACATTGTAGCCTTGGGTACATTGGGCAAACCCACTTGCTAACACTGCACCACATAAGACAGTCATCCTCTTACCTGTCTACCTCGGAGCAGATGAGTTTTTCTGTAAAAAACACCAGAGTTGTGCATGAGCTACTGCTACCCGATACATTATACGTCGCTCCATCAATTCATAGGTGGGTTGTTCTCAGCAAACTTACCATCAACATGTGTGTCTTGGCACTGGGGACAAACAAAGCAACAACTGTTAGATCAGTGGCAAAAGCTACCTAGCCTTATACAGCGGCAATGTGCCACCCTCTAGTCCTGTAAATGAACATGGCACGGTGTCTGTATTCCGTGTGAAACACCTTTGAACCTCAGCTTACCGTGAAAGAATCCAGTGCTGCACAAGCTGTTTGACAGAAAGTTGAAATTAGACCTGGCTTCGATATGACTTTTAAAGTAACAGTTGTACCGGGCTTTTCTGAAGGAGTTTCTCAGCAAAGCATTGGCCGCACATACCTGGGAAGGCCTCCTGCAGTGATTCCAGGCTTGCTCTCACGCCCATTGAAATGTGCAGTGGCAGGATCTTCAGGCTTTCCATTAGGCCAGTGGCTCTGAAAAGAAGAGAGGAAAACCGTCATTAACGGGACTGGTATGGAACCCGCAGTTTGACGTGGATCAGATGCCAAGGATCAAAATCCTGTCTTAGGGGTTTGGTCTTACATAGCTCCGTAGGATTCACAGCTGATGTTACTGGGTATCACCCGCAGGCTGTCAGGTTGGATGCTTGCTATCACAGGAATCAAATAGACTCGGAACCACAGCTGGTAGTCTTGTACTTCAAAGGCGTCAAATTTAAGAGCAAGGCTGCTCAGAGTCAGGTTTAAGATGGTCTCTCGTACCGCCACATTTTCGATGTAGGTTGTGTTTGTCTGTTAGGGAAAGCAGGAAAATTGTAACTCGGGAGGGCCTTTCATGCCAAGAGTATCCCGCAAACAGCTCAACAAGGTCCGTGGCACAGCTTTGGACTCTGCTTTCATCAGAACCAACACAAAAGGTTTCTTGGCCAACATTTGATCCGCCAATCATTTGACATACGTATTACCTTCATTTACTTTTTACCTCTACTATATGCCATATTAGTCCTAAGCAGGGGGCATTGGATCTAGAAGAAAACTAGAAAATGACAAAGTTAAATTCTGCTTTTTTTGATCAGTTTTTCCAGTTTAGCATCAAATTACACATTCCATTTACTTTTGGTAGCAGAATTGTAGCATTAGTTTATTTTATATTTTTAAAGGCTTTATTGGCCTTTATTAGGCAGTTGTATTTACAGGAAATAGGGTCATGAGAGAAAGGGAACACATGCGGCAAAGGTCACCAGGCCGGGAACCGAACCCGCGACAGCCACGTCGAGGACCAAGGCCTCCATATGTGGGTCATGCTAAACGCCTGAGCCACCACAGCACACCCATTGTTGCATTATTTTAAGTTTTATTTTCCTTTAGTCATTTTTTTCTTTTTGTCTCTTTCCATTATCTTTTTTATGCTAATGAAAAAATGACAACCTTGAGTTAATGTTAGTCTTTACCTCTTTACGTAATATTGAAAACGTCTGAAAAAACTGGTTCAGTTGCTCATCATCTGCAGACATCGTCACGTTTTTCATGATTACTTTGACAAAGTCGGCATCGTCCAAAGCACCGCTGTCTGGATCCAGGATCAACTCTGCTCTCTGCTGTGGTGAGAGCTTCTCCACAACATCGCTCTGTTTCAACACAAAATTTGTCTCCTTCAGTTCACAAACTTTTTCCCTCCCTGTTTTTTTCTCCGTATGCTTTTTTTTACGTGTAAAACTTTACTTACTCCAGAAAAATTTATGTTCATTGTTTTGAGGTCCTTAAGTGTTGCAAAGACCAAAAAGCTCTGAATGCTTTTTTCCAGCCATTCTTCACTTCCTGACACGTTTTCTGTGCATCCAGGTTCTTTTTAAATGAAACAAATTGCATTTTAAAAACTAGAATCTACTGGTATTATATGAGACAATTTTTTTATCAGACTTTCTGCTGCAATTTTTTTTCTTTTTTATTCAAAAAAATACTCTTCATAATTTTTTCACCCAGACATTCATCTCTTTTTCTTACCTGCTGTGTCCTTTCTGATTAGATACATCCGAATGAAGTTGCTATAGATTTGTTGCCTCTCTTTCGTCTGAGATGTCTGAAGTCCTTCGCTGAGAGACTTCACCCTAAGAAAATCATTTAGACTAAATAATTTCACTGTAATTACATAAATGTATCTCTCTCTTATGTACAGAATATATCTGCAACCAGTGGGAACCACAAGGGTAGCACAGGTGGAATAACCCTCTTTGTCAGCATGAACCCATTGGATAGTCGTGACAGTGAAGTTTCATACTCGGGTACATTTGCTTTACCATCTTTTTCAGGTCTAGTTTGTCCTGGACCTTGATTGGACCCATTTGTCCTGTTAAGGGTCTTGTTGCTAGATATGAAAAGGTGCTTTACAAAGTAACCTGAGGTGAAACTAGTGCAGAAATGCAGCTTCGCCTTTACTTTAAGTTAGTTTTATACGATATTGACCAAACCATCCTGAAGACGTTTTGATCTGCTTTTTGATTACTCTCACATTTGCACCATTTGCTGTTTGGAGGCACCTACTGAGAAAACAGTCACCATCCCCTGTAAGAGGCTTGCTTTCTGTTGGAATTACCTGGAGCACGTCTTCTGAGTGAGACTTAGACTAAGTGAGACTTACTGGAGCTGTAATTAAGTTTAACTGCTTCATCATCTACTTTTTAATCTCCTTTAAACGGTTTGTGCTGCTTTCCAGCACTCTCAGAAAACAGGACAAAATATTCCTGCAGCTAATCTGTGGTAAATGTTTCTATTTTCTGCTAAGCAGGTTTGAGATCTAAAAGTTACCCATGCTTCTCTAAAATGAATGTTTTTTAAGTTTTTGCCAAATCTCATTGAAGAGTTAGATCAGCTCTGTGCTAGGCCAGGAGGAGACAGGAGTACTCAGACTAAAACAGCTCGCCCACCCCCTCCACCCACCCACAGACGCACTTCACATTGACTTCCATTAATTTCCACAGCCTAACCCTTACCTTAACGTTCACCCTTTACCTTTACCCTAACCCTACTGATCACATACCTAACCACTAACCCAAAAACAGCTATTTCCCTCATGGAGACCAAGAAAATGTCCCCACAGGAGCAATGGTCCCCATATCCCACATTGTAGATAGAAGTAGGTTCCCATAATGATATAAAAACCCGGTTCACACACACACACACTCCCTCCATGCATGTGCATGCAGCCGCTGCTGAAGTGCAGAGTTGCATCCTAAATGTACAAAGGAGCGTTATCACAGATCCTTCCTCCCAGCAACTGTTCGACACCAGAGCCATCATTGCTCCCTGTCTGTTTTGATTTGTAAAGAGCATTTTGTACATTTTAAGAAAAGAAGCCATTCAATAGTGCAATTTTGGATCAGCATGAACTATTTCTGATAATTGCACAGTATTTTTATTTCACAGTCTTGTACGGTACATTGATTTTTAAATCTTTTTTTCTAAATTTTGAGCATTTTTTGATCTTTTATGTGAACTTGCATAGCCTGATGCTGCTGCTTCCCTTCATAGAATAAAACATGTTTCTCTTTCTCTGTTCTGTGCTAACACTACCGAGCGCTCTTCACTGACTTTCTTGTTCTTGTTTTTGAGTGAAAGTGATTGTTAAAACTATATTTTTACACTTTCCTGTCCTGTGTATTTTTTTTCCTTTTTAAAAGGATATATTGCTGAACATCATTAAATGAGGTGGACCTGAATCTCTGCCAGATGTTTGGACCTGCTGATTCATGCAGCTGTGACGGTGGAGCAGCTGGTTGATGCACTTACAGTTCTTGGAAGGAACTGCAGCTGAAGTTCTTGTTGCCAAGCTGGAAGAGGAAGCTGTCAGTGACAAAAGGCAACAGGAAAGTCATCTTCAGAGAGAACCACAGCCTGATGAAGGCCGCATCGTTGTAGTTGTCCACGCTCAGGCTGTCCAGGATCCCAATTTGTTCCAAAACATCAGATCCAGACAGATTGGTGCCCTATTATAAAAAAATATGTATCTGACGCTGGCAAAAAATCTACTTCAGACACATTTTTATTGAATTCACCAAATTACTGAGTTGTGGATACATTAATTACCAAGTCTGAAAAGACTTTAATAGACGACTTGACAATCCGTCGGATGTTTTGTTCCACTTCCATGAAAGAGTCTTCAGAGTGGCTTCCATTTTCCTTCCTTTTACAAGAAAGCTCTCCTACCAGTGAGTCCACCGCTGCAAATATCTGCAAATACAAAAAGACAGCAGCATGGAAAGAGTTCATGCTGAACGCTAGAGGGAGTCAGTTCTCAACAGGCAGTGAGGAGGACGCCTACGCTGCGGCTGGAATCCAGCAGGGCCGCTCCTGGGCATGATTCCTGGGAAGTGGAGCTTCAGGAGCAAAACAGCAAAGAGTCAGGTCAATGAAAAGAGGCTGAGCCCTGAATGAGGATGGAGGGAAACTGACCTGTTTGCAGGGGTCAAGAAACCTGAACCAGGAAAAGGATAAAACAGCATTAAGTTCAGTTTTAGTTCTATTTGGTGCTAAAAGAGGATCCGTTTAATTTGCAGAGTTGTGTTCATACCTTGGGTTGTGTTGTCCTGTAAATTCAATTATATGAAATATTAATACAGAACATTTCCACAGACAGCTTTTACTTTGGGAAAAAAAACAGAAGGAAAACTTACAGTTGCAGAGGCCACAGATAAGACGAATACTGCAGGGAGTACAAACATATTAATTTGTATGAACATTGAAAATATTGAGTGTTTTTTTGGCCTTTGCTCACCGATCCCAAACGCTGACAGAAGCAGAAGTTGTGGGAAAGTTATTGGCCCACCCATTGTGGGTCGACGAAGCTCCACTTGTCCTTGTTCACCTTTTTCACTTCACTGACATTTCAAACTGAGGTGAAAATCTGAAGTCCTGAGGCAATAAAAACATTTATTTTTTATTATTTTTTTATTTGTAAGTAACACTTATTGACATTTTTACTGTCAGAAACAATCATTCCTTTTCTCAGGAACAATTAAAGCTTCTATCAAAGTAAATCGTCTCATAAAAACCACCAAGGCAGCACAGTTCGCTTTTCCTCCCTAACAATCTGTGAAGTCATGAATATAATATTCATTTTTTTCTGCTGCCAGAATTATAAGAACAATATGATCAAATCTAAACATGTATGAAAATCTCACTGCATGACATTTTTTGCACAGAAGATAATTTTGATCAGTGTTTAGCTGGAGGCAGCAGCAGCGCTGCGGTCGGAGCTCACCTGCGTCTCCTCTGCTCTGCTGGAGGAAAGTGCGTCTCCAACCTGAACGCAGCGCTTTGGCCTCACTGGGAGGAGAAAACCAGTTAATAACAACGCATGGCCTGTAAGCATGTTCTGTTGGATTCCATCAGCATGAAATCATTTCACACACAGCCTGTCAGTCGGCTTCATGACATCAAACAAACTGATGATTTTATTCCACTGCTGTCTCTACAGTTTGTCCATGCTGCCACTCTCTGGACCAACAGCCTGGGAGAACTGGGACCAGAGAAAAACTCAACTTTTACATGTTCTAGTTGTTGGGAGGATTTAAAATTCACTTTATCTTATTTATTGCAAACTTACAGATTTCCCTGCTTGGTCCATTAAACTTTTCCAAGTTCAGTTTCCTACTTTTCCGCTTTGTATTGTTGTTAATGAAGCTCAGTACTTAATGAAGTAAAAACAGAAACTAGCATCATTTGTGCTTCGTTATGTTGGCACACTTGGAAAAAAACAAGTATTGGTAACATTTTGCTAACAGCTGGACGCTGGGAGCCAAATACAGACCAAACAAAGTTTTAAAGTTAAATCTACAGTAAGCAAATGCAGACCTGCAGAAGTTTAAATTCAATGAGAGTTTTAAAAAGCAGGAAGAAAATGGAGCCTAACCTGGGTTGTTCTGTTACTTTCCTATTTCAGCTCTTCATTAATGAACCAGTGCTGCCGAGTTTCATCCCATTTTCTGTCTAAAAGCCAAAAATGATCCAAAAGTTTCAAATCAGAAAAGTCGGTTTATCTGTCCCAGAATTCATTTTCATTTATTTTTAAGGCTGTGATAAAATTAATTTATTTCCATAATAAAAATAAATCAGCCCAGCCAGCATACCTATGTGGGCCCCATATGGGGAAAAGGAGGGCTGACAATATGGACCATACATGGGCAAACCCGTGTGGGACCCATATTGTCTGCCCTCCTTTTCCCCATATGGGGCCCACATAGGTATGCTGGCTGGGAGGATAATAACTGTGAATGTTCATTGGTTCTGGATTACAGCAGGACATTATGCTTCATCATTTCACCATGCTTAACATCAACCCCGGTCTTTGACTAGACCGATGGCAGCTACAGGATGTTTTCCCACATCTGGACTATGTTGACTCCCAGCAGAACCTCATCCACCCTTAAAATGGTCCTGCGAGGAATCACACTCGATATGATGCATTCGGGGTAAATTGTACTCTTCACTCATCCGACGAAGGACAGAAAAGTCAAAAAGCAATAAAAAATGGAAAACCTCATGGTGACTCTCAGGTTGGACTTCAACATGTTCTACATTTGCATAATTAGCTAAGTGAGCGTCTGCAAGACGTCATCCCCAACGCATCAATCAACCGTTTAGATATTTCATAAACATCTTGTTCTGGAACACTCTGGATCTAAGAATAACCTGTTAAGTAAGTGACGACCTTTTTCTCATTCCTGAACGTAACCCAGCCTCCGAGCTGCAGCTTGAAGACATTTCTCCTCCGGGTCTCAATTCCACAGGATTCACTGGAACAACCAGGATGCTGAGATCCAGCATTTCATACAAGCATCATTTCCAGCTGGAATCTGCCTGTACAGATTCACACAACAGATAAAATCTCCAAATGTTTCAGCTCTGGGCCTCCAGTAACCTGCTGACATCTGGTTGTTATATAAAACTCAAAACTGTAATGAAAAAGAAAGACATAATTCAGCTGCTAAGGTGCCAGTCAGGAGATTGTTGAGCCGCACCTGTTTGTCACCTGAACGTGTCGGACACACCCAGACATCAAACCCAGCAGAAACATTTCTGCTTCTGCTGTTTTCTGCTACTTTATGCTCAACCTCTGAATTATTTACATTTTGTCTTTTCAAGGAAACATCTGAATCCAGCAAACAGGAGAAGCTGAAAGAACTACATGAAACTCATGTTTTTCTGCAGGATGTACATTTTTTTAATTTTAGAACTTTAATCAGTTTCTGAAGCAAATACCAGGACTTCCAGACTGTCAGCTTGGTCCAGTTTCAGAGTTGATTGTGAACAGTTGCACATCACGTGTCATTAGAGAGGAGTCATATATACATCATGGGAAATGAAATTCACAGAATCAATTGAGGAGTTCTCCAAAACTTTAGAAAATGGCCACCATGCCCAGTTCATAGAAAAACGCCGCCGTACCAGGAGTCACTGCTGTTACCGCCGTTACCCCCCAGGGCAGTTTCTGGGAAGACGCTTACAAATGTCTCAATTATTCACAGATGTTAGCAGTGAAGTCTCTTTGGCTAAAACTATATTTTCAATTTTTTTTAATGTTTTACCTGTTATGGAACTTGTTGTATTTTTTAGGCCCATTTCTTTGCCTCCAGATGTTTGTGAGTCGGCTTCTGTCCACCATCAGAGACGAATCACCAGTCACCTCATGGTGTCACATTGGAGTATACAATACTGCAAATCTATGTCATTAAATAGATGTTCAGAAAGTATCTTGATTGTATTGTTAATGTGACAGATTTAGTATCAATGGGATTTTAAAAATTGTTCAACTGATGACAGTAATAAATTTAACCCTGAGATCTGATGACGGCTGCCAGGACGGTTCTATTAAACATTCAGTGTTTTTCAGTCATTTAAGTTCAAAGTCTGGTGATCCTGGTGACGGACAATAAATAAGAGCAAACATGGCTGTTTCTTCCTTCAGTCCGGTCAACCCGGTTCTACTGGAACCAGAACATCTGCTCCACCTCCAGCTGCTCTGAGTCAAACCAGCCTGTTCCCCTCCTGGCCTGTGGGGGCGCTGCACCAACAACCACTGAAGGAAACGACACTAAATCCTCTGAAGACACTGAGAGCAACTTCCTTCTTCACCAGATGGAACAAGATGGAGGCGTCAGATTTTAGTGTTTGGAGGATTGTTGAAATGGCTCCTGGCTAAAGACCAGGAGCCATTTCTGCTGCTAGCGCTAGGCTAACACGTTAGCGTTGGTTGGATTTACCCAGAATGCCCTGCGCTGTAGTCCACTTCCTGCTTTTGGAGCGGTCTCTGGTCCGCTTCACACCAAACCCAGATCGAGGTTTGGAGGTCAGAGGTCAATTAACGTTCACACCTCACCAACCGAACTGGGCTTTGAATAGGCCAACTGACTGGAGTTGGGTTGAAGTGGATTAATTAAATATATTTTAGGAATGGATCCTAAAATATATCAGCAAGAATAAAATCAGATCAGATTTCATCCTTTGACAAAAGTGATGTTTAAAAGTTAAAGATAAATCATAAAATTTAGGTTAATGAAGTTAATTGAGATCGTCTGTTTAACAGGATGAGTCTGATGGAGTTTTTATCAACAAACACCAAACTCTTGATTTCTCTTCATTACAGTTGTTGGACGTGATGAACGGTTCAGGTCCAACATGGAGCAGAATCAGAACCGTCATGAGGCCTGAACATGGACTCTGTTCAGAAGCGCGAATCTCCTTCTTCACATTTAAAGTCAGATGACTTTTCAAGAAGCCACAGCTGCTTTGAAAATTCACCTGCAGCGCAGCAGCGGGGTTTAACGCGTGGTGAGGCGCCGACAGGAAGAGAAACTTCACGGCTGCAGCAGCCGCAGGATCGTTTGAATACGGAAGGAAGCAGAACATGAGGAGGTTTCAGAGCAACAATGCTTCCCTTGATGCCACTGAACGTTATGTCCAACATATTCTGGTCCAAAGTAAATATTGAAGCACATTCAGATATGAAGGGAGGAGCCCCAGAAGTTCCCACGCTCTAGGGTTAGGTTAAACATTCCTGTGTTTTTCCTCCATCAAACTTTCCCCTCCAACATCAGAATATCACCAGACCCTTAAACAACCAGAAGAGACTCGGCGGTCCCAATCATCAACAGATCATAGTTAATAACAGCTAACCAGCAAGAGTGACTGGCATGTTAAAACCTGGATTTCCTGTAAAGTTCAAGGTGTCAGTCAAACATCTGACACACCTGAGGAGGTGTGACTCTGTTCCAACACCAATAAACTCTGGAGCCACAAGAACAAAAGCCAGAAACCAGAACCAGATCCTATGATTCAAAGTCAACGGTTTCAGTTTGTCTCCGGTTCCAACTCTCAGGTGATCTGGTTGTCGCCATAGCAACACGTTTCACATCAGCAGGTCGTCATGCTTCTTCCTCCTCATCATCAGTTTGACTCCGTCCTTCCCTTTCCCACATCCTGCTTCCCTCGAGCCTGGATCGCTGACCTCTGACCTTCTTCAGAAACGTCAAACGGTCCAGAACTCAGCAGATCGTACTTGAAGCTCGCTGACTTCCTCACATTGGCCACTGATCACAATCTGTGAGGTCACTTCCTGCTAGATGGATGGCTGAAGCTTGTAAACGGCTAATCTGTCATAATCTGCTGAGCGTTTGGTCCATCTGCAGGTTTCCTGTCGTCATGGAGAGCTGTTGTTTTTCCGGCTGATGCTGCTTTGCTTGGATTATTGGTGGCAGTCAGAGGGGAAGACCATCAGCATGATGCTGCCATGACAACCGATAGAAGAGAAGGATTATAGTGATGACCAGAGCAGCTTCCAAAGGAAATGAAGGTCAAAGTGCATCGCTGTTGAACTGACCCTACTTGATCACCGACACAAAGCTTCTGGGAAACGTTAGTTTGGACCGAAGCAGAATTTTCTTCTCACTAACTTTACCGAGAGAGAACCACGGGGGAGGCTGAGTTATGCTGCGGGCTGCTTCAGTTCAGTCGAAAAAATCTGACAGATAAAAATCACCTGATTGGCTCAATGGGTTGAGCAACTTTATTTGTTTATAAAGCATTTAAGCAGAATAAAGATGAACAAAATGAAGCTGAATGTCAAGTTTGTTTCTTTGTTTTCTAAAATGATTCTGCTGACCCAAAAAAACAACGTCTGAATCTCATCAGTTCATTTTGATCTATTTGGACTTTTTTCAGTGACTGTTTGGGTTTTATGCTGATCTTCCTCCTCTGTGTCAGAACCGATGATGATTAGCCTTTTTTATTTATTTATGAATCATCCAGAAAGCAGACTAATAATAATAACAATAATAATTAATCATAACTAATAATAAGAATAATTAATAATAATAATCATAATAATAACAGCAGGTGTTTGCTGGAGGCACTGGAGGCACTGGGGGCGCTGAGGCACTGGGGGCGCTGGAGGCAATGGGGGCCTGAGGCACTGGGGCACTGAGGCACTGGGGGCACTGAGGCACTGAAGGCGCTGAGGCAATGGAGGTGCTGAGGCAATCGGGGCACTGAGGCACTGGGGGCACTGAGGCACTGAAGGCGCTGAGGCAATGGGGGGCTGGAGGCACTGGTGCCCCAGCCGTTGCCCCAGCACAGCAACCTCCGTTTCTCAGTCAGTTCAGCTGCGACTCAAAACAGACGAGTTGCTTTATTTCTTTCTTTTACATTAAATCATTTTTGTGTTTTTGTTTTGAAACATCTTCAGATTAATTTAGTTGCAAATTGTTTTCTTGAATGTTAATTGAACTGAAAATGTTTATGGGCTTTAATTAAGTTAAACGTCTTCAAATGTGGAATCTGTAAAATGTGATGTTTTGTTTATTGAAGCATTTTAGATCAAATCTTTCTGTGGAGCTGAAACCCTGGGAAGCTTTGATGATCTGAATCCAACGTCGTTTCAAACATTCACAGATGAGAAGGAAAGTCAAGGCGGCGCCGTCCGACCGGCTCCGCTGCATTCCCTCCTTCTGGTTTTTCTTCTTGGATTTCAAAGGTTATTCAACTCATTGTTTTTATTTGGGACGCTCCATCTGAGTCACGTCTTGAAACTTATGCCAGATGGGCGTTCTGAAGGGTTTCGGAGCAGCCTGGTAGCCTGGTAGCCACCAGGAGCTGCAGGTCTTACTGGAAGCTTTGGCTCAGCCAGCAGGAAACCAGGAATCATTTCACTTAAATCTGAGTTTTCTGTCTGTTTCTGACAGGAAAAATCATGTCTTACATTGTTGTCATGTTTATGCAGAACAGATTCTGTTTCCTGGCCTGAAAAAGGTTCTTAAAAAATTAACTCAAACTGGATTTACTGTAAATGATCAGATTAGGATTCAGATTAACAAACTTCTGAACTTGGTGATTCTGGGACAACGACTCGAACTTCCTGACGCCAAAGAAACTTTGTGGTCGAAGCTTCAGACACGTTACCATGACGATTCACTGTGTCACTCAGGCAGGTTCATACTTTCATATCATAAACTCATAAATCATGTTGCACTGCTTGTTTTCTGCACATTTACTTTGTTACGTGTTAATAAATAATCTTGCAGAGATGATAAAGTCGATTCATTCATTAGTGTTTGAGCTTCTCCTGCTGTTTTTATTCTCTTTCTTTTTCCTGAATATTTAAGAATTTTAAGCTTTTTGTCACAAACAAGCTTTAAAACCTTCTGATGAGTTTCTTTTTTTAAGGCTTCATCGGATCTGGTGGCCTTTATTTGGCAGTGACCTGACAGGAAGGAGTCAGGAAAGGGGAAGACGAGGCAAAGGTCACCAAGTCGGGAATCGAACGTGCGACGGCCTCCGTTTAGAAAACAGTCCTATTAGACCGTTACATTTGTTTGAACAGAACTTTTATTTTGAAAGTGTGGCCTGCAGGTCGATCTGATTTCTTCTGTTTCTATGAATTATTTCCTGAACATGACAGGAAGTCGTTGGCGCTACGCTGTGGCAAACAGGAAGCAGAAGCTGCTAGCAGGAACCAGACGGCTTTGGTTCCTCTGGTAAGGCACAGACCCACCTGTAGAGGGCAGCGTTTGCTACATCAGAACCTTTTCTGTTTCCTCATTAACTCCAAAAATCACAACAAAGGAGCGCGAAAATGTTTTTGTGAAGCGGAGGAAATGAGTTAGAATATTGCAGTTTCTACTTAGAAATGAGCATAAAAACACGTTAATAGAGATTTTTGCTCCGTTTGTTTCAGTTTTTATTGTTTGTTATAAACCTCTTTGACTAAACAGAACATTTTTATTGTGTCTCGTTTTTCTTGCCCCAGGATTTCACCACGTTGTAAATATTTGTAACTTCAGGCAGAAATAACTGTTCAGGTTGGGTTGTTTGGAGTCCAAACACTTGAAAAGTTCCTGGAGACATTTTAACAGCACAAAGGAAGCAGGGCAGGTCTGAGCGACCTGGTGACCTTTGCCATGTTGTTGTTTTGGGCTGGATGCTTGTAAAGTTTACAGCGGCTGAGCAGAGCAGAGGAGCTTCAGCCGAAATGAAACTGATCACTCAGGTTCTCTGTGCTTTCTAAAACATGTGTCACTTTGTCCTGATGACTCAGCGCCTCTCGGCCGACGCCCCGATGGCGTTCCTCGGCTTCTGGGAAGCTTCATTCATTATTTTCTGTGTATTTAGTTGAATGCATGCCTTTCAGATACTGAACTCGTCCACGCCTGAGCGGGCCTCGGGTTCCCAGCCTGGACTCAACGAGCGGGATTCTGGTCCGAACCAGACGCTGGTAAACATGCCTGCTTCATCCCGCCCAACGGGACCCAACGGTCCCTTCAAGCCGCTGCAGTCTGGATTCCTCAGCGATAAAGACGCATCAAAGTCCAACATTCAGCACAAACCTGGAGACAATCAGGTTCCATCCTGATGTAAAACAGGGAAACTCATCACAAAAACTCTGCCACAAATATCTGAAAATACTTTCCAACAAGAAATCAGAGCTGGTTTCAGGCAGCAATTCCTCAAAATGCTTGTTTCATAAATATTCGATTCTCTGGCAGATTCTTTCAATTATTACTATTTCATAAGTGATTTACATCATAACAACGTTAAACAGCCGCCGTTATGAAACATCAGAATCATCAAAAATACGAAACATATTCATCAACGTTTCACCTTCTGCTCATCCAGAGGAACTCAGCTTCTGCTGGTTGGAGGATTTCTACAGATCTGTGCATAGAAGCTGAATGCTGCTTCTCCATGTTTGGTTCTGGATGCAGAGCAGAACCAGAACCAGCAGGAGTTAAAGTTTCTCAGTGAAGGAATGTAGAACTGCGTGAAGTAGAACCAGGTGGTGTAGAACCGGGTGGTGTCTCCATCTCCCTGGTTCTAGTCAGGATTCCAGCTGCAGCGTTCTGATTGGTCGGTCAGTCAGTCCTGTGATTGGCTGCTGCAGGATTCGAAACGAGTTTCTCTGATCAGAGACTTTAGTCCTCTGGTCCTGGAGGTTCTGGTAGAAGGCTCACTTTGGAACCGGCTTTATGTGGCTCTGACCCGAACGGACCCGCACGACCCAAACGGACCCGAACGACCTGAACGGTTGGTTCCTCAGCAGGTGGATTATTAATGACCGACAGTCTTCAGCTGATTTTATTCTGTCTAAACTCGATACCTATAAGCTCAACTGGCTCCAGGCTATGATAGGAAATAAGATCAGTTACCATGACAACGCAGATGCTCTACATTGTGATGCCACCATATGACCTTTGACCTGTCCAGTCCATAGAGAAATGTGTGGATAAGACAAAACTTTCTGAAACTGAAGTTATTAAAGAGGAACAATGTAGATATAGATCTAGAACCCTAGATCTACAGTTCTAGATCTATACCTCTAGGGTCAACACAGCTCCAGGTCTTCCAGCTGGACTCTAGGGATCAGGCTGACCTCTGACCTGACTGAAACCAGGTGGTCAGTTTCCTTAGAAACAGAATCAATAATCTGATGTTCCTGTTTTTATGTGACGGTTTTTATCTGCCTTGTTGCTGAAATGTGTCACTAATAAACTTGATTGATTCATTTCTGATCAGAGCTTCTCCACCTCCTGGCTGCCGTTAATCTGCTGAATTATCTGGGATTTGTTGGGACTCCAGGAATTATTTGAGCTTCAGAAACTGGAAACATTATCCTGAAGATCCAGATGCTAATGACGCTCGTAAAGTTTCCATTTCATCAGTATTGTTGTGAAATATGTTGAAAAACAGAATCATTAAGTCAGAGTTTGGTTTAATTCTGTGATTTCTTTGTTCAAAATAACTTTGGTTATTTTTTTCCTAAATGTTTTTCGCTGCATTAAAAGTTTCACATTCTGAATGCAAACAGGATTCAGAATCTGAATCTGAAGACTTATTTTAATATGAATTTATATTTCTGCTTGCTCTGCTCATAAATTGACAATAAGTTATGCAAACAGTGACACCTACTGGACAAAGGTGAAATGATCTTATTAACAGAAATTGGCTTCAGGTTTTGCTGAACAATTTAGTTTCTTAAACAATGTTCATAATTAAAAAATCTGTGTGAGCGAAATGAAATGATTGATTTCAGATATTTTGGTTCTGGTGAATAAATGAGTCTCCCCTGTTTTCTGACCATGACAGTAAATCTGTAAAACTTTAATTATCTAGAATGTAAAGCTGTGAGCCTGAAGGCAGATATAAACAACCAGATCCGAAACTCGTACGGGTAACCCTGAAGCTAGTTAGATTTGGCTCAATCAACAGTCTGATCAGCAGAACTTTTTCCTTATACATAATGTGCATGACTTGATCAGTTGAGTCTAATCTGTAGTTTTATATTAACAGTTCTAGTTATTAATCTGGATATGTGCTAGTCTATGATAATCAACAAGTAGAAGATAATTGTTCCAGTTCTTGTATCCAGATCAGCCTGTTGGATGTTCTGGGTTAGAGGAGAAGTTCTGCCTCCTCCTGTTGTTAGTTTACAGCCAGGATCTGTTTATTCAGAGGAGTCTCTCACAAGGCCTGTGTTAAGATAACCTTTTCCTGAACCCATATAAGAGTTAGGGTCCTGTCTTGTGAGGACACCTGGAGAATCCAGGATCTCACAGAGACGTGAAATGAAGCACATGGTCACTCCTCCTCCAGGCCTCGCAAGAAAAGTCCTAAAATCATTTAGAGCATCTTCCCTTTGAAATGTGAAACTCCTTGTAGTCAGGGGAGCAGGACCCTCCCAGACTGCATACATTAGAGAAGAGACACACCTTCCTTTAAAAGTTTAGGAGCTAAAATAATGAATCAGATCGTTGGGGTGCGGCGGCACCGGCGCTCTCTGGAGACGCTTGTCTCTGTATTTGTCCATTTTTCTGTTTCTTTCAGGTGATTGATGTCTGTCTTGTGGTTTTGAGTTTCTGATGATTCTGGTGCTGTTGGTGTGATTTGATTGTCTGAATAAACTCTGGACAGTAGATTGATGTGTTTGTGCTTCACCTCGACCCGGGGAACGAGAGGAGACAACGAGCTCAAGGTTTAATAATTATCCTCTCAACAGTAAATTCAACCAAAACAAACATGCTTGCCTAGCGCTAGCAGGAGAAACGGCTACCAGGTGTGAAAACCTGATGGCTAGATCAGCTAATTTATTATAAACGTTTGTTATAAACAGAAAATAGAACAAAAAGAAACTTTTCTTAATCATCTGTTGGTCCAATAATAACAAGTCATTTTAATTTAGCGTTTTTGCTAACTTTGAAAACATTTAGTCGTATCAACAGCTAGCAGTACAGGCAGGTGAGTAATGATGCATTTGATCCTGTAGAGGGCGACATGCTACGTTGTGTTATTGCTAAATGTTGGGTTAGGGTTAGCAGGACTAACTAATGTTAACTTAAAGTTGAGTCCTACTCAAAGTAATGTTGATATGTCTAATATTTAAACATGTGCTTAAAGTTAAAACTAGCATCATTGAATTATCATTTCCAACATTACCCAGAATGCCCTGCTCAGCAGTCCACTTCCTGCTTTTGGAGCGGTCTCTGGTCCGCATGGCGTTCACATTCAAACCAAACCCAGACCAAGGTCAGAGGTCAATGAGCATTCACACCTCACTAACCGGACCAGACTTTGACTAGGCAGACGGAGCGGAGTCAGACTAAAGCGGACTGAACTGGGCTGGTGGGAACCAGTTTGACTGGAATCATTCCTTCTGGATTCTGGACTTGGCCCATTGTCATAGTGGAGAGCAGCACTGAGGATGAATTTATTTATTTCATAAAGCCGACGATGCTTTTTATTCTACATGGATATGTAATATTCCAGACGTAACCAGAGAGGGAGGAACACCTCCATCCATCCATCCATTTTCTTGCACCCTTGTCCCTTACTGGGGTCAGGAGGTGCTGGTGCCTCTCCAGCTGTCATTTCGGGCGAGAGGCGGGGTCACCCTGGACAGGTCGCCTGGACAGGTCACCAGTCTGTCGCAGGGCAACACAGAGACACACAGGACAAACAACCATGCACACACACACTCACACCTGGGGACAATTTAGAGGCCAATTAACTTGTCATGTTTTTGGACTGTGGGAGGAAGCCGGAGTACCCGGAGAGAACCCACCATGCACTGGGAGAACATGCAAACTCCATGCAGAAAGACCGGGACCGGGAATCGAACCCAGAACCTTCTTGCTGCAAGGCAACAGCTCTACCAGCTGCACCACTGGGCAGCCTGGGAGGAACACCTGTTAGGCATAATTTACAATTTTAATAAGTCACTTATCATCCAAATTATGCTTAACATATAAATATAAAACGTCACAACATCCAAAACAACATGAGCCACAATTCATTTTAATGTTTATAATTCAGTTCAATTCGTCCTGCTGCTCATGACTAAAAACAGACACGCGGCGTTCTGCAGGCCGGCGGAGCTGATCAGGTCCTTGGTGAGGAACTAGAAGGTCAACCAGGTGCTGAACTCTGACCTCTGACCCGCTCCTGCTGCTCAGCGGCCAGACGCAGGGGAGACGGGCCTCCTCACAGAAGCTGCAGAAAAGGAAACATGTTGCTGTTTGATCTGCAGAGATCTGAGTCAGTACTGCCACCAGGGGGATCCACCAGGGGAATCCAACAGGGGAATCCAACAGGGGGATCCACCAGGGCATGCCACCAGGGGAATCCACCAGGGGAATCCACCAGGGGAATCCACCAGCAGGATCCACCAGGGGGATCCACCAGGGGAATCCACCAGGGGGAACCACCAGGGGAATCCAACAGGTGGCGCCAACAGGTGGCGCCACCAGGGGTATCCACCAGGGGGTTCCAACAGGAGGATCCAAACTTTATTCATGACGTTTGGAGAAACTGAAGAGGAGCAGAAGTTCTGCTGAGGTTCTGGAGCCGGCCATCGGTTCTGATCTGATTGCAGCGCTGCACCAACCAACACTATTGATCAGAATGATCAGGTGAACTCAGCATCGTGTTAAACATTACATTTCTCCTGTTTAGCAACAAACACTCATTTTGCCTGAATCTGCCAGCATTAAAAAGCTAAAAAACAGTTTAAAATAAATTAAAATTAACATTTAGCTGCCAGAGCAGAGAAACACGGAAAGCTACAAATGTAGAAAACAATTTTCCAACTGGGATTTTCTCAGAATTCATCATTTTTTCTGTTGTAATAAAACCCAACGAGTGAAAGCAGCAGAACAGAAACTTTCCAGAAACTGGATCGGCTCCTCAGAAACATGAAACTGAAACTTCTGCTGAGGTCAAAGGTCAAGCTTCTGGTTTCTATAGAAAACACAAATGGAAACAATCACCTTCAGTCATCTCCACCAAACCGCCGATGTTCACCAACCTGAGCAGCGGGGTGGGGCGGCGCTCCACACGCCTCCTTCACACGCCGCCTCAGCGTCGCCCTCTAGCTGGAAACCATGGTAACAGGTGTACAGAGCCATCAGCTTTCCAGAACTGGAGGAAAACAGGAAATCTCCGTTGTGTATGGGCCGTGGCGAGCCACACCGCCGCAGGCCTGGAACAGGAGCAGGTTGTGCCGTCAGCATGTGGAACGTCTGGAGTCACTGGCTCGTGGCAGTGAACTCACTGAGACTCGGCTCGTCTCTCCAGGCCTCCAGGCTCATGGCTGGGACGGCGCTGCAGTGCAGGAAGCCGGCCGGGTACCGAGCCAGCCTGAAGGGATCCGCAGGAATCTCCTGGATGTCAGAGTTCTCACAAATGATCCGAGACAGAGAAGTTTTCCACAGCTGCTCCCGCTGCTGCTGGGTGAACACGCCGTCCGCTTCCCACCAAAACCTGGAGCAAAAACCCCAACGCATGAGCAGCTTCGGCTTTTAAATGAAGCCCAAACGTTTTCGTACCGATCTCCGTCACGCAGAAGCTTCATTTGCTTTCCAATCAGGCAGGCGAACAGCGGGCCGGTTCTGGAGCCGGGCAGGAAGTTTTCCACTAGTCCTCCCAGCCAAACGTCGATGTTGTCAGGATGTTGGTATAAATGAAGAATCTTCTCAGCGACTCTGCGATCTCTCACGACTTCTGCCAGGTCGTCCAACGTCGCGATGCGCTTCAGTCCACAGAAATCCCTCCAGTCGTTGTATCCTGAAAGTCATTCCAGCATCAAGGGATCTGTCTGCTTTTCTTTTGAAACATGTTTAGATCAAGTTAGTGGAGTTTAGCAAAGACTCAGACCGAGAAAACAACCACAGCTGGGGTTCCTCAGGGCCGCGTTCTTGGCCCACTTTCATCCAGTGCCTGCTCTGAACAGATGAGATTATTATGGTACTTATCCGACTTAGCAGCTTTATGTACCTGCATTTGCACTGGTTCTGCTTCTGCTCTGCATCAGAACCAGACTGGTTCTGGTTCGCAGAAGCAGCATTAAGCTTCTATGCTTAATGCACAGATCTGAGACAAACGTCCAGAAAACTGAAAAACTGCTGGAACACTGAGGTCCTTTAAATCCAGCTGCTTAGAGATGATTTGATCCATAATAACAGGAACATCATAAAGTTTATAGTCTGAATATTAGTTGTTCTTTCTACATTATTGCAGTTTTTTCAGTTTGTTTTATTTACTCCTAACCTGGTAAAACTCAGAACCCGTCCCCCCACCCGTAGGCGGAGGGAGGCTACCCTCTCGCTCACCGGGGTAAACCCCAACGTACAGGCGCCGAGATGGGGGGCAACAAGTATGCCCACTCCTGCCCGACGCCTCTCACCGCGGGCAACTCCAGAGTGGAAGTATGTCCAGCCCGTCTCAAGGAGACTGGTTCCAGAACCAGAGCCATGCGTCGAGGTGAGACCGACTATTTCTAATCGGAACCTCTCAGCCTCACACACCAGCTCCGGCTCCTTCCCCACCAGAGAGGTGACATTCCACGTCCCAAGAGCTTCTGCAACTGAGGATTGGACCGCCAGGGCCCCCTCTCCCGGCCACCACCCAGCACACAATGCACCCGACCCCTTTGGCCCCTCCCATAGGTGGTGAGCCCATTGGAGGGGGGACCCATGTATTCCTTTCAGGCTGAGCCCGGCCGGGCTCCATGGGAAAAAGCCCGGCCACCAGGCGCTCGCCATCGTGCCCCCCCTCCAGGCCTGGCTCCAGGGAGGGGCCCCGGTGACCCGCGTCCGGGCGAGGAAACCCCAAGTCCAATGTTGTGGTACATCATCAGGGGTCTTGGGGCTGCGCTTTGTCTGGTCCCTCGCCACAGACCTGCCTGCCTTGGTGACCCTACCAGGGGCGTAAAGCCCAGACAGCATAGCTCCGGGGGTCACTGGGTCACTCAGACCCCTCCACCACGATGAGGTGGCAGCCCAAGGAGAAGTTAATCAAAAATCATTCGATATATTTCCCAACTCATTTGAAATTTGTCCCAAGTTTTTGTCAACACCGTCAGACATATAAATAATGTAAATAAATCAGGCATTATTGGGGGCACCAGCAGCTCTGAGGACCCCAGGACCACTTCCTGTTTCTTCCTTTGCTAGCAGGGCTTAGCAGCTCCGGTTAGCTCATGATATTCTTTAGCTTTTTCTTCGTTTTATTCCCAAGTTGTTCGTCACACCCATAACTGACAATTTACAAACTTTTGATGAAATTTTGTGAAATAAATGTTTAATTTTGCTTTACTGTAAATATTTCATGGACCTGATGATCTGCAACATGGCCGCCTTCAGAATAACAGCATGTAAATTCAGGTAGTTTGGCATTTCATCAACTGTCAGGGTTTTAACTGGCAGTGAGACTCTTTCAGTGTTTGTTTTGATAAATCTCACTTAAATGTGCAGTTAATTCATTTTAAAGTATTTTACATAAATAGCATCACTTCACATGCAGCAAGTATTTCTTTTTACTCAGTAGTTTATCACCTTTGGTTTTGTGTCAACTCCACCAGATGGACTTTATGTTGTTTTTGATTAAAATAATATTTCTTTTGTTTAGAAGCATCTGTCTGTAAAACTGAGTGAAAATATTATTAATAGGGTCATTCAAATCATTTCATATTTATTTCTGTCAGATGGTGACAAAGTTCTGGGTCAGGCCCATTAAAAATGTCATTTTCTAAACAATGTTGCAACTGGTAGCCTGGACCTTAGCACCTTTACATCTCCAAAACATTATTTGTCATATTTTAATACATAAGCTTGAGGAATAATTTAATTCTTTTTGGGGAGAAAATTTAAACCCATTTTGTCCCTCTTCTCAAGAATCGCTGATAAACAACATTTTTGAAGGTAACGCAGCAAAGACATCAATAACACGTCCCCTTTAATATAATTTGGTCCATTCCAGGAAACCAGTTTTTTACTGACTGTTTCTGCTGAAGATGAGCCAAAGTGATTTTTTGTGATGAGATCCTGACCCGGCAGTCCGTGGTCCCGCCCCCTCTGCAGGTTCAGGGCAGCCAGATCCAGGTTCTGCTTAGAGTCCAGAACCAGCAGCGAGTCCGTTACCTCCTCCACCATGAGGGAGTCTGGAGCCGTCACCGCCGCCGCCGTGGCAACCATGCCCCGCAAGGTTGGCTCAATCCCACCTGCACACACAGGCACCAAACTATTCAAGTACAATGTAAATTAAATACGCCTACCTACTGATGTTAGGATGTTTCACAACGGGAATTATACAAAAATCATTTCCTGAAACTTCAGGAAAAGATTTTTTCTTTGCATATCAGTCAATCTTATTGGTCAAAACTTGGACCACAAGGAGGCCTGGTTGGTTAAATGAAACACTTCCTGTACTGTGTATACTTGCAGTACCACCTCCAACAAGCAGGGGTCATTACTGAGCACACACACACTTTCCCAATCGTTGCTACCTAGTTGGAAAATAGTTTTATCATAAAAGACATCATTTCATGATAATGATGATGATGGGGCCCATCACAGATACTTTGAATTTCAAAGTAAAAACATGTTTAAATGAACCGTTTTCTGAATCTCTGAGCCACAAAAAGTTATTTTAATCTCAGAAAATCTGTTGGTCCAGCAAATATTATAACTTATATTTCCTTATAATATAATTTATAAGCAAATTATATTATACTCATAATAAATATTTCAGAGAATATGAGAAAAAATCCCTTTATTCTATATTTCTAGCTTACATATTGGGAGTGTTCTCTGAGATCTGGTTGGCCCCCTGACCCCTGACCCCTGAGCCGTTTGTTTCCATCGCATCGTGAACAGACTAACGTTTTGTCTCCATGTTGGCAAATGACAGAAATAAAACCTTTTTTTTAAGGTTTTATTGGCTCTAGTGGCCTTTATTTAACAGTTAATGGACAGGAAAGAGGGAAATGAGAGACGGGGAAGACATGCGGCAAAGGTCTCCAGGCCGGGAATCGAACCTGTGACGGCTGCGTTCAGGACTAAGGCCTCCTCCGTATGTGGGTGTGCTAAACCCCTGCGCCACTACAGCACTCAAACCACCTTTAATTATTGTTTTGTTGATTGTTTCAATAGTACACTATTAATTAAAATGTACATGTAAATATACAAGATTAAACCAAGTGGCTAATTTCCATCCACAGTCCCACCAGCAGGTTGATGGATCTGGTGTTTGAAAAGCAGCTTCAGTACCAAACACAGAAACTCTTCATGGAGGAAAGGAGGTGATAAAACTGGTTCGGAGTTTTTTTTCTATATTCAATCATTTTCACTAAGTTGATAAGTTGAATAGAGTTAGCATAGCGGCGTTAATAATAGAGTTGGACACAACTTCAAAAAATGAACTTCAGTTTTAATTTGGTGAATTGACTTTGCAGCAATTTCTCCTGAAACTCCAAATATAACGTTGTCTCTTCCTTCCTGTGGTTCTCCGGAGGTTTCCATGGTTGCCTTAAAGGAGCACTGACCTTCTTTAACGATCCTCCAGGGACTGAAGAGTGCCTGCTGAAGTCTCAGGTGGGGGAAGCGCCGGTCTTCCCGGAAGCTCTCGTTCAGCCTGCTGAGGATCGGAGGAATGGTGCCGTGGCCGAACCTGAAGGCGGCCGTGGCGAACACGTTGGAGGCCGAGCCATCCACCGTCGGGTTGTACCCGCCGTAGGGCCCGATGTGCCGTTCAAACGACTCCACACCAATTATTTTAGGAATATAATCTCTGATCGTTATTATCTGGACGTCAAACAAGAAAGAAAAGGGATTGGAAAGACTGAAACTACTTCAAAAAGTCTAAATCTTTTACCAAGGCAGGTTTGATTTGCTCCAAACCAATTGGACAATATGACCATTTGACCCCGTGAGAGACAGGTGGGGGATGAAGATCACTCGCTTTGACTGAGCCAAAACTTTGATGCTTTTCTCTGCTCAGATTGTCTCCCCTCTGGATTTTGGCAGCTGAATATCTCAAAGGTCTTTAGTAGGAGGCGATGATTTGGAAAGATCCAGGAACTTTAGAAAAGAAACTTCAGCTCTTTAGTGTAAGAAAGGCTCTTTTCACACCTGATGGTCCAGGATCTACTGGAACCAGAACTTCATTTGCTCCACCTCCAGCTGCTGTGGTTCTCTGAGTCAAACCAACCTGTTCCCCTCCTGTCCTGTGGAGGCCCCTCCTGTCCTGTGGAGCCCCCTCCTGTCCTGTGGAGGCCCCCTCCTGTCCTGTGGAGGCCCCTCCTAGCTTGTGGAGCCCCCTCCTAGCTTGTGGACCCCCCTCCTGGCCTGTGGAGCCCCCTCCTGCTTGTGGACCCCCCGCCCCCTCCTAGCTTGTGGACCCCCCTCCTGGCCTTCCATTGTTTCCACTGAAGGAAACAACACAAAAACTTCTGAAGAAACTGAGAGCAGTTTCTTCAGAACTGCACTCAGTTCTTCAGTTTCTATCTTGTTTCACCAGAGGGAAACAAGATGGAGGTGTCAAAGGTTTGTCGTTGGAGGATTTCTCTTTAGTCTTTGGTTAAAGACGAGGAGCCATTTCTGCTGCTAGCGGTAGGCTAGCATGTTAGCATTGGTTGTATTAGTCCACTTCCTGCTTTGGGAGCGGTCTCCCGTCCGCTTGGTGTTCACATTCAGCCCAACCAGAGTTCACTTCAGCTGAACCCAGACTGAGGTTTGGAGGACCAGAGGTCAGAGGTTGATAAGCGTTCACACCTCACCAACTGAACCGGACTTTGACTAGACAGACGCACTGTAGTTGGATTGAAGCGGACTGAACAGGGCTGGTGGGAATGATGCAACTTAAAACCTATGGAACATTGTTTTGCTTTTGAGGAAATAAAAATGAACTTGTTCTAAAAAATTGAGTCAGTTAATTATTTCCAAGTCGCAGCCATTGCAGCAGCATTGTTTACTTTAGCAGCTTAAAATAAGCTTAATATCTTCAATCATTTCTTTATGAGTTTTCGATGAAGTGAAATGATCTAGATACATTGTTTAGGAATTGAAGGGTAGCTGCTCACTTCAGACAGAAAATCAACAATTATTAGCTTGATGTCTGAAAAGAGAAAACCGTCAAGCAATGTCTAGGACTGCGGTTCCCTCAGCCGACCTCTGACCTACAATCACAAAGAAACAGCAACCAGTTAGTGGAGAGGAAGGGCTGTGACCCAGCTACCATGTAACCGATGAAGACATAAGCCAGCAGAATGTGCTTGCTGCTGGTGGGGACGTGATTTCCATCATTCACACCCAGTCATGGCCCTGATCTCATCTCAATGTGGCTGGCAAAGAGCAATGTGGTTAAAACAATGCTGCAGGGTTTCTTCTGCTCCCTCCAACCATTTTTCACAGTTGGTTTTGCTCCAGGTTGCCTCTGAACAGAGGAACACTGATCTGACACCCGGAGAAGGTCCAGCTTCATCAGGCTGCTGAGCCTTTTCAGGTCTTTGAGCTCCGATGGCGGCAGAAGACATGACGCTCTCAAAAACTGCAGACTGACGGTCTGCAGCATCAGATGCAAAGCTGTGAGGATCTTCATTTCCTCAGGACGTCCAGTCTGCTCTGTTCTTGCTTATGCATCCTGACTGCTTGGTTTACCTTCTACTCGCTGCTGCTCTGGGGTATTTAAGGCGACTGATTGTCCTGAAACATTTCAAGCCAACATGAGAAGGTTCTCTGTTTTAGGATGTGTCTGAAGATCTTCCACCATCATTAAACTGGTTTTGTTGCTGCAGCAGATTCCCAGTGTAGAACCAGAAGCTGACAGCAGTTATTTAGGCTTCTGACCGGTTTGTTCTTCATGCCGTGTGCTGGTCGCCCACTGACCGTTCCTGAGAATAAAGCTGCCTGGCTTCCTCAGTCTGATAAAAACGCTTTTCGTCCACATTGTGGACGAGGAAATGTAACCGTTCTGCTGAGCCAGAACACATTTCCACATTTAGTAAAGCAGTTTCTGTTTTTCTCCTAATTAGAGATGCTGGCCACATCAGCTCAAACTGAAACGATTAAAGAAATATTGTGTGTTTAAAAATAGCTGCTTTGAAAAGATGCTGGGTGACCTGCATCAAACATCCAGTTACCATGACGAGTTTCCACCCAATCAGGTCGAGTTTACAGATGTAATCAAGTCAGGCTGACTGATTATGTAACAAAGTGTTTTTATTCCTGATGCATAAAAACCGGCTTCAATAAGACACTTGGTAATGAGGATCTACATTACTAGTTTAATTAATAATTGCAATTTTAATTATTCATAGCTAAATGTGACTTAGTAAAGCAGAACACATAATGAATAAACATGAATTACTCTGCAGGCGTGAAGGCAACAAGAAGCAAACATTACTGGCGTGTATGTATATATTTGAGCCTGTATGAAAATATAGTAATATAATATAATTTATATACTATTTTAATAAATACTCAAGTATTTAATAAATACTCAAGTATTTATTAAAATAGTAAAAACCTGATCAAAAGGTGTTCTTGAATTTTTGAGTCTTTATAATTATTTTTATTTCTAATGTTTTCTTGCTAAGTTTCTTCATCTGTGTGTTTTTGTCTCTCCAGTCGTTCTCATATAATCCAAACTCGGATCCCTGACCTTCAAAATAAAAACCATCTAAATCACGAATCATAAGAATAAAGTCTGTTCATTAAATAAGCTGTAAAAACAGGATTCATGGTTTGACCTTTGAACTCTTCATGTGTAATTAAAGGCAGTAGCTTCGGCTCAGCTAATGGTCGCCTGTTCAATGATTCCTTTAGCTCAAGCAGGAAACAGGAAGCAGCTTCACTTCCTGCAGACATAAACACCATCTGGGGTCAAAGTGCACAGCAACCCTTCAATCAACATGCTTCAAGTTAGCTCTCTAGCATTAGCTTCTGCTAAGCAGCATGTTGGTGTAGCCCTGCAGCTAGCGGGACTGTTTATGGTTAGTGCTTTAGGTTTAGTGCAGCTAACTTTTAGTTAGCGGTCCACCCAGGCAGTCGGACCTGGTTTTATCGATAAACACAAAAACAAATCGCTCCCTGTTTTTATTTAGGGGCATCAAACTGGTGATGTCGGTGCGTGAGCTGCAGCGCTCCTGTAGGGGGCGCCGGACTCTCACCTGGTGCAGGGCGCCAACGATCTTGCGTGCCTCCTGGAACACGGCCTCGGGGCTCCAGTGCTGGTTGATGAGCTGCAGAGTCTCTGCCAGGCGGTTGTGCTCCCGGAGCCACAGCGTATGCAGAGCGACCAGAGGCAGGCCCTCGTTCACCCGGCCGTCTCCGGCCCGGAAACACTCCACTCCCCGGCCGCGCCCCGCCGCGCCGCACGCCGACGGCGTCTCCGCCACGAAGGGCAGGTAAGGTCTGCCCTGCCCGTCCCGGAAGCGGCCGTTTACGGCCAGCTTCCCGCTGCGGCCGGAGAGGTCGCGGAGGTCGCTCTGCAGCTGCGGCGTGTGGCCGTACACCAGAGAGGCGTCGATGAAGGACGAGGCGGCGTTCAGCTGCTGCCGCTGCAGAGCCCGCAGCATGCCGGAGCCGGACCTGGAGCAGCAGGCCGGCGTGGAGCGCCGGAACGGCATGCAGAGGGAGTCCTGGGTCTGAGAGCCAGGCACACGCCACAATGTAATCAGATTACATATCGTACTCGCTGATCTACGAACGGATTTCAGTTCTTTGCCATTGAGCAGAATCACCTGGATGGGGAAGCAGGGATGCAGGTTTTCACACGACGTGCGGCAGTCCCGCTGCGTCCAGGAAGCGGCTCCGCTGAGGCTCTGCGGGGTCAAGGTCACATCATGGTCGATGTACTGACCCCAGTCCGCCAGCAGCTGGGAGTACGCAGCGTCTGCGCCCTTACAGGAAGTCCTCACCACCTCCCTGCTCACACGCCACGGCTGCGCACACAACGCCGTCAACACACACAGCCAATCAGCAAACACTGACAACACCTGGAGGTTAAAACCAGATCATCATTTAAAAGCTGCAGTAACTTCTATAGAAATATTACTTTATATATTTGTTGAAATCATCAGCATGCTATGCTAAGAGAAACAACCAATCAGAACAAGGAGGAGGGTCTTAGTGCTGTCAATCATGCTCTAGCCTGTTGTGGATGCTAAAGCGAGTTAGCATTACCACTGATGATGGCAGGTAAATGTTTTTCCTGGGAGTCATTTCTTAGCAATTAGCAACTTTAGCAGCAAGTACATGAGGGTGATTGACAGTGCTGGGCCCCGCCTCCCGGCTGCGATTGGTTGTGTTTGATCAATATTTTCACAGATTATCTGTCTCAGATTGACAAGGTGAGTAAAACAGTTTTTAATAAACGTCTCAAGTGAAGCTGTAATTAGAGAAACACTCAGTTTCTCATTTATTCTCATTTCTGCTCCTGATTCGATAAAAGGTGGATCTGAGCGGCTCAGATCCAGGACCAGACTGCACCTGGTAGTTATCTCCTCAAACCAACGGCGGTCTGGACTGAGGAACAGAACCGCTGCCCGACCTTCTTCTGAGCAGCTGGTACTCATTTCAGCCAGTCGTTACCAGCCTGCCTATTGGTCTGACTCATATTGCAGCCGGTTTCTGTGCCCCACCCCCGCCACGCCACCGACCTGCCCCGCCCCCGCCCGGCTCCGCTCCGGCCCCGTCACAGCCCACCCCCCGCCTCGACCCGGACCCGCCCTGCTCCAGCCTGGCCCGGCTCCGCCCCCGTCCAGGCCTGTCCAGGCCCGCCTCTACCTTCTCCCAGATTACCGGGGGCAGCTGGGATCCGTGATGGAGCCGCTGGGGGTCCCAGCCTCTGGGTTCTTCCTCTCCGTCCTCATATTCAGCTGGAAGCCATCGGACCAAGGCCGTGTTGGCGGCGCCCCAGTCAGGATTCTGTCTGACAGAATGAAGACACCGGTTGCTCCACTTTAAACCGACAGATTCAACAGGAAACATTTCAGACTAAATGACCTTTAACCCGATTCATCCTGACAGGATGCAGTAAAACCTTTAGAGCAGTTAATCGCCGTAAACCCCCATCAGCTACACAACATTAGCATGCTAGCCCTTCATTTTCCCCATCAGCCACTTCAATTTAAAGGATGATGATCATTTTTCAGGATGGCTGCCATATTTGAGCTTTTTAAACTAACTATTGTCATAAAATGTTGCCCATTTTCATGACTTCATGTCTCAAATGTTTTCTACTTTGGTTGTCATGTTCATAAAACTAATAAAATGAAGGAGAATCAGAAACTGATGTTATGTTAGCGAGTCTCACACCAGGAAGGACAAGATGAGGGACGGTCCACTTAATGGCTAGCGTTAGCTTCTGTTAATATGTTATGTGCTTAGCAGTTTAGAGTTAGCTCCTGCTAACTTTTTATGTATTCAGCAGGCTAATGTTAATGTTCAAATTTTTTTAAGTGCAATAATTTTTTTAGGTGTTTAGTGGTTTAGTGCTAGCTTCCAATCACCAACACGGTTAGCATTAGCTTCTGCTAAAGTTACATGTATTTAATGTAGAGAAGCCTGACCCGAAGCCTGACCCTGCGGCGCGGCGGTTTTGCTACCTGTTGTTGCAGACTCCTGATATGCTGCGGTATTTGTCATGATGACTTCCTTCACAGACGGCTGGATCCGTTTCAGTCGGACACTGAGACAGCTCTGCAAGCAGCTCCAGGTTTTCCCGTGACAAAAGCTCTGACACGAGCAAAAACATAAAGTCACTGCAGCTCAGCGCCGCTGCAAACGAGCGTTAAAATGTCAGAGTTTATGGTTTCTATGTGATTTTGGTCGCACAGCTAGAAATGAAAGAAGCTGATTAGAAATATGGCTGCACCTGATGCTGTGAAGTTCCTGTTGTATTTCTGCTTTGCTGTGTTTTTCAGGATCTGCAGGGCGGCGTGGAAAATCTCCCCGGACCTGGAAATTTCCTGAGTTTGGGGCTGGAAGTGAAACCTGAAGCCATGGCTGCAGAGAGGAGCTGCTCTCCATCTGCGGACAGGAGTTGGAGGTTAAAACAGTTTCAGTTTCAGGCCGGTCCGGTCCAGTGGTGGTCTGGGTTGGGTACCGCGGTCTGGAGGCGCCGTCAGCGTCCTGAAGACACGAGACCAGAAAGTCTCTGAAGGACGAGGCTGAAAATGAAAAACCCAGAACTTCAGACCTCTGAGCAAAGCCGACGTGTTTTAAATTAAAATGATTTACTTTCTTTATCTTGTCTTCCATTTTTCCAAACGGCTGCCGTGGTTGAACAGAGAATAAATGTTTGAACTAAAATCAGCTGCAGGTAAAGCCAGAGGTGGGCAAAGCTAACCAAATGGTTAGCTTCAAGAACTAGCTGAACCAGAATCACAGCTCCGCTAATGCTAAACCAACAGAAAATTAGCAGAAGCTATGCTGATCTGTTAAACACGTAAAATATTAAATATGACAAAAAACAGAATATTATGCTGTTAAATCTGGATTATTTTCTTCATTTGGTTCTTTGGAGCTAAAATTCCTTTTAGGATTTTAATTTGTCTGCTAATTGAAATCTGCAAATCACAGACAGAACATTAGATTAAATATTTGAAACTTAACAAGGATAAACTTTTTAAATTGAGACTTTAATACAGATATAAATGAAAAGATGAGTCTGAAACATAAACGTTTTCTTTCTCATATGAAATATTTACTCACAGCTGAAAGGAGTCGGTGGAATGATGCAGACCAACATCACCAGGACCAGATGGAAACATTTTTGTGTCTTCATGGCTCTTCTGCGTCGCAGCGGCTGAAGGTCTTTATGCAGACCTGAGGCAGGAAGCGCAGCGGGACGGAGACATGCTGCAGGTCAAAGGTCACAGCACCTGACTCCAGAGGGGCTCTTCATCTCACATCACTGAGCTGACTGTTGTTTTTACCTCTGCACGTTTCTGAGGAGACATCTTGGGGGCCGTTACCATGACAACACTGCAGGAAAACCTGGCGCCGCAGTTTCAATCTGCGAATCGCTCTCTAAACAGAACCGAGCCAGCAGAACCGAACCAGCAGGAGCTGATTGGTTAGAATACAACTGAAATCTGACTCAACACAAATGGTGTGCAGTTATTAGCAGCTGTTCTGGTCCCGAGGAATAAATCAAAAATGTATCTGAGCCTTAAAAAGCAGATTATTTATATAAGTAACTATGAACCTGGAACAGAAGAGATTACATTCAGAATTAAAAACTTTTCAACAACGCAGTTTTGAACTGCCTAGCCTGCGCAGGCTAGCTGCTTTTAGCACAGCAGTTGCTAAAAGCAGCTAGCCTACCTGTAGCGCAGTAGTTCAACTACAGCCGAACTACAGCGTAGTTACTGCGGTTCGGTCCTGTGACGGCTGCCTGGGTCTGGAGTGAACCGAGCCGGTTACCATGGAAACTCGTCCGTCATGACTGAAAGTGCCGGCTGGCGGAGCAGAGTGCTTGAAGGTGACGCGGGGCTTGACGCTGACAAAACCTCTTGATGCGATGACGTCATCAGAGCGTCAGGCTGGGTCACCTAGCAACACTTCAGGTCGATGGCAGCAACAAGTTCAGCTTCAGAGCTTTAAATTAATTAGTTTACAGCATTTCTTTGTTTTTATACTTTATAATATTAATAAATCAGCATCCAGTGAAAGTTTCTGAAAGATGAAAAGCTGCACAGAACCTTTCTGATTTTAGTGTTTATGTGAAAATAATATTTACTGCAGCAGCCAGAGCCGATCAGGAACATTCAACAGTAAAATACAGACGCCATAGAAACGGTGGATATGGCAGTGAATAAGAGCCATAAAATAAAAATAGGATGTTAATGTTTCCATGAGGTGAATAATCTGCACAATGTGATCAAACATGTTCTCCAGATTATAAACGCTGGTTACCATAAAAACATGAATATGATTATTTTAAAGGGGATTTTAAAGAATAAAATCCAGAATATTTTATATTTATGTGTAAAACAGAGAAATAGCAGCGGCAGATTTTTATAAAGATAATTCACAAGTAAAAAGGCAACAGAGCAAAAAATTAATCAGTTGAAGGAAAGTTTTTAAAGCAAAAATAGTTTTAAGAAATGGAGCATTTTTATAATGCAATTAATGTCAGTAATGAGCAGATAAATATGAGCTGCAGGCAGCTGATCTGTAAACTGGCTTTTCTTTATTGAAACAGCAGGAAATATGTGATTTATTGGTGAAGCCTGGAATATTAATGAAGCAACAAAAAGTGAACAGCAGCAGAGTGAAATTTCTTAGAAAAGTGTTTAATCTTCTGCAGTGACGCCTCTGCAGGCTGGAACAAAGTAGAAAACGAGTCGCTCACATCGGCCAATCAGACGGCGGCTCAGGGAAACAAGGAACAGGGAGAAGTGGAGACGGATTCCCGTTTCGTCTCCCAGCCAGATGAGGAGCCGAAGAACAAAATGCAGAACCATTGGAGAGTTCTAGCAGAGGCGGACCCAGCTGGTTCCGTCTGACCCAAATCAGTCCCAAATATTTCAGAAAATATGACCAGAAATGAACCCAACTGGCTTCTTAGCTGGAACTGATCTTTTGCTCCAGCGACGGTCCAGAAAGCGCCTGCTGTATTCAGCCTGCTGCCAGGTGTAAGCAGCTCTGCACCGGCGGCAGCGTGTTCCCGCCAGCTCTGCCTCATGTTCAAATAAATAAACTTTTTCAGCTGATAAAGTCTTTATGATGAATAAATCTGGATCTAAATGTTTGGAAAAATAAAGTGTTTGTTTTCAAATCTAAAGACCAAACAAAGCAGCCATTTCCTGTTACAGCTTTTAGTTTACTAATATTAATAAAATCATTTATTATGACAATTACCTGGCAGTAATAATCTGGAACTTGATGTTAATAATTAATGTATTATTAAATAATAAATCTGAATTATTATTTTATGACGTAATAATAAACATTAGATCAGAAGCAGCTGCAGTTTCTATTTAAAAAGTTAGATTTCTACTGATGCAGCATCAAACCAATATTAATGTTCAATTATTTGCTTCCTAGTTATGATCCTATTAACATATTTCATGATATGACCCAATAATTTGTTTTATTTCTGCATCTTTACCCCTGCTGCTGTAACAGGAAGTGCTCTCCGACCCAAACTCTTCATTCAAAATAAAAACTAAACTGAAAATATTCGCCTTCATGTTCCAGCCTGGATAAAAACCGTCTATGTGAGAACAATCTACCTTTACAGACGTTTATAGAAAAACATCCAGGAACAGGAACGTTTCTGCTGAGCTACAGGAAGTTTAGCTGCTGATGTGCGCGGCGAGGCTCTGGCCGCACAGGAAGCCGGGCTCCATGGACGCCACCTTGGCCGCGATGAAGGAGTGGATGCAGTGGAGGACCGCCGTCAGGTTGGCAAACTCCAGTTCCTGACAGGAGAAGAAGGAAGAATCACAACATCATCAGAACTCAGGATTTTATGCTTTAAATGTTATCTAGTCGCCATTTTTCTTCACAAAATGGAGAAAATTTGACATTATTTCCATTTGAAAGACGAGGCCAGACGACTCCCAGGGCCTTCTGCAGTGAAACGATAAAATCCTCTAAAAACTCTGAAAATCCCTGATTTTAACAATTCAATCATCAAATTCCTGTCAGGGCGCCCAGTGGAAACCATCTTACCACTGCAGCAGAAATTAACATTATTTCTGGAGGATCAGCCAATCAGCATCAAGGAAAACTAAAACTGCTCCTCGATTGGCTGCTCTATTAGCCAATAGCGTGTCAGCTAGCATCGCTCAGTTATTTACTTTAGCTTTAGATATTCTCTATGAAAGGTATATAAACATAAACAATAAACATTTATTTGTAAATATGTTTATATATAAAGTCTTACTGTTATTAATTCTTCAAGTACTTTGGTGACTCATGTCTATGCTTTTATTTTGAAGTACTTCCTTTTATTTGAAGGAGGTTTGTTCCATTTGTTTTCTTCTGTTTGCTGTTGAGACTGGAGCCATTGATGATGTCAGTAGTGGTATTAGTCACCTGACATGAATAGGTGGAGGTTAATTATCACTACTGGCAGAGTTAATCAGCTGCTGGTGTTTATCGATAGCTTAGTTAATGTCGACTTTATTTTGGCGTGGTTGAATTTGTTGAGGCTGTCTAGCGTTTTGAGCTGCGACCAGTTAGTGCTAGTTTGCTTCCAAGTTTTGCATCTTTTAAATCCAAACAGCCCTTTTCCAGAGGGAATTAATGTAGAAGTTTTTTATTTACTTTTGAATTGTTCTCTTTATATTCATACAATAGTAATTAATTGTATATTCCTGTGTTTCAGAAACTGCTTCACTTTATTTGCACCGTTGACTTACATCAGTAAACCTATTTCAACACCTGATGCCCAGCATTAATCTGACCGAAGCCCTGTAGTGGTCAGTCAACAAACTCCTCAACACTTACAAACAAACAAGTTCAAAAGTAAAACTTTCACTAGTATAGCACATTTTGAGCATTTTATTTCCACAAAACAGGTTAATGTAAAAAAAACAACAACATTTTAACATTTCCAACTATTATCCTACAGATTAAAAATATAATGAAAGGTTCATTAATAACTCATTTACTCTAAAATCAGAGACAAAACAGGCTTTCTTACCTTCATTTCTATTTGGTTGCTGTCAGCGTTCTTGAAGAGCAGCTTGACTCGGGTTTTTCCGTCGTCAGATGAGCCTTTCAGCTGAGAGAACTTGTATCTCCACAGAACTGCCTGCAGGGGGAGAGCCAGGTTCAAACAGAACCACTTCCCGTTCCACCACCGAGACCCAGGGGGCGCTGCTGAATGACTGCTGAGGCGCCATGGCTGCGCCACAGATTCCACAGCCAGGAAATAACACGGCTATAGGACAGCAGGAAGAGGAAGAGGTTTACCTTTGAAGTCACATCTGAGCAGCTGAACCCGGATCCAAAATCCAGCGTGAAGCTGAGAACGTTCCCCTGGCTGCTGCACATGTAGCTTTTAGACTGAGGAGCAGAAGAAGAAGTTGACCGCCATTAGCCAGCTAACAGCTTCGCTAGCCCAGCTAATGGGGACCCTAAATAGTAAACAATAAACCGCCCTGCTGAGCAAAAAACTCCACATCAACCTAAACTATTTTCAAAGTGGCGATGAGCCACAGATCTAGCAACTTTTTTTAAAAAGCAACTGCTGATGACTTTTTCAAAAGTGGCTAGTAACTTTTTCGTCCAGAATAGTAACTAGCAACTTTTTTTCTAAAAAGTGGCAGATCATTTGAAGTGAGAGGGTTTTCTACCCAAACGCAGCGCTGTGTAACGCTAACGCTAACCAAACCGCTAAATATTAAAATCAGCTGTAGCACCACGGTTCAGCCTGTAGAGGGCAACACTTTGGACAGAAACATAAAGATAGAATTTAGTTATTTCATCTGCAAAGAAAAGCTGATTTGATGTTAAGTGAAACTTAAGCTTGTAAGATGCAAATAATCCTGAAGTGAAATTAAAATTTTTAATAATAAGTGTAAATAATTTATCGGTCATCAGTGAATCATGAAGCTCCTCCGTCTTGTCAGAATTACTGTTCCTCTTTCTGTTTAATCTGGAGGGAGGAGAAAGTTTCTGTCTGTCCACCCTGCAGTCCATAAACATGTCCAGGGTTAGCTACAATGCTAAGGCTGGCTGGAATGCTAAGTCTAGCTAAAATGCTAAGGCTAGCTAAAATGCTAAGACTAGCTGGAATGCTAAGGCCAGCTGGAATGCTAAGGTAAGCTAAAATGCTAAGGTTAGCAGGACTGGAACAAACTAAACATTTTAGGAGACATTTGGATCCGTTTGGTTCTGTTTGCCGACCCGGTCCACTGCGCCTGTATGCCGGCGCTCACCCCGACTCGCTGCACCTCCAGGAACACGGCCCTCTGGAAGGACTTGTCCCAGGTTGCCAGGTCTGAGGCCTGCTCCACCCTGAAGGTGTGGCTCTGGCCGTGGCCCACCAGGATGCTGAAGCAGAGCGGGTCGCCGTCCGGCTGCTCCGGGGAGCCATGCAGACCCAGGAAGAGCCGCGCCTGCAGCCAGCAGTCCTCAGCCAGCCACAGCTGCAGCAGGAGGGGAGAGCATCACCTGATCAATAACCTGATCAATAACCAATAAATTGGAATTATTACTCAAGTATGTGATTTATTACTTAATTTTTACCATATTTATAAAACAGAAATATGTCAACCTAAATATTTTGCTAATATGCAAAATCCCTTGCCGATAACAGGAAATGGACTACCAAAATAAAAGCTGGTTCTTCAGAAATAGGAAACAGCATTGTTTCCTGTTTCTTGTTTCCTGTTCTGATAAATAATCTTGTCAAAATAAAAGCTGATCCAGAGAGAAACATTTGAAGGATTCAATTTCAGCTTTTATTTTGGTAGTCTGCTTTCACTTATTGACAAGGTGAATTAGCAAATTAGCTTTAGCCTGCTAACTAAATGTTTAGTTTCAAACTAAGTGCATGAGCTAAATATTTTACTCTAAATTAATGTTTAGCTTGTTAATAAATATTTAATTTGAAACCTTTATAAACAAATGAATAACATGGTGAAAACAAACGGCTCAGAAAATCTGGTTTCTATTTCCACATCCTGATTTGCGGATCACAGCGAGAGCAGGAAACGCCACTCGGCGCTGATCCGACTCACCTTATGAACCTTGAAAAGAACCTCATAGAGGTTGTATGTAGTTTCAGGGGTTCCCCAGTCGGTGGCGCCGACCTGAGAGAACATCAGGAAGTTTGATGAGCTTCAGAAACGAAAACCTGTCTGACCTGCGTCACTTAAGACCCTGAATAGCTCCGGCTCGAGTTGTTGGTACCGGCGGCCGTCTGAAGATATAAAAATATGGCCCTTTCAGCGCCAGGAACCTGAAGGCCGAACTCCTGCAGGGGGCGCTGTTCTCTGGAGACTCACACGCCCAGCCCATGTGGACGATCTGAGAAAACATTATACTTTATTACAGCAGAAATCGACAGACGTTACAAACAGAGAAAACATTTTTCACCTCACCTTTCATCTAAATATTACATGAATTTTTAATAATCTGAATATTTTATGACTAAATCCAGCCAGGAGCGATCTGACTGGACAGCAAGCAGCTGCTTACCTGATCATCAGACAGAGACGATTTATTCAGCATTTTAATCTGCAACAGAAACAGAAGTGAACAAAGTGTCACATGAACAGCTTTTATTTCTAAGATGCTTTAGGTCTCAGAGCAGCTTCCTGTTCCAACATCTAAACCGAGCAAAGATCAAATCTGAAGCAGATCTGCTGATTTCTGAGTTCCCAGTTCAGAGTGTTTGGCTCCGCCTCTTTAGGGATCCGCCCCCCAAAGAGGCGGAGCCCTAAAGGGGCGGAGCCTTTAACGGTTTGTTTTTGCAAAACCTGCTTTGTTTCTGTTATCGGGAGTCGTTTTGCTCCACTGTCGCCACATTCTTGGTCAGGAGGAGGGATTACTGAGATTAACTTTTACTAATCTGGGTTTTCAGATCCGTTTCTTCCCGGGTCGTTCTGGTCTTAGATCGAATCGCTGTCTCCACCCAGAGAGTCTATTTAAAGGTTGCAGGTCATTAAAAGAAGCACTCCCTCCTGTCTCCAAAAGCAGGAGAACAATTAGATCCTGATTGGCCGTTTAGCAATCACGCTCCTGGTGTCACTAATTAGCTGTGAATTAACGAGCTTTTAAACATGGCAACTGTGAGCAGAAGCAGCAGGACTGGAAATGAGCAAGAAGCTCCTCGACGCTCATTAATTAGCAAGAGACGAGTCAACGACGATCCATCAGAGCCTCGTTAACAGACCATCAGACTCAACGAGCCGATCTCAGAGCTCCGCCTGCCATCTGGACTCACGCTCTCCTGCGTCAGCTCGTCGATGTTCGCTGCGATCGCCTGCAGCCAGTCCGAACTTTCTGCAGCCGAGCAGAACTGCAGGACGCTGGAGCTGGACGCATCTGGGGAGAACAGCTCGAAGCAGTTGGACCTGGAGGAGGGTCAGAGGTCAATAGGAACAAACAGCCGCAGTTATCTTAGAAAACAAGCAGATTTTGATATGAATGTAATAAAAACATTGAGAGTTTCCTGAAGAAGAAACCGACGATCCAGTGACTCTGAGCTGAAATATACCCAAAAGCGCGACCTATGACCTTCATCAGACTTCCTGCAGACGCTCCCAAGATCATGGATGGACTAGCTAAAGTTCAGGTCCCAGCTGGATTCCTGCAGCGCCGCAGCTCAGCTCAACATGGCTTCTCATTAAACGCCTCCTACTCCAGGTGTCTTCAGCATCATGATGCTGTAGCAGTCTGTCTTGCAGCAGTAGAGAAGATGCCTCTGACTGAAGATAGTCTTGACACACTAACATACCGCAGTAACAAGTCCTGGATGACTCCACCAGCTGTTAGCTCGCTCTGCTAATCCACCTCCTTTGCTTTTGCTGCCTCTTTTCCATCTTTTGGCTCATAATGACGGATTGAGCGTCGGGGATGCTAATCAGCTGCTCCTGATTGTAGAGATGACCAAACACATCAAAAAAACTATCCAAAAGTAAAAACATTAAAATCTTCCTGCTGCATCCAGAACCAGAAGAAAAACATTTGACCAATCAGAGCTAACGTAGCATAGCCGCGACGCCATGCTACGCTGCAGGATGGCAGCTCCAGTCCTGCCATCCTGCAACCTTCAGATGTGTCTCTGCTCAAACACACCTGGATCAACAACCGGCTCGTTTCCAGCCTGTTGCAGAGAGGAGTGAAGGCTGCTGGGAATTCAGACGTTTTGGAGCTGAGCTCAATCTGAAAGCTGCAGGACGGTAACCCTTGGTGACCCCTGAGCTACTCCATGCATCTGAAGTGCTGCTTTTTCAAATCCAGTAATCAGATTAAAGTTTCTTACCCAAGTCACTGTGCGTTACTATTTTCTCTTGTAATGTCATTTATTTCCTCTTCGCGTCGCGTGTCTGCCGTTTCTATGCGACAGCAGCTGATCGCCATGACGATCGTAAACAATGGAGGGAGGAGAGCGATGCGCATTCTGTTGCTGGAAAACCAGGAACGATTGTTTCTGTCTAGTCCGATTATTACAAGCAGTTTTGGGCTTGTTTTTTCTAAAGTCACTTGCAAACTTGACGAGTTGCGGTTTTTGGGCTCGTTTTGAACGTGAAGTTACTCATTTGGGTTTGAAACTAAACCCCAGAATTTTTCTGACATCCAGTTAGTTTCAGTCAGACTCATTTCCTGGATGATCCGTCCCGCTGCGTCTTTGTTAATGTTTTCATAGTGTTTATTAAGACTTTTTAAACTTTTCTCCTGACAAATGAATTGGCTTTTTATCATATTTTAATGTCAATATATTTGCTGAGGACGACGTCGAGCTTCGCGCTCCAGAAAACTGCAAACATCGAGACGAATCTGAACAGCAACAAACGTGAAAACAGCCATGAATGAACGAGTCTGTAACCTAAACGCCGTTATAATTAATATTAAAATAAGTGTCACTAATCTGTGGAGCCGCAGGAGGAGCGCTGGGCTCTGACAGGGCCGTAACACAGAACCTGGAGGCTGGGGCCGGAGGGGGCCTAAAGTACCACTTAGAGTTCTCCAGTCAGTACTGGACCACATGCAAAAATGTCTAAAGTTTTTTTTGTCCTGTTGTAACCATTAAACCATTTCCCCTTCAGTTCAACCTTGTAGACACATTGTTCATGTTACCAAATAACTTGGAATTAAGTTTTGGCAAAGATCAAAGTGATCACAGGCGGTGGAGCGTTACTGTCTGCAACTGCTGCAAGTAACTAAAAAAGTTACTTTTAATGTAACTTTCCAAATAAAGTAGTCACTAATCTAAGTTACTTTTTCAAGGAGTAATCAGTAATTTCGTTACAGTTACTGGGAGCTAACTGGGTGCTAACTGGGTGCTAACTGGGAGCTAACTGGGTGCTATCTGGGAGCTAACTGGGTGCTAACTGGGAGCTAACTGGGAGCTAACTGGGTGCTAACTGGGAGCTAACTGGCATGCTAACTGGGTGCTAACTGGGCACTAACTGGGTGCTAGCCAGCAGCTGTGTTCACTGGCTGGTTATGGAACCAAGACAAAGATGTTGGAAGGATTTTTCTTCTTCTCTTTCATCGTTTTTGGCTAAAAAAGCAGAAATCCTGGAACCAACCCTGTCGGCTCGTTCTGGCTGAAATAATCTGGATCTGGATTATTTTTAGAGTTTCTGAAGAAAATGTTCAGCAGACAAAAGCCTCTCTGAGGCTCTTCTGTTCTGATGGAGACGGGCTGAAATGAATCCATCAGAATTGGATTGTAATCACAGCATGTTAGAGTGGCCGCTCTGACCTTTGAACCCGTTCTATCTCAGCATCAGAGAGTCGATTGATGAACTGAGTCCGACCCCCAGAGGTCAACGGCTCGGCGCCGGCACAGCCATACCTCAGCTTGTCGCTGCCGGCTCGCCGTCTGGAGACTCTGGCCATCCGCAGCGGCAGGCAGACGGCGTCCAGCCAGCGCTTCTCGTACTTTGGCTCATTCGCTGAGGGCGAAGGGGGCGGAGCCTGAGGGGGAAACAGAACAACCAATCAGCTTCCAGTCCAAACCATCGTCACTAACTCATTATTATTGCTTACTGCAGGGTGTCTATACAATAACACTGGAGGACGTTTATCTGTTTATCTTTTTCCTTCATTTAGCCTCTGGATCTGATCCAAGAAGGAAGGAGCTAAAGTTCATGATTTGCAGAGCGGAGAACGTCTTCCTCCTCTCTAATCAGGTGAATAAACTCTGTCCTGTCAGCTGATTGGCTGCTGAAGCAGGAAGTTGATCACCAGCTTTAAACTCCCTCTGAGCTCAGCAGGATTTTGACAGAACAAATGAAGGCAGGAAAACCCTGAAATATTATCATTATTATCATTATTTTCTCCAGCCCAGATTAAACCGAACCAGGCTGCGGATCTGAGCCGGCTGAAACTGTTCGCTGCTCGGAGGTGAATAAACAGTCTGGAGGCTCAACGCTACCGATTAGCCGCTAGCGGTTCTGCTGACTGGAACCTGCTGACCTTGGCTCGGTCCTGATGAACGGATCCTTCACATCGTCCTTGATCTGACCTGCTGCAGTATCACAATCATTTCAGTGATTTATGGATTCATAACAGGAAAACAAAATGTTCTGGACTCGGGTCGGACTCTGGAGCCCTGGGCGATTCTGCTCCAGCAGTTGGCAGCTGACCGCTAACAGGACCGCTACGCTAACTCTGAGGTCCCTCACCGTGTTGCTCAGATGGAAGCTGCTGTCGAAGAGCGGAGAGGAGACCCGGTTCTGGTCCAGCCCAGGAGAACCTGGGCAGCAAAACAAGGAAATCAGAGGAAATTTCACCAAAATATGACAAAAAGATAAATCCTGGAGGGAAGTTCTGGTCCTGCATCTCCATGGCAACAACATCAAGCTGAAACTCCCCATGCAGAACCACAGCAGCCATTTTAGGGCTGGACTTTCAGAACCATGCTGATAAACATGGCTGCTGGTTCTGGTTCTGGACCTCACCAGAACCCCAAAGTGTCTCAGTCAGAGGCCTCTTCAGAACCGCTGTAACACAGACCTCTACAGGAGAGCCTTTCACTAGAAACTTGGATGATTGGAGTCTCAATATTTCATCAATTATTGAATTTGATCTGGTTTCCTTCATCTGATCCGGATCAGAACCCCAGAATCAGACATAGGGAGGAAGAGGAGGAAGAGGAGAGGCCAACCAATCAGTCGGCTGGAGGAGCCGTTACCGAGCGGCAGCTTCAGGAAGGACGGGACTTCGCTCAGGTAGCGGACGGTGATGGTGACCTCATCGCCCGCAGTTCTCAGCAGGTGAACCTGCCGGCAGAAACACACCTGTCAGGTGAGACGGAGCAGCCACGTCTAAAACCAGGTAGAGAATCAGAGGGAAGTAAAGGAGCAGCTGTCATGGCAGCCATTAAGAGACATGCTCATCAGCTGCAGGAGGATAGAGAAGAGACGATTAGCGTTGTGATGATGATGAAGATGCTGCAGAACCGGGACAGCTGCAGGTCCACGATGAATGTCTCGGTTATGATGAAATTATTTTAAATATGCAAAAATAATCCTGATTCTCATTTTCTAGGATTCAGCATCAATTAAAAAATGAAACCAATCTGCTGTCAGTCTGATGAGCGACACTAAAATCACTTTTAGCAAACCTTCAACGAGTAGAAATGACGTCAATATGAGTTTATTAGCTATTGTTACTGATTGGTGGTCAGGAACTGCAGAACTCACCACTTCCTGGTGCGTGCAATGCTCCACGTTAATGCCGTTAACCTGCAAGACAAACACAGGGAGGAGTTACAGCCAGTTCACCTGCAAGCTGGATGAAATGAAGATTTTATGGGTGAAGAAACGTTTCCATAGCGACTGCTGACCTGCCGAGCAAAAAACCCAAAAACAAGAAAATCTGATCCAAAAACATTTCAGTTTTACTTTAGTGTGTAAAACTGATAAAACCTTCCATCTGTTATATTAACACATCAGTCGGTTCTTCACACCCACTGCGGAAGGTCCGGCGGGCCACTGGTGGCTCCAGAGCCGGAGGCTGAAAACCCCTGAGGAAAAATGTTGAATTTCTCCTTGTTTCTTCTGTTTTAATATGAGAAATTATTGATTTGTTTCTTCATAAATAAACAGAGGGCTGCCCAGTGGCACAGTGGGTAGAGAAGGTTCTGGGTTCGATTCCCGGCCCCGGGTCTTTCTGCATGGAGTCTCCATGTTCTCCCTGTGCATGGTGGGTTCTCTCCAGGTACTCCGGCTTCCTCCCACAGAAACATGACTGTCAGGTTAATTGGCCTGCGAGTGTGTGTCTCTGTGTTGCCCTGCGATAGACTGGCGGACCATCCGGGCGGGGCGACCCGTCTGGCCGGAACGTTGGCTGGAGGCACCAGCACCTTCTGGGTCAGAAGGTGCAATAAGGGACCAATAAGGGACCAGGGAGTATAGAAAATGGATGGATTGATGAATAAACAGATATGATCCATAATAAGTTCCAGGATCAACATTAATATTGATTCACTGATTGTTCTCCATCGATAAATTAACATATTAATAAAAACTGTAATTACTGTTGAGTCCAATTAGTTTCTGATGTTGAACTGAAGCATGGAGACCAAAAACAGGCTGAGCCTTATTATCCAGGGGCAAAGAGAAGCAGGAAGTGACGCAGGAAGTGATGGGCAGGAAGTGACACAGGAAGGAGCAGGGATGCAGGAATGAACAGGAAGTGATGCAGGAAGTGACACAGGAAGTGACGCAGGAAATGACGCAGGAAGTGATGCAGGAAGTGATGCAAGAATGATGCAAGAAGTGATGCACTGACCTGCAGCACGGCATCCCCGACGAACAGTTTCCCCGTCTGATCCGCTGTAGGTGAAAGGTCAGAGGTTAACGTAGCGGTTAGCTAAGAGTAATCACCTGGATATGAAGCTTTCTATCGAAGGCTCTGTTCAGGTTCTGGGTCGGTACCGGTATCCAACAGTTTGAACCCACAGAACCTGTCCACAGAGCATGTTAACGCCATTTACCGTTACTACGGCAACCCTGTACAGCTAAGTTTCTGGTCTAATTTCTTTTCTGGGTTAATAGTGAATGTTCCACAGTTTCTAATACAATAAAAAGAGGAAAGGACACATTAGGGCAACATTCAGGCAAAACAAAGACATGAGTGAAGGCGGTGACATCACAGGGCCATGAAACCAGGTCGCTCAGCCTCCCGGCAGAAGTCTCATATGATGTTGTTATCAAGGCCTGTCCTTGGGGGCGCTCAGCTCCACAGCTGCATGGATAGCAGGACAGGAGGCAAGTAGCGTTAAGTTTAAATACTTTTAAGGAGTTTGGAAATATGCAGCCCACCAAGGCAACGTGGGGGAAGCCAGTTCAGACACAGATTGTCTCAGTTCAGGTAGATTATAAATTTCAATCTTCCCTAAAGTCTCTCCAAAACATCTCAGTTCCCAATCCTCCAAATTAGTTTGGTCGTTCCACTGAAACTAGCATCTCCTCCGAGGTCGGCTCCATCCCGTTGGTGAGTTTTGTCCTCAGCTGGGCTGTGAGTCTCAGCAAGACTCACATCCAACTTGTGTCTCTGTCTGAGTGTTCGCTGGTCGGCCAGGTCCGTCACAAATTTGTGGATAATCCAGGAATCGACAAGATCCAAACAGCAGAAATCCTGTTATCATGAATGAATCTGGCCGGGTGTCCCTGCAGGACGAGAGGCTCTCCTGTCTCCAGGCTTCTCCAGGAAATGGGATCAGTTGCATTGAGAGACCAGCTGACCAGATCCATAATCTGTAGATTTGGAACATGTTCAAAGAAAGGCTCCAAAAATAGAGAAAGAGAGAAAAAAAAACACAAAACAGAGCAACCAGGGCAGGAAGAGAGCAGAGGCAAGAAGCGTCCGCCCTCACTGAGAGCAAGAGAGGCAAAAAGTACACCCCTAAAACTAAGTACAATGCCCTGATTCGTTTATTGTTAATACTGGTTAAGAACCATTTCTACTGGAATATTCAGGTGTTCTAAAGGTCAAAGTTCATGACACCAAACCAGAATTACTAGTTGGAAGAAGGAAAACCTTTTCTGTCCAGAAACAAGATGGCTGCCGGACTGAGGTTAGCAAACAAAAGGCTACAGAGACAACGAGACGTGATGTAGGGTTGTCTTGGCATACAGGAATAAATGTACTACAGAATAATTGGAAATCAAATGGCCTAGTCAAAGTCCAAGCCTTTAACCACGTAAAATGAACGTTTTCCTCTCTGTGATTCTGAAATGTTTTTATTACTTTCTGAACGTTTCTTTCACCCAGCAGATAAAATCCAAACCTTTTCTTACCGACTTGATCCTTGAAGATCTTAGAAATGACGACGGGCACGTTGTGCTCCGCTCCGCCCTGCAGAGCCAACAGGACGGCGTTAGCATTAGCGTTAGCTCCAGACCTTGCCGGGTGACCTTCAGCTCACCTTGATGCTAAGGCCCAGTCCTCCAGCCGCCTGCCGTCTCAGGACTACAGCTCTGTGCTTTAGAAAAGGGGAGTTTTTATTGGCAGATGGATTGTTTTCAGCAGGAAGTGAGCGCTGAGCGGCAGGAAGTGAGCGCACGGCGGCGGCGGGTGAACTTACGTTGGCGTTGGGCTCAGAGCCGTCGGTGCAGACCACGTCAAGCTTCTGGATAGTCAGAGCGTCTCTGCTCAGCCGCAGGCAGACGTCGAAGCTGTCGCCGCTCTCGGCGCTGCACAGCAACGCCACTCCAGATCGGCTCTGGAGAAAATCAGCAAAACAAACATTTAGCTTCTGGACAGCAGGACGATTCTGCCGGTTTGGGTTCTGGACCTGGAGAACGTTTTGTTGATACTGCAATTAGATCAATTACATCAACTTACATCCTAATGCTGCTGATATTTACTGATGTTATTTTGTTTTCCTTCCATGAAGCCACGGCAACAGCAGCATCAACCCTGAAGCTTCAATGATCAACAACATGGAGGACCATCACCTGTGGGGGCGCTGCACCAACGGCTCCGGTCCGCGTGGCGTTCACATCCAAACCAAACCCAGATCGAGATTTGGAGGACCAGAGGTCAGAGGTCAATTAGGGTTCACACGTCACCAACCGAACCGGACTTTGAGTAGGCCAACTGACTGGACTTGGACTCCCTCCGGGTTCAGAGTACCAACTTGGTTCTGGACGTTTGCCGATTATCAGATCAATCCTGGTTTCCATGGAGACGGTTGCCTGCAGACTCTCGGCTGTTTGTTGGAATAAAAACGTTTCGTTTCCTGAATGAAGGTTTTTCTGCTGCATCTGAGGTGAAAATGTGTTTATGCAACAGAAACATGAATCCAGATAATGCAGCAAAGCTCTCAGCTCCCAATTATTTACCTCCATATGAGAACCTGCTGAGTCAGCACACACACACACACACACACACACACACTGACTTCATGAACTCGGCCTGCATCAAGCAATAAACACCAATAAATGTTAATTTGGTTGATAATAATGGAGTAAAAATGGACTCTGAACTGATTCCCAACGCGGTTCAGAGAGTCGCGATTATTTTAGTTAAACCAGATTTAATTCAGAACCAGGAGGGAAGGGCCACATTGTTAGGAACACCTGTCTAAATAGACTGAATCAGCCAATCACACGGCAGCAACTCATTGTAAAATAAACCCAGTAACCGCTGATGTGTGTGTGTCCAACTTGAGGGTCGGGGGCCAATTCTGGCCCGCCAATAGTTTGATTTTAATACATAAAGACAAAAAATATATATTTTTGTGAAAGATCAATTCAGAGCAGCAAAGAAGTCAAAACTGAACAAAAGATAAAATCTTTTACATTTAAGATATTAAAAACCAGTTTGAGCTTCACCTGTAATAAAATCTATTGATCATCCAGATATTAATCAATAATTAATCCCAGATCTGGGATTAATGAACTAAATAACTAAAGGGATGCTCTCATTGCATTTCAGACAACATGTTAACACATTTATATATTTTATTGAATAAAATAACCAACGGTTATCCGTTTTTAAACCTGTCAATAATCAATACTAAAACTGCTGAAGCCTGAAATGTTCATAAACCTGGTCACATTCAGATGTTTATATTATGGATCCAGCAGCAGGTCCGGGTTCTGGACCCGCCCGGAACCCAACGCTGCAACTTCCTCAGGGTGTACGAATAATTCTGAGCCTGAATGGGTCAAAGAAAACCCGGAATAAAACGAACTGGTCCCAGAAGTCCGAAAAGGTCACTAGTACCCCGAACCGCGGGGTTCGGATGAAGCATGAGTGTTCCTGCTCAGAGGGAACCGAGCCGAACAGTTCTGCTGGTTCGGCTGGACCGGGAGCGGCTCCGGGTTAAAGCCCAGTGTCGGTTCCGGTGGTTCCGACACTGAACCCACAGAAACCGGCTCTATCAGAGGGAAGTCCGGCCGGCTCCCTCTGGGTACTGGACCTTCATCAGAACCGCTCTGTTTGAACAACCCGTCCGGAACCAGAACCAGAGGCGGACCGCCGGGAAGCGGGACCGAGCAGCGGGATCTTACCGGAGCTGGCACCGGGAGGCTGGCGGGTCTCCGGCTCCGGGTCACGCTCATCTCCCCGGGCTTCTCAGCTCGGCGATCCGCGCGGCGGCGGCTGCTGCCCGGCGTCCCGATCAGCGGCGCGGCGGGGCGGCATGCCCGGAGGCTCGGCGCGGGTCCGGGGAGCGGAGGCTGGGTCTGCAGGAAGAGGAGGAAGAGCTGCTGCTGCTCCGGCCGTCAGCGGCTCCTCTGCTGCTCAGGACGCCCACCTGCGGCCCGCAGCCTCCTGTTGACCCACCCTGCGTCAACGCGCATTAACCCGTTCATTGGCTGCTCGCTGCAGGAGGTCCAATCAGAGTCCCTGGCTTCCTTCTGACGACATGAAACCGGAGATCAATAAAAACAAACAAAGTTGATCCGAGGATGCAGGCGGACCTGGGCGGCTCCAGTTAGCGGCCCCTCATGTTGACCCTCCCTGTCTGAGAGGCAACCCGCCTTCCCGTCAGAGCGCCAGTTTCCCCTGCTGCTTTTTCCTTCCACTCAACTTTCTATGAATATTCTTAAAGTTTCACAGAATATTGTGTTTTTCTGAGATATTCTCTGTGAGCCTAAATAAAAACTCAGATTGTTTCAAATGAGAAACTGGAGCCGTTACAACGAGATTTACTTCATTAAAACTGAAAGCAGAAACTCCTGAGAAACTCGCATTTTTATAACTTACAGATTCTTGTTTTAACAACATATGAAACTCATTTTAAATATGAAACAAATAATTCAGTTCCTGAATTTTGGCAGTTAAAAGCTTCTGTACAAAATGACATTAAAGGTTTGAAGAATCGTTTCTCAAGATTCTCAGATGAATCTTGAGAAACGATTCTTTTTTCAAGACGTTGAACTTTCTCATTTTATTTCATTTTTTTAATCTGGATGTTTTACATATTTTTTTCCTCTTGGGGATTATTTTTTTTGTTTTCAGCTCCAGTTCACAGATGAATCTCCTCCATGTTTGGAGTTTTTGTGATGCTGAATTCGTCTCGGTTCCGTCTGGAAGGTTCTGGATAAATATTTAGATCCAAACTAATTATCTAGCAAAGTGACGGAATATGAAGTTTGATGCTAAATATTGAGCAGGTTTGGGTCAGTTGTTACCCAGTTCATCTGAAAAACCGCCCAGTCGAGGCGTTTCTGCTGAACCAAACATGTCCAGACAGAAAAACCCAAATCACCAAACGTTTGCTGAAGAAACTTCAGGCAGCAAAATGTTTACAAAAATGTTCAGTGGTTAAATAAAAATCAGCAGAATGCAATTTCTTATTATTTTCAGTCTGTCTCTTCTCTGCTGAACTCCAGGTAACACTTCACCTGTTCTACCGACACCAGGAGACAAGATGGCCGCCAGCGATCTGGGTCAATCAGCCACTCGGCACCGCAGGACTCCATCCGCCCTGATCTCTGATAACTGCAGGCTCCCAAACAAATGGAGATTTTCCACAGACACGTTTATAGATTATATTTATGAGCTTCAGTCTGATTAGCAGCTTCTGCTGTACAAACACCACAGAACGTACGCTAGCCAAAAATCATAGTTCTGATTCAGCTATGTATAAAGCTGACTAAGAGAGCTAGATACGCTAGCTCTGAGCTAGATACGCTAGCTCTGAGCTAGATACGCTAGCTCTGAGCTAGATACGCTAGCTCTGAGCTAGATACGCTAGCTCTGAGCTAGATACGCTAGCTCTGAGCTAGATACGCTAGCTCTGAGCTAGATACGCTAGCTCTGAGCTAAGCTTGGGCTCCCTTCCTGCCGTTTCTTGCTCGGGTTCTGGTGCCTCTCCTCCTGCTGGATGCCTTCAGCGGCGCCACATACAGACGACCAGGAGAACCTGAACATCTCCATTCCTTTCTGAGCTTCCTGTGCAGAACCAAGGGGGAAGATTGAGTTTCCTGGATGAACACTGGACCCAACATGGTGGACAGGACCTCCAGCAGGTGTAGTTAAAACTACCAGATATTAACATGGATTCCAACCTGGAACCGACTGAAACGCCAGGAATGACTCTCAGGAGTTTCCTGGTTCCAATAAAGCTTCATGTTGGCACAGCTGAGGCAGCGATGGCAGCTTTAGTTTAGTGTTTCTGTCAGGAATGAAGCTCGGCTCCGTCTCTCTGGGATCATCGCCGCCTCCAGCAGGAAAAACTCAAAGATGAAAGATTTGCTCTGAATTTGCTACATTTCGCTTTTCCTTCCAGAAGAAACAATTTTATGAAACGCCTCGCTCCCTGTGTGACGTAAATCTGAATGATGGTGGCTCAGCAGAGACGGGAAGCAGAACCAACTGGACGTCGGGGTAACAGAAGGAGATCGTGGTTGTGACTGCGTTTCTCTGGAGTCCCAGAGAAGTTCTGGAACGTTTCCAGACTGAAAGATGCTTCGGTTCCCATCGGTTCTTCCTGCAGATTGGAACATGGCAGGTCGTTCTTCCTGCTTCGTGTCGTCAGGCAGGTTAGGAACCTGTCCTCTCTTGTTCAGTCCTGATTGGTGGCGATAGTGGCAACAAGTCATCCTGGGTGATCAAGATGTTCACTAAAGATTAAAGGAACACAAAAACTCAAATTAAGGAGAAAAAAAACATAAAATATCATAAATTTTGGTTGCTTTGACTCAAAATCAAACTGAGTCAAAGCAACCAAACCCTCTGAGCAACCTGTTCCCCTCCTGGCCTGTGGGGGCGCTGCACCAAGAACCACTGAAGGAACACATTAAAACCTGAAGACAACACAGCGCAACTTCCTTCTTTATCTAAGAAAGTTGCTCTCCTTTCGTGGAGAAGGATTTCTTTTTAGTCTTTGGCTAACGACCACGAGTTATTTCTCCTGCTAGTGCTAGGCTAGAGCGTTAGCTTTGGTTGTATTTACCCAGAATGCCCTGCGCTGACGTCCACTTTGTGCTTTTCAAACCGCACCAGAGCTCACTTAAACTGAACCAAACCTTCTGCGTGTTTTCAGTTGATATTATAAACACACATTGGCCTCCTAAACACTGAACTGTTGCCATGGCAACCTCAATCTGCCGCACTGCAAACCAGAGATCAAGATTGATGAATGAGCTTCTTCCTGTCCTCCAGGGTTGCTTCAACCGAACCGCATAATGACATGCCGAGCAGCTAGCGGCTAATCCGCTCAGCCGCTTTGTTAAAGTCGACTTTTAATTCCAGGTGAAGGAGCTGAAGTGGAACGAGCAATTAGAAACTCCATCAGGAAGAAGCCTCAGAGTTCAGCTGAGACCCGGATCAGCGCCGCTGCTGTCCGACTTTCTCTAACGCATCGTTAGATGCCAAAACCTTCACTACCTGATGTGAGAAAGACGAGAAGAAAACTGTTAGTCCTGCTGCCAAAACCACAGAATATTCAGAACCAAAGCAACAGAAAACCTTCCCAACTAGAGGAAAGCTTGAAGGAGGGAAAATCACAATGTCCGACAGGAAAATTAGCTGCAGACCCATGAAAGATGAAACTCCAAAACACAAACAAACGCAGCAGAAAAAACACAAGAAAAATAAGCAAACAAAATTAGAGGTTGTCAAAATTGAACAGCTAAACACAAAGTGCTGGAAGGTGCTGGAAGCTAGTGCTAAACGGCTAAACACAAAGTACTGGAAGCTAGCGCTAAACAGCTAAACACAAAGTACTGGAAGCTAGCGCTAGACAGCTAAACACTGTTGAGAGGATAATTAAACCTTGAGCTCGTTGTCTCCTCTCGTTCCCCGGGTCGAGGTGAAGCACAAACACATCAATCTACTGTCCAGAGTTTATTCAGACAATCAAATCACACCAACAGCACCAGAATCATCAGAAACTCAAAACCACAAGACAGACATCAATCACCTGAAAGAAACAGAAAAATGGACAAATACAGAGACAAGCGTCTCCAGAGAGCGCCGGTGCCGCCGCACCCCAACGATCTGATTCATTATTTTAGCTCCTAAACTTTTAAAGGAAGGTGTGTCTCTTCTCTAATGTATGCAGTCTGGGAGGGTCCTGCTCCCCTGACTACAAGGAGTTTCACATTTCAAAGGGAAGATGCTCTACATGATTTTAGGACTTTTCTTGCGAGGCCTGGAGGAGGAGTGACCATGTGCTTCATTTCACGTCTCTGTGAGATCCTGGATTCTCCAGGTGTCCTCACAAGACAGGACCCTAACTCTTATATGGGTTCAGGAAAAGGTTATCTTAACACAGGCCTTGTGAGAGACTCCTCTGAATAAACAGATCCTGGCTGTAAACTAACAACAGGAGGAGGCAGAACTTCTCCTCTAACCCAGAACATCCAACAGGCTGATCTGGATACAAGAACTGGAACAATTATCTTCTACTTGTTGATTATCATAGACTAGCACATATCCAGATTAATAACTAGAACTGTTAATATAAAACTAAAGATTAGACTCAACTGATCAAGTCATGCACATTATGTTTAAGGAAAAAGTTCTGCTGATCAGACTGTTGATTGAGCCAAATCTAACTAATGTTAACTTAAAGTTGAGTCCTACTCAAAGTAATGTTGATATGTCTAATATTTAAACATGTGCTTAAAGTTAAAACTAGCATCATTGTATTATAATTTCCAACACAAAGTGCTGGAAGCTAGCACTAAATAACAGTATTAACAGAATTAGCAGCAGCTAATGCTCACCATTAAGTTGCTCGCTAAAGTTCTCAGTTTCTGAACCTGCTACATTTTCTTAAAGTTATATGAACAAGATTAGCAAACTGAAAAACATCTGATGAGACAAAGTTTATAAGTCATGGAAACAACAATAATTAGTTTAAAAGCTAGAAAATGGCGGCCTTCCTAAATGGCACTGAAGTGGCTAATTGGAAATGTAAAAGGATATTTTATACATATATCAAAGAGATTTTTTACAGTAATCACTTTATGTCTCATTTAGTTCAGATGTTGTGAGTTAGCGGATCAGAAACGGATGATAAAACGTCACCTTCTGAAAAACGTCCTGTGATTATTACTGCATTAAACCATCATCATTATTTTAATAGAAAGACTGCCGTCCTCACCTCCGCAGCCTCTTTCTCTCCACTTCTTCTATAATTCAGAGCCAGGTGATGGAGCCTCGAACGCCCCCTGCTGGTCAGCGGCTCAGCTTTCATGTTTAGACCTTTTGCAGCCTCTAAGCGATGCGCTGCAGTGACATGCAAATGAGACCCTTCAAAGCGGAGCAGCTGGAGGGATGAAAACCCAAACCGATGCCGCCTCCCGCCTCCACACGCCCCGAGCCGGCCACAGGAAGCTCAGAGTGGGCCGGGCCAGAACCGGGATCATTACGGGTCCGAACCTGGCAAGGTCATCTAAATTACGAAGTGAATCTGGGATGATTCGTTTTCTCATCTTCGTTTCAAACTGATTAAAAGCTGGTTTCAGGACCCCCTCCAAACTGGCCGTTACCATGGAAACAGACCATGGACACTTTCGCAGCTTGGTGAAAGGCGTCGCCCGCGTGGTGAAAGGCGTCGCCCGCGTGGTGAAAGGCGTCGCCCTCGTGGTGAAAGGCGTCGCCGCCCTGGTGAAAGGCGTCGCCCGCGTGGAGGACCTGAGGAAGAAATCACTTCCTGGTTTCAGGATGAATGGTTTTATTACGTTAAGAACTCAACACATCTAAGAAACAGATCTATGTACAGTGGTTCTACTGCGCGGATTAAAAAATGGACCGAGCTACAGCAGCAGTCACGTCACGTTCCCACATCCCATAAATAGAGTTAAAACAATCATAGTGAGGTCTGAGGAGCAGCTGCTGATGGTCACTATCCTACATGAAGCATGCCTGATCGTCTTCCATGGGAAACAAAGAAAAGGCCGAGGTGTGTTTACATGAACTAGACCGTCCATCAGGTCGATGACGCTAGCAGCAGCAGCGTGGTTCTGGATGAAGAGTGGTCAGAGTAAACAGTTCGGATGGGTCCCAGTTCAAGCCCAGTTGGCTCTTAGCTGATCTCAGTTGCGTTCCACTTTGGTCCCAATTGGATCCCTGTAGTATCTTTGTTGGATCTCCCAGTTGGGTATTGGTTTGCTTCCAGTGGGTCCCAGTTACATCTCAGTTGGTTCCCTGTTGGGTTCCAGCCGAATCTCCCAGTTAGATCCTGTTTGGATCCCAGTTGGGTCCCAGTCCCTCCCTCAGTGCTCCTCTTTGTCCCGCCCCTTCCTGTCCTTCTCGTCCTGAAGAGCGGCACCCAGCTTCTTGATCAGAACCGACAGAACCTTGTCCAGCGGGTCCATGACGCCGCGCTGCAGCCACTTGGGGATGGTGGTGCGGGCGTGGTGGAAGCCCAGCTTCTGCAGGATGTAATCCACCCCGACCGGGTCGATCTTCCTGCCGGTCCAGGAGATCAGCCTGGAAACACAAACAAGATGGCCGCCGTCAGCACCGTCCTCACCAAACAAAATGACATGAAAAAGCTCTTAAAACAGGAAACACATCAGCTGTCTGCTGGTTTTATACTTTGATAAGAAAAGTTTAAGTTCAGCTTTTACTGTAAATTAAGTATTTTCTGCAGGGCCTCACCTGAGGGTGGGCTCCAGGTGCCAGGTGTTGCACATGAACTCCCTCCAGTCCACGGTGGTGTAGTTGGCGGCGTCGTCATGTTCGCTCTGCGCGGCGCCGTCGTCCTGCGGCGCCGTGGGGCTCTTCTGGCCCTGCCGGGCGACGAGCAGCCGCGGGGCGAAGAGCGCTGAGGAAGAGGAGGAAGAAACATTCTTGGTCAGTCGGAGCTCCTGGTTTCAGCCTGAAGCTGGTCGCCACGGTAACCAGGTGAGCTCACCTTTCTCCTTCTCCTTCAGGTAGGCGGACACCAGGTCGTGCAGGAACATGATGAGCTCCGCGTCCATGGTAACGCAGATGTGGTCGGTGAACTCCGTCACCATGCTGCACTCCACCTTCGGCTTGCTGCCGGCGTCTGCAACAGAGACCGGAACTGGGTCAGAACCGGAGCGGAACTGGGTCAGAACACCGGCAGCCCACCCACCGCTCAGCGCCGGCTCGTCGGCGTCCTGCACGTGGATGGACTTGAAGTCCAGCTGCATTCTGGGTAAGGCGAAGATGGTCTCGGTCTCGTGGTCGTAGGCGTGCGAACCCCGGAAGCTGCTGAGCAGGCTGGAGCGCCGCGCCGCCTCGCCGCTCTGCTCGCCGCTGGAGTCTACGTTCCGCAGGAGGTTCAGCTCTGCAGCACAGGGGTCAAAGGTCACAGACAAACTCTGCAGAACGAAGCCGTCAGATTATACTTTGTAATAAAACCTTAATAAACTTTAATAAGTTTTGGCTTCCATGTAAACTTTGTGTTCTTGTCTGGGACGGAATTTAAATGTTTCTGTTTTGTCCATTTTATTTTTATTTTTTCTTGTGGAAAAGTTAAAAATGACTGAAAACCAATAAATATTTTTTAAAAACTGAAATAATCAAAATGTTGTGAGAATAAACAAAGCATGAATTATTTTTAATTAAGTTCCTGTCGGAACGACTGATGATTTTGATCATTTTTATTGTTAAATGAAGAAAACTGGAATAATATTTTATCTTTTCTGATCTGGATCTAAAAACTCTTCCTGTATTCAGAAACGGCAAGGTGGACGAGTCCCTGGTTACCATGCCAACAGAAAGGAAGCTTGGAGAAAGACTCCGAGTTTCTAACAGTTCTACGATGAAACTCAAAGTTTTGTCTTGATTTTCCTCTTTCTTCTTGAATCGGGCCATAAATAAACCAGTCCAGGGTCCACAGATGGCCCTGGCGCCTCACCTTGAACCCGCTCGGTTCTGTGGGTGGTACCTTTGTTCCGCATGGCGGTCACGTAGTTGAACCACTCCTTCACCGTGGCAACGCCGTGTGGCGGGTTCTCGTGGCGACCGCGCGTGATCTTGGTGATGGTCGCCATGGGACTCTCCAGAGCGCCGCATGGCTTCGTTACCATGGTGTTGTGGCCAAGATGGAAGTCTAGCGTCTGCACGATGTAGGTGGAGTCGTCCCTGGAACCTGCAGCCGGACAGGAAGCGAGTGAGTCAGACAGGAAGTGGTCAGCGGCCGATCGGGCGGCAGAAGCCCCTCCCTCACCGTCCTCCCAGATCTTCTGCGCTTCGGTCCAGAAGGCGATGTTGGGCTCCTCCAGGTGGAACAGCGCCCAGGACTTGGAGCGGAAGTTGGGTCCGTGGAAGCAGGCCAGCGTCGTGTGGTTGCCATGGAGACTCATGGAGCCACCGAGCTGCACGGCGTCTTCGGGGAGCGGCGTCTGGAAGAGCGAGATGTGGCAGCCGGCGACGACCTTCAGCACGCCGGGCCAGTGGCGGTGATGGGCGGCGTCCACGTCTGCTGGGAGACAGGAGGAGGTTACCTGACCTGCCGCTAATCTGCTGCTGCTAGGGCTAACCAGCTGCTGGTTGCTAATCTGAGGCAGCAGCCTTCAGGTCCCATGCAGTGAGCGGTGCGCCCCCCGGTGGCCCTTACAGAGCTCTGCAGCTCCTTTCTCGGCGCTGATGACGGGTGTTTTGGGGGGTAGGTAGGGGCCGGGGCCCCAAGTGGACAGCGCCCGCTTGCTGGTGTCGAACTGCTGGGTGAAAAACTCCTGAAGCTTCATGCCGATCTTGATGAGGTCGGGCGTTGTAGAGCGAGAGATGATGACCTGGAAGATGTCCCACTGCAGGTCGCCGTGCACAAAGATCTCACTGGAGGACGGAGACAGAGTCACTACGCACTGTTCAGAAATTCATCTGGACTATCTGGAGCTGCAGCAGCTTTTATTTTTTATTATTTTAAGACTTCAGACTGTTTGGTTTATTAACTCAGTTTGTTATATTTAATCCCCAGTCTGAAGAAAAAGTGAAGATGATTCACTCGGATGTTTATTTTTACACCAAACAGTAAAAATTTTTATTGCAACTTCTTAACTTTCTACTTAGCATTTTGCACAAAATTAGAAACAATATATCAGCCAATCAGAAGAGACTACAACATTTTGCAGAACAGCAGAAAGGGTTGGTTCATAACTACAGTTGCTATGAGCCAGATGAAATGTTTTAGTTTTAATACGAGAATAAACTCATAACTCTGAGAATCAGACTGTTTGATGCTGAGATGAATACTCAGCATCTTGTGAAGTTACAGTTGCTAATGTTGCGTCTTTATTCTGCCAGCTGTTCTCACGACATCATGACTTTATCCTCATTTTTTCCATTCCCTTTTCTAAACTCTGCTGCTGATTTTATTTTCAGTACTTTTCTCCTCTAAGGAGGCAGAAATGTTTCTAAATGTTCCTTGTAATGCAGAATTTGTCCAGTGCTCTGCTGCCTCCTGCTGGTGACCCCTGACCCCCAGCAGCAGCTGTACCTCTTCTCGGAGAGGCTGCTGTCCACCGTAACCAGGTTGACCTTCCACTCGTCCTGCAGCTGCAGGTCGGCGTTGCTGAACACGCCCATCAGGATGCTGGAGCCCATGTAGTCGACCCGCGCCTCCGTGGAGCCCATGGTGATCTGGATCTTATGTCCGGGCTGCTGGTTGGGATGCTCCGAGATGTGGGCTGCAGAAACCACAGAGCGACTCAAACCGTGGCTGAGAGCAGACCCGACTCGCCGGATTTACTCTGGACGGAGCAGCAGAGCCACCAGCGCAAATACAAAACCTTTTAGGACTTTACCCAGGAAATTTAAGACCAGAAACGTACCAAAGAAAAACTCGTATCTTATACACCAGCACCAAACAGAAGTGGGCCAGTGGCAAAGACGAACGTCGTCCAGGGAGCCAGCCAGCTAGCTAGCGTGTGTTAGCATCTAGTTAGCGGTAGTCTCAGAGTACAATGAAGACATCTTGGACAGAAAAATAAACTTCATACAGTCAGGTACAGTAGTTCTGTGAAGCACAACATGGTAGACCATATTTAAGGTCAAATAAAGAATTTGAGACATTTTAGGGCCTAAATTTTAACTACATTAATTTAAAGGGGCAGTGTTCTATATACTCCAAGCAAACAGAATCATTTTATAGAACAATCCAGTAACTATATTACCTTCAGTTGTTATAAAAGTGCTGAATATATTTTACTTCTTTATTTAACATCTTGAAATTGGGCTGCCGTCTCTTTACGAACTGCTGCCGTTTCTGAAGCTCCGCCTCCAGGAAGTCATCCCAACATGGCTTCTCTATTAACCCTTTAACGATTTTTCCAGCATTGCTCTGAGCAGCAGCTCATATGATGAGCTCAAGAGCTGGTTGCTAATTGCTGCTGGCTAGTCTGAAGGAACTGCGAAGCTGCGGCCGGCGTTTACTCACCGACCATCTCCAGGGTGTTGACGTCGATGTTGCCGCCCACCACGCCGCCCTTGGAGTCGAGCTTGGAGCGGCCCAGGCCCACCGACATGCTGATCTCGCGGTCGCGGTTGCTGCCCACCGACAGGCGGCCCTGGCTCTTCAGGCCGCTGGTGGTCCAGCTGCAACCGCAGGAACGCTGCCATCATCCACAGACAAACTCAGGGCCACACAGACCCAGCAGTTCATGAGTTTTCAAGATGGCCGCCAAGGTTGTGGTGGAAAATTTATTTTTGAAATCACCAATTAGATGAACATGTTTGGCGTCAGATCACAATCTTCATCTTTTGAACCATAAAAAAATCTGATGTTTTCTTTAGATTGTGTTTCCTTTTTCTGGCAGACATTTTTCAAAATGGCCACCATGGATGTAATGGAGAATAAATGTTTGCACTGAAATCAGAAGCAATTACTGCCAGTGGTGGGCGAAGCTAACAAACATTCTAAAAAATTAGCAGAGGCTAATGCTAATCTGCTAAGCTGTAGGCTGCCAGACGTTCAGCATCTTTCATTTTTTAAGATCAAATAATTGAGGGACTTCTGGACCCAGTAGAACCCCGGCTGGCCTCAGGGTAAAATGGCTGCTGGTTGCTAGGTGACCACCTACGTGTTGTTGCCCATGACGTTGCTCATGTTCATCTGGACGGTCAGCTGTTTCAGGTTGATGGCGAACACCACCAGCGTCTCCCACGGCGACCCCTGCTGGCCGGCTAACTTCCCGTTCTTCCCAAAGGCGGGCGTCGACGTTTTGGCAACGGGCTCTGTGGGAGACAGGTCTAAGGTCAGGAGGAAGCCGGTGCTGGGGCGGTTTAACCCGCAGGGCAGTTACCGGTTCTGGGGGCGGACGAGTCGGACACGCTGCGGGTGCGGCCGGGCGCCGGGGACTTGAGGTGGCCCAGGCCGCCGGGCGACATGTTGGCGTGCTCTGAGAAGACGTTGGGTGACTGCGGCGCGTGCGTCGCCGCCGAGCCGCCGTCCCACGTCCTCCAGTACGCCTTCCGGCTGGACTCGGGCGACAGGTGCTGGGCTATGCTCTCCGCCGAGTCCGGGGTAGCGGGACCAGAGGCTGCAGAGGGAAACGGCTGATGAGACGGCCGCCGCCGCAGAGCATCAGGAGCTCAGGGACAGGAAGTGCTTACGTGGCAGGTTGATGGTCTGGTCGCCCAGGAAGAGGCGCCTGGCGATGCTGCGGCGGTACCAGGCCCGGGGGAATGCCAGGATCTCACTCAGGCGCCGCATGTCATACTTGAAGGAAGCCGAGCCGATATCGCACACGGCTGCAACGACAACTTCACGTTAAACTGATGTCACTTCCTCTAAAACCACAGCCACACCAATGGCTGCAGAAACCTCTGGTTCAGAGACCTGCCGCTGCGCCCCCTGCTGGCCGAGCCTGGCCTGTCCTCCAGCCGGTTACTAGGAGACGCTGCAGCCTGACCCACCTGACCTTTACCTGTTGGTTCCTCGTAATTCAGCCCCATTAGGAAAATAAGTACACCCCGCTAAGCAGCCTGGAGCACGACGGTGGAGGGGTCGTGTTGTGGGACCGCTCCTCAGCTGCAGGAACTCGACACCTTTAATGCGACCATCTGTCCAACAGCTGAAGCTCAGTCCAAACCGGGTCATCAACAGAACCAAAAAATCAGTAGCTGATCTACAACAGGATGGCCTACTCAAAGCCCAGACCTCCACCTGACTGAGATGCTGCAGCGGGACAAAGAACCTGAGGAACAATGAGGGACCTGAACTGGGTGCACTTAGTTTCCCTGGCTGGTCGGCTCCTACCTGAGATGTTGATCAGGGTGGTGTCCATCTTGCCCCCCTTGGAGACGAAGCTCTCGATGAAGGTCGGCGCTCCGGTGCGCCTCATGCGCGACAGGCTGACCTTCACGAACTCCAGGTTGATGCACAGCGAGTCCTTCCGGCCCGTCACCGACGACGGCTCATCGTCTGTGGGAGACCGGGGTCAGAGTTCGATCTGCCGCTCTGTGACCTTAAAGGATCGGTGTTCGTTCGCTCACCTAGCGGGCCCGGACCCGGAGGCAGGCCCGTGACGGCCGATTTCTGCTTCCCGGCGCCGTACGGGTGGAACACGTAGAGGGAGAAGTCTGACATGCAGGCGGTGAAGCTCAGGCCGGACGAGTTGATGGGCGGTCCGGTCAGGTCCGACTGGCTGCTGCTGTGGCGGCTTCGGCCCAACGGACTGCCCAGCTGGGGAGACGCTGGAACAAACGCACCGTCTGTTAGCGAACCAGACCCAGACAATGTCGTACAGCTAACTACCAAGCTAGTGGCGCTAACCCTACTTTATTCAACATTTGTAATAAATCATGATAATTAACGCTTATTAATTTATTCACAAAAAAAAACTAAAGGCACAAAACATTTTCAAAGTTGGCAAAAACGCCAATTTAGAAATTAGCTGTGCTATTAGCGCATTAGCGGTAGTGTGTCAATTGTTGTCAAGAACCAAGCTGGTCCCAGCAGAACCCACAGAACTCCCCCCTACCTCTGCTGGGGGGCAGCTTGGGGCCTTGTTGCCCCGGCGGAGTGGATGACGGCGCGTGCGGCCCGTCCGTGGGGTTGGTTCCTGTCGGCGTCTCCAGTTCTCCGCGGTTGGAGGAGAACACTAGGTCCAGCGACGGCAGCTTCAGCATGCACTCCACCCTGGACATGGGCAGGCAGCTGAACCGGATCTGAGAGGGCTGGAAACAGACGGGCCCGTCAGAACTAAACGATATCAGGGAGACTAGCTGCAGCTGCAGAGGTCACGGTTCGGGTCAAACCTGGACTCTGACGTAGACGACCACATCCACCGGGAACGAAGAGTAGGCCGAGGTGGAGGAGGAGACCAGCGAGGTGGTGGACTCCTCCAGCGGGTCCACCGGGTCAAACTGACCCATGTCCTCCTCCTGGGTTGTCGTGGCTACCAAGACAAACATCGACCATGAAATGAGGAGCGCAGAGTCGGTGGAAGGAGCCGTCAGCGGCACAGGACCAACCTGCGTAGCTCCGGTCCACCGGCGTGATGGGAATAGTCTCCAGAGCTTTCTCCAGGAAGTCCAGCAGACACGGACTGATGACCATTTCCTCCGGCAGAGTCTGAAGCGCCACCCAGGCGTACAGCTTGGCTGTCTTCACCCCACCAACGCCTTTCGCTTTGGCTGCAGGAACACAGAGCCAGAGCTGAAACGGCTAGAAGCAGCCTGCAAGAAGCGGGTTGCTTCCCCTACAAATCACCAGAACTCCAATCCAGAGGTTCACTGAAAGGCTTCTAGACAGAGAGACAGATGGCAAGCTGTCTGGATAGTGAGCTAACGCTACATAGCTGCCTCACCATTTGCTACATAGACAGCTACACAGATAGAAAGATAAATGCATTACTTCATCAGATGGAGGCGACGGTGCTACAGCAGGCAGCTAGAAACAAATGCATCTATGTAGATCGCTATATAGCTACAGTGATAGCTGCTTAGCTATCTATATAGATAACTAGAAAATCTTTAGAAAGATATAGATCCATACATTGATAACTCAATAGCTACATAGATAGCCAACTGTCTAGCTAGATGACTGGGTATCTAGCCATAGATAGCTAGCTAGCTAGACAGAAGGGTAGCTAGCTGTCTCCAGCAATAGAAAGCTTGATAGCTAGAGACCCAGAGTCCACATTAGCTCATCAGATGGAGAAAGGTGCAACAGCATGCAGCTATGAACATAGAAATGCACGGTACCTGCAGCAACAGGTGGGGGCGGGGGAGGTAGGAGCGAGTTAGTCTTGCAGTGGACAGCATTGGGGGGGGTTGGGCCGCTATCTTTCATACCATACAGCTTGGACTCTTTGGAGAGCGTGCGGGGCAGAGAGGATCCCCGCGAGGCGTTGGGAGAATCCGTCTTCAGCGTCTTGGAGTTGTAGTGCAGCTTCAGGAGAAGCGGAAAGATTTCAGATTATAATCCCAAACCCGGAGAGAGGAGGACGATCAGAGGGCGGCTGACCTTCACGTCCACGCCGGGGATGTAGAAGACCGTCGTCTCCAGGTCGTTGGACTTGGTCTGCAGGGTGGCAGGGCCTTTCTTCCCGGCCAGGAGGTGAGTGGAGGAGCTGTAGGCCGGCTGCAGCTTCTTCTTCTTTGGAGGAGAATCCTGGTCCAGACTCCTCAGGATGCGGTCGCAGCTCCTACACAGAAGAACAAGTAGTTCTCCATCGGCGCACATTTACGAACCCCACCAGTGAGAGAGGGTTTCACCTGCGCATGGCGACGTCCTCGTGCTCCGACTGCTGAGTGGTGGGGTGGAGGACGCACTTCCCGCTGTCGATCTCCACGCGCACGTCCAGCTCGAAGTCGATGTTTTTCTCTGGCGCCGGGCTGCTGAAGCTGCGGCTGCCTGGCGTGCCGGGCCAGCGCTCGCTGAACAGCTGGCTGACGGCCGAGAAGCCCGACGGCTTCCTATGAGACGGAGGCCTGAGAAACACAGAGGCGTCCTGAACCAACAGGCTCACATTTCTACTGCATGAGAATAAGATCTGAACTAACTTCGTCCAGCTCTGCTGCTGGGCGAAAAACCACAATTGGATAGATATTACTTTAACTAGCCATCTGGCTTGATAGATATGCAAAGCAATGCATAAATGTTTCAAAAGAGGGCGCTGTAGTTTTCTGTAATTGCTGGCCCTGCCGCGATTCTGACATGTTTGTCCTGCCGTGTGTTTACTGCCTGTAAGGTGAACGAAATAAACGCGCCAAGGTTTCCCCACAACACGAGTCTGATGCCTCTGCTGCACGGGACGCATCCCACCGTCACACAACACAACACACCCCAGGGCGTCTTCCACCAGCTGCAGGTTTCACAGGGAAAGCCTGGTTATTTATATATTTAGCCAGATTGATATCTAGCTCACTTTCAATCTATCTATCAAGCTACATAGCTAGTTAGCTACTGAGCTAGCTAGGTAGCAAAATCGCAAAATAGATAACTATCCATCTAGCTACATAGCTATCTAGTTTCCAATTATCTATTTAGCTAGCTAGCTGCCCAACTAGATAACTGCTAAATAGCTTCCCTCCATTAAGCTGTATGGGTAGCTAGCTAGCTCTGGATAGATGGATCGCCAGTTCATGCTGAGACCTGGATTATCTAAATACTGTGGGGCGACTCCATTCAGACCCTGAAACTGAACATTCTCTGACTTGTAGCCACGGTTTGCTCCAGTCCTGACTTTGTGCTACCAGAGCTGATATCACAGTTTCCATCCAGCTGGAACAGGAACCAGAGCAAACGGACACAACCCAGAAACACGTCACCATGGCACCAGAGAACCACGGCTTCACTCACAGCGGACGGCGGTAGCTCGGCGGTCTCTCGAACTCGTCCTCCTTCTCCGAGTCCTCGGAGGACGAAGAGGACAGGTCGTCCCGCCTGGAGTCGTAGTGCTGGAAGGGAACGGCGGGTGAGAAGACGGTGGGCGTGGCGGGGGCACTGAACACTGACTGCTGGCCCTCCGCAGAGGATGGAGGATGGAGGTGAAGGTGATGATGAGGATGGGATGGGTCGTCGATGGTGACGGACAACAGGTCGCACTCGGACTCCTCGGGAAACTTGTAGAGAAGGACAGAGAGTCAGACCGGCGGGATCCAGATGGACAGATCCGACCACCCTGCAGGCATAGAGACCGCCTGAAAACCCAAACAACCCAAAAAACCAAAAGACGAAGCAACCCGGTGTCCCCCGACTGAACGACGCCATGAAACAGAAGCTTTTCCCTGGGATGGAAACCATCGACACCAGAAGACGAGACAAACTCCCTCCGTAGAGCAGCCATGACACGGACCAGACTGAACCTGGAACCGGTTCTGACTGGGCCCAGCTGAAGGTTGACCTCATGCCGACAGCAGAGACAAGCAGAAGAGCAATGAGGGAGGTAGGCGAGAAGGGGACAGGAAGTGGGGAGGAAGGGGACAGGAAGTGGGGCTGAGCTGCTCTGATCCTGCTGGTGAACCCAGAGCAGTTCTGGGTCAGAAACAGGAAACTGCTTCCCTCTCCCTAACCCACTAACAGTGTGACCTTTCACACAGCCGGTGTCAAAGGTTCTTCTGACGGGTCAGAACAACCCAAACAGAACCAGTAAGTCCTCCTTTATTCCACCCACTTTCTGCAACAAACCAGCAACACCACAGCATGATGCTGCCACCACCATGCTGGACAGTCAGGCCAGCTGGAGGGGTTAAAACATGGGGGCGGGGGCTGACGCAGGCCGTTTTGTTGTTAGGAATAATGTCAAAACGTAAAAATGAATGAAATACATTTATATTTAATTAATGAGGATAAATTCCAGGCGAGGATCTTTTGTCAGATTAAAAATAAACTTTCATTCCAGATGTCTTTGTTCACCACATTATTTGCACTATGAAGGTTTATTCTCTGATGGGCTTAATGTGTAAATTATGTCATCTGAATTTATTAGTTCAGATTACATTTCTGAACTAATAATATAAGATCTTTATAGTCTTTGTAATTAAGAATATAAAGATCTTAAATGGCCTCTCTAATCTATAAAATGTTTCACAGTGGAGTTTCTAAAAAAAAAATCTACTTTTTAATACCTTATTTTAAGAGTTTGTATATTAGCCAGATGCTAAAGTTGGAAATAGCTAAAAAACGTGTAACTTTTTGTGAACAATAATTAAGTCGCCTTTTATTGCCTCATTTTATCAGGAGCTCCAAAACATTGGCATTATAAATGTTACTAAACGTATTTTCAGTAAATGCAGACCTAACAGGTTATGATGAGTTTTTGAAATGACTCACCTTTTGTTGCTGGGTTAGTTTATTAATTAGAATCCAAATAATTTCCTGAATCTGATCCATACGTGATATTTAGCATCTAAGCGGTTGGTTCTGGTCTTTCCTCTGCTCTCCCAGCAGCCGTCTCACCTGAGCGGCCGACGCCTCGGCTGTCCCTGACCTGCCTGCCGTCTGAGTCCCTGAGTCCTGCTGAGTTACACGGATCAGACACGATGCGTCTCAACAGAGCCAACGTTTCTTTACTGCGACGCCTCACCTGCGGCTCCGCAGGCGGCGCCGCTGCTGCTCTCCGCTGAAAAGCACAGAACCAAGTCACACCTGACACTCTGGACCTACAATCTGCTTCAACTTTGTTCATTTGCAAAACGAATCAGCAACTTAGAATGTGCTTGTCGTCACACAGTGAATATGTTTATGTTTTTTACCTGTGCAGTGTCACTTTCCTCAGAGCCGATCTGACAGGGGTTTGTTTCCTAGCCGGAAAACCACAAGCCTGCATTAAAAGCTGCTAATGTAGCCTCACATGCTGCTAACTGCAGAGCTAACTGTGAAAGCTAAACCGGACGAAGCTTCAAAAACTAAAATCACTGAACAAGTCAGATTCACACGACAAATCCTGTAACAGTGCCACGACTTTCCTTCAACGTTTTGCTAAATGAAGCTGATAAAAGGCTCTGAACATTCAGCTGCCACACTAAATGTCTTCAAGTCAATATTCAGCTAAATATCCAAGTCAGAGTTTCCAAACTAAATATTTACCTTGATCTTAATATTTAGGATATTCGGAACTAAATATTTAGCTTAGAGCTAAAATCTTTAGAGCTACAAATTTACCTTGCTAACTAAGTATCCAATTTGAAAATGTGACAATAATTTGTGCAAACGGCACCTGCGGCTAACGGGTCTGTGGAGCCTTCAGCAACACCTGCATATAGACATATAAATATAGATATGTAGATGGTTGTATATCTATGCGTAAATTAATGAGCATCCAAATAAAATCCCTTCAGCTGCAGAAAAGCAGCTCAAACAGCCAGAAAAGCCCCAACAATCATGAGAACGCTGAGCTTCAGGCGACGCATGCAGACGTTAGAAAGACGAGAGGAAAGCTGCTGATTCAGAACAGGATGACATCATGAGGCAGTTATGGGTTCAATCAGAGGTTTTCCTACAGAAACCATTTTTTATGCCACATGTTATGCCTCCTGTTGTGATTCGACTCTCAGCTCAGAGGACAGACCTGACTTGGTTTTCTAACATGATTTAATTTGAACCGTCTACCTTGAAAATCTCTGCTGGGCTGACAGGTGAACGTTCAGAGTCCAGAGGCTGAACTGTATTCTTTAATCAAACAGAAAGTCATGAACAGATCCGTTAGCGCAGCAGACAGGCAGCATCCCTGCTGACCTGTCCGCGCCCCGCCAGCAGGGGGCGCACGACTTTACCTGGTCATGGATGTTGAAGGTGACGCGAGGCGAAGGAGCCGACACGTCCACACGGACTTCTGGGAAATCATCCACATCGCCGATCTTCGAGCTGAAGACAGAGACGCTTTCTGTGACATCGGCAGAGCCGAGCCAATCAGAGTGCAGCAGGAAACAACTAATGGCTGCGGAGCAACGCGTCAACGGTCGCACTCTGACCTCTGCCGTTCGATCCGTTTCTGAGGCGGCCGGCCCGCCGCCGCCGCCGAGATGCTTTTGGAGCGGCTGTAGCTGGGTTTGTAGCCGAGGCCCCACTTATCCTTCAGGGAGGCGGCCTGGAGGAAACAAACGGGTCAGAACCAGAACCCGAATCCTGCCTGGTTCTGGGGATGCAAAGCAGAACCAGAAACAGGCAGCATTCAGCTCCACTAGTCTGGAACAAACTTCCAGAAAACTAAAGACCAGCCGAAACGGCGAGTTCCTCCAGGATCCGTGGAGGCGATTCGAGTCCCATCGTGAATGAAACCCGATGAGGCTGGCAGGAAAAGTTCGTCCCGCAGCAGGAGGCCTTCAGTTACTGGAAATGCTGAAAATATTCCCTCACCTCCAAGAGAATAAAGGAAATAATGAAGAACTTAAAGAAAAACATGGAAAAAAAATAAAAAAGGAAAATAAAGGTTGAAGTAATAATGCGGCCGAAGTGCCAAACTTCCTGCACTGAAAACCTTCAGAACCTGGAAACGTTACGAATGTTAAGAAGCTTTAACAAATTATTTATTTCTATATTTGCAATCAAATTAAAAGCTGTATTGAAGCGTTTTGTGTTTTGATTTATAAACATGGAATAATCTGTAAATTGGTAACAAGTGTAGTTCCTGTTGCTACGGCGATGCGGCTGCGACCTTGAACTGACCCTCATGCTGGAGCGGCGCAGCTTCTTCCTGACGTCCCTCCTGATGTCCTGGACGGCCACCGACTCCAGCTGCTGGTAGCGCTGGATCTCCTGGTTGATGGTTCCCTCGCTGGCGCCCAGCTTCCTGCAGACACAGAGCGCCGTGTCGTCACAGTGCTCACACACACCCGGCTGCGTCTCGCCGAGGCCACACCACGCCTCGCCGGCCGCGCTGCGCCTCGCCGGCCACGCTGCGCCTCGCCGGCCGCGCTGCGCCTCGCCCTTACTTCAGGTCGTCGATGACCTTGGCCTGTTCATTCAGCTCCCGGATGTCCACCACCCTCTTGGTGACCTTCCTGCTGCGGCCGTCCGGCGCCGCGCCGCACGTCGATTGCCGCCGAGGGTCAAAGTTCTCCTGCAGGGAGCAGAGCAGACCGTCAGTCCGCCGGGATCGGACGCCCGTCAACGCGTCGCCTGAAACCCGAATTATGACCGGATCAATTGGAAGATGGATTGATCGGAAGACCCTCCACCACCATCACCGCCCGGGGAACCGAGACGCCTCTAAATCAGCCCAACGATCAGCATTCTGGGACCAGAAGCTCCACGTGAACCCGGCGGACCCACAGCAGTTCTACATACGCAGGCCCAGGAGAGGGGCCTCTGGGCGCGGGCCCCGGAGGGGAGCCTCCGTCGGAGCCGTCCGCAGACACGCTCTGGGGCCTGGGGCTGAGGCCCAGGATGTGGTTCACCAGGCGTCTCTTTAGGGTCAGCCGGGGGCTGAACGGCACCTCACAGCTCTGCAGGAAGGAGACGGTGGGGTTTACCCTCTGACCCCAAGCAGGACGGAGGAACTCAGCCGGCCTGGGCCTGTTCAGCCAAACCTTCTGCCGGTTTGCTGTTCAGCTTTCAACACAAAAATCTTCCACAAACAGAAACCTGACGAAAAGTTTCCCTGCAAACAGCTTTTCTTTAGCTCTCACCCACACAGAGCACATCAGACCTTCAGCTGATTTTCATAACTTTCAGCTCTAGAGATGACAAACGCCTGAGCCGAGCTAGGCGCTAACCGGACCGGCTCACTGACCGTGTGGACGGTGGGCGGCATGGTGTCGGCTTCGTCCTCGTCCGACAGGTCTCCCATGTTCACAGAGTTCTGGTCGGTGACGTCGTCGGCGTCCTCCTCCCCCGTCAGCGACGTCAGCGTGTTGCCCAGGGCGTTCAGCCGCTTGCCGATGTTCGGGTCCATGTGAACGTCGATGCCGCACATTTTCCACAGAATGTTGAGCGTCCAGGTGCCGGCGCTGCTGCTCTCTGCTCCAAGACAAACACTCATTATTCTGAAGCGTGTGTCGCTGAGCCTCATGAAGTCGGCGCCTTGCCTGCAGATGGCTGGCCGGTGGTCCTGGAGCAGACTTCATATGTTCCATCAGGGACGACGCCTGCAAGCCGACACAGCAACGCAACATTCAGGAGGCAGCGCAACTCCAGCAATCACATGAAACGTTTTAACATGCACCACGTCACCGTGGCGTCAACTCGCTACGCATCGAGTCAGGAAAACGACACAAAGGATCTGGAACAATAAAGTTTTGCTCTTAACAATAAGAGTTTCACATCTCAGTCCTGGAAAAAATATTTACAAAGTGTGAAGTAGGTCAGCTATGCTAGCTTGACGATGAAAACCTTAACATGTGGATGTGCTGTGGAACTCGGTGTTTCAGTTCCAGTTAAAAACTCACATGCGTTCATGACGAGTTCTCCCCGGACTTCGGGCTTCCAGTCGTCCCAGGACGTCTCGAAGCCTTCAGCGAAGCGGATGCAGAAGTTCTTGAAGTGACCTTTGCTCACCAGGGACTCGGAGGAGCAGGCGGTGATCAGAGTGCTCTCGATGGTCAGAACCAGAGCCGAGCCGGTGTCGAAGTCGATGCTGTGGTTGGCCTGAGAGCGACGGAGCACAGCGGCTCGCAGTTAGTGGCAGAACTGGGAAAAACAACCCGTTTCATCCATTCAGAAGCCAGAGCCGCATGGCGACATTTCACTCAGAAATGATGTTGAAACCCTGATCTTCATTTGGATCCACTTCAGAGGGAAATGTCTCCAACAGATTAGGGTTAAAAGCACCCAGAAAGCATCGATTCAGCTGCCCAGAATGCTAATCTGATGCTAATCCCACCAGGGAAATCAGGAACATTTCAGGAGATTTTAAAAGTCAGAGCCGTTTTGCTCGTGCATCACCACCGACCTCCAGTCAGGACAGAGATCCACACAGACAGGCCAGAGCTGGCTCCAGCTCTCCTCCAGTTAAAACACAGCAGGCAGCCGACAGGAAACAACACATTTCAAAATAAAAGCTCCACAATCACAGCACAGCAAGCCACCAGGCAGAACGGAGGAGCAGCGGGTTACTTTGTGGGCGGGCTTTGGCTGGGCCGCTGCTGAAGAGCTCACCTCCGGCCCTGACGCTGCTGCTCCTTTCTACAGAAAGGGGTGACAGCACAGCTGGGTGACCTTTCACCCCACACACATACTCCAGGCTCAGGAAGTCCTGAGCCTGGATTTTCATCTACTCTGGTTACTCTGAAGGTTTTAGGAAAGTAGCTGCTGGTTAATCCAGCAATGAGAAAAATCACAGTTAGCAGATAAGATTGATTCAAAAGAATAAAAAGGACTTTAATGCAGAAATGTTCAGTTATGGATAAGCAGAGTAAACAACCTCCATCAGGAAGGCTCTGCTCATGTTTAGCTTCCACTAAACACCATTTGGTTTGGCGCTTTAGCGCTAGCTTCTGTGCTTTGGGTCCAGATGAACCGCAGAGTTTAGATGCTGATGATCCACTGGGGTTGCCTGGGGCGCGCAGGTGATCAGGTTACCTGTGAGGCGTTGGTGATGGGCAGGCAGATGCCCAGGTCATTGACGGTGAGCTGCAGAAACAGGGTGCTGAAGGCCTGGGCCGAGGTCTGCTGGATGCCCGGCAGCTTGTCCACCACCTCCTTGGTGGCCATGTGGATGTCCTTGTTGAGCGCCAGCCGCTGCTCGTTCCAGTTGTCGTACGCCGCCTTGTAGTTCAGCCAGAACAGCACGGCTGCAGGGACAGGAGGCACAGGCTGGTTTCCAGCAGAACCAGAACGGAACTGGTTTGGTCTGTGGTGCTTTAACTGTTTTAACCTCTGTCGAACGCCACTGGCTGAGCGAACACGATGGGCCGGTTCAGAGTAATCAGAACCGCCTCCTTGTCTGACGAGCTGCTGATCTCCTCCTGCAGCGCGTTCCTCAGACCGATCCGGGTCCGGAAGTACGCCACCTGGTGGAAGTCTGAGCCGGCCTCTTCGTAAACCTGTGGGACGGATGGGGAAATGAAAGCGGTTCGGGCCGGGTCCGGTCCCGATGGCCGGCTGGTACCTGGTGCTTGACGATCTGCCCCAGCGCCAGGTTCAGATCCACCTGGCACTTTCCGAACAGCTTCAGGTAGCTGCTGCTGCCTCCGGGCTGAGCCTTGCACTGGATCCGGTTGGACAGCTCCAGCTCGATCAGGCCCGTCTCGAAGCGCACGGCCCGCATCGACGGCGTGGTGGCCGTCATCTGGACGCCCTGGAAACAGGGAGAGGAGAGCGCCATCGCTAACAGAGAGCTAACTGCACCCCAAGCTAACTCGGAGCTAGCTGACCTACCGCTAAGCTAACTCTGAGCTAACTGAGTCACTGCTAACAGTGAGCTAACCCAGAGCTAATGCTGAGCTACTGCTAAGCTAATTGAGAGCATCGCTTCTGAACTCACCTTGAACATCAGGCTGAGTGAGTAGAGCAGGATCTTGGGCTTGTCTGCGTCTGTGGACGAGTCGTGTTCGTTCCAAAGCGGGATCGGCTGTTCGCCTCCTGCAGACAGAGAGCACAGCGTCCTGATGGAACCAGAGCAGACGCTGATGAAGGCTACACTAATGCTAACGCTAATGTGCAGCAAATCAATCTCAGTTTCTCGTTCTGCGTTATGAAGCAGACTGGAGGAGATCAGGAGGGTCCCTCGCTTACCGATAGAAGTGGAAATCGATTTTGAATCCAGTTGTGAATGATTAAAGATTCAAAGTCTGATGACTGGAAGTCAAGCTGTGTCCGGGATTTCAGAATAAAAGCCTGATGTTTACCTGAAACCTTCTGGATGACTTCGTTTACTTCCTTCATGAAGACTTTCTGCAGGAACACCAGGTGGTTCAGCAGGTCTGTCGTCAGGTTGTGTTCAAACGAGCCGATCTGTCGACACACAGAGCAACGTCTCAACAGGATGTGACATCAGGAGCCCGTTGTCACGGCAACCTGCCCCACCTCAGCGACGCATCGCAGGTAGTTGCCCTGCAGGTAGTTGCCCTGCTTGGCCGAGAAGTCGTCGGGGGCCCAGCTCTGGTCGGAGTGGCTCTCGTGGTCCTCCATGATGTACTCCCCCGACATGGTGACGGGCGGCAGGGACAGGCTGGCGGACGGGGACATGGTGGACATGTCCACCGGGGACACCTTGGACTGGAAGCACAGCTTGTGGTTCGGCAGCTCGAAGGTGAAGCTGGTCTGAGCTCCTGAGGAGCAGAACCTGATCAGAACTGGGCAGAAACCGCCTGTAAACAGGTGGGGGAGGGGTCACCTGTCATGCCGTGGCTCTTCACCGCCCCCATCTTGTACTCTGCTTTGAGCGAGGGCAGCAGGGCGGCGCCGATGGTGATGCCGTCCATCATGGCGCTGAACTTGAGGACGATGGGCTTCTTCTCCAGGCCCTCCGGCAGCTGGGGGAACTCGTTGGCCTCCACCGGCGTCTGGTTGATGCCGGACGCCTTGTCGGGCGGCTGGGGGGTCGGCGTGTCCTCACGGTTCGGATGGCTGCAGCAGCAGAAGGAGGGGGCGGGGCATCAGCCAGGGCAGCTGACCGACAACAGGACTAAAAACGACGGACGAACATTTCATCGATCTGAGTTTAACCAACAGAAACGGAGAAACCCTGACGGAGACACTTCCTGTAGCTGGAGGCCAGCGGAGGGTCAGAAACACTACAAGAGTTATAAAAGACTCAAATGAATTGGGAACAAAAGTCAGACGAGATAAAGGTCATGAAGTCATTCTGAAATTAAGGACAACTTGATAAGCTCGAGTTTAACCCCGAACCCGGCGTTTAACCTGGAGTTTAACCTGTAGTTCATTTTTTTTAAAGGTTTTATTGGCTCTAGTGGCCTTTAGTTAACAGACAGGAAAGAGGGAAATGAGAGACGGGGAAGACATGCGGCAAGGGTCTCCAGGCCGGGAATCGAACCTGGGACGGCCGTGTCGAGGACTAAGGCCTCCTCCGTATGTGGGTGTGCTAAACCCCTGCGCCACCAAAGCACCCCGTAACCTGGAGTTTAACCTGGAGTTTAACCCCGAACCTGGAGTTTAACCTGGAGTTTAACCTTGAACCTGGAGTTTAACCTGGAGTTTAACCCCGAACCTGGAGTTTAACCTGGAGTTTAACCCCGAACCTGGAGCTCTGGCTCCTCTGGCCCGTCAAACCGATAAGACGGCGCTAAGGAACGTACGTGTTGGCGGGCTGGCGGATGAGGTCGGAGATCTGCTTGGAGAGCTGGTGGGAGCTGCGGACCATCATGCTGTGCAGCGTGGCCGGGTGCTGCGGGATGTTGATCATGATGGAGCCCACCTTGAAGACGGCGGCGTTGTTGGTCCTCAGGCCCCGCTGGGCGCTGTACAGCGCCTGCGACTTGGCGATGGTGCACTTGACGACGGTCCTGAAACACGGGAGGAGCAGAGTGAGCGGGCGGAAACCTGACGGAGGACGAAGACGGACCGTGAAGCGTCATGCATCAGTGACGATGGCTGGAGACGACCCACAGGGGAAGACATGAAATGATCTCCAGCTCCAGAAACATCTGAATCTGCTGACATGAAGTCAGACGAGAGCAGCTGAAACACAGATGAACCCTGAGGAAGACGAGCAGCAGGCGATGAAGGACAGACTCAGCAGAGCAGCATATTCAGGAAACCTGTCACGCAGATACAAGAACCCAACTGGGACCAGATGTTGCTATTCTGAGACGGCAGCCATATTTAAAGACGGCTGCCATCTTCAAATACTTTCTTCAGTTTCATTTTGCAAAATGAAATCTTTTGATGCCAAATCATACATAGTTGGACAGAGAAATCATATTTACTGATTCTCCCCCCCTTTTCAACATGGCTGCCTCTAAAATCACCGATTAGATTAAAGTGTTTGGTGTCAAATCAATCATTGCTGACATCTTATATATTGTGTTTCCTTTTAATACTGGACAATTTTCAACATGGCGGTCATGGAGAATAAATGCACTAAAATTAGCAGCAGTTATTTTCAGAGTTGAGCAGAGAGAGAAGTTAATTCACTGAACAAGAATCTTAGCTATGCTAAGACTGAACTACTATACACACAAAATAAGCTAACACTAAGCTGCTAAATACTTAGAAGGTTAGCATAAGCTAACACTTAGAAGGTTAGCATAAGCTAACACTTAGAAGGTTAGCATAAGCTAACACTTAGAACGTTAGCATAAGCTAACACTTAGAACGTTAGCATAAGCTAACACAAAAAAATTTGAGGACGGTAACGCAAACCCGCTAACCATATAACAATTTGTTGGAAGCTAACGATAAACAAGATAACTGGAGCTAAAGCAGAGTCCGGCCTCAGTTTCTGATTTCATTATCACTAAAGTAAGAACAGGAGGAGCCAAGATGAAAACATACGGCGTGACCTAAGCTCATCAAAGCTCATCAAAGCTACTTTCTGTGGCAATGAATCACTTAAAAGAGGCTCACAAACGGCAGCCATCTTGAAAACTGTCTGTCACCCTGAAATCCAGGTGGCTGATGAGAAATCTAAGGGTTGATCATGCAGGCGGAGGGTTTTTCCAGAGATATGCTGCGCTGCAGGACACGGTGGGATACTGATGCCGAGGTCACTGGGGTCAACATGAACATACAGAAACTCCTGCTTAGCCGTGCTGGTGGGAGACGTGGGAAAGTCCTCCAGTCTACGCAGTTTACCAGGAGAGAAGAGAAGAAGAGTCAGGAGGTATAGAGCTATGGACATAGATAGACTGGAATAACCTGGAGTAAATAAAACCACAACAGCTTCTGGTCTCGGTTTCGTGCCATCGGCGCCGGGCCGATTGGGCCATCGGTACGTACTGAATGTCTGGCGTGATTCCCTCCAGCAGCACGATGTTCACTCCTCCGATATGAGCCGACGCGCAGGTCTCCGTCATCTTCTGGTGAAGAATATCTACATCACAGAGAACGCCGTCAGAGCCGCCCGTCCAGCAGGGGGCGTTGTTCACCGCCACAGCTCTCACCCTTCATCTTCTCTTTCAGCGTGAACGACCCGTGGATCTTCTTAAGCTCCGCCTCCATGGTCAGGCCGCCGATGTCGGCCTCCAGGTGAGTGCGGTTCACCATGCCGATGCCAAACACGATCAGCGTGACGTGCTGCGGCTCGCCGCTCACCAGGCTGCGCCGCCGCCCACCCGCCGCCCCGGCCGGCCTGCCGGGCGTCGCCGGCTCCGGCTGCTCGTTCTCAAAGATGACCTTACAGAGCGACTCCGACGGGCGCCGCCCGGCCTCTGCAGACAGGAAGTTTAGCCTGTCAGCCACTTAGAACCAGACAGGAAGTGGCTGGCTATTAATCATGTCACAGGAAGTGGCCTGTTTTGGTCAGTCATGTGACAGGAAGTAGTGACGCCCGCTGACCTGAGATGCAGTTCTCGGGCGAACTCTTCTCCAGGATGCCGGTCGGGTCGGAGATCAGGGAGTAGAAGTTGAGCAGCTTGTACATGTTCTGCCAGCACTCTGCCGACGGCTCGCTCTGCTCCGACACCGTGATGGAGTCCGAGTCGTCCATCTGGATCGGCATGTGGTCCGCCACGTCCCGGGAGCCCTTTCTGGACACCTGGGGGGCAGAACCAGAACCCGCCGTTATCCGGTACCAGAACCTCCTGATATGTTTCTGCTAAACCTGGGAGTCTGGAGCGACCTGCTGGCGCCCTCTACAGGTTCAGGACAGAAAATATTTCCAAAAGTGGCTTTTATTACCGACATTACTGAGCCAGTCGGGGCCAAATTATGAGAAGATAATAATATTATAATCTGAGGCTGACCTGCTTACTGATTAAATATTTCCTGTTTTCCAAACTGCTATGGACAAGAAGCTCAACGTTCCTCACCAAGGGTTATAGTCACTGCTTCATTCTGGAAATATTGCAACTTTATTCGGATAATATAGACACTTTAATCTCCAGAAATTAATTTAACACATTTAATGATTTTTATTTAAGATACATTATGCTTTTTATTTACCTTTAGTGTAAAATGTATATATTTATTGTAAATGTTAGGCTTCATGATTACCAAAGGCCTTTTTAGTTAGTTCTATCGTTAACAATCAATCATTTCAGTAATCAGTTCATCATGATTATCTGACATGAAGTTCAATTATTGATTCATCAATTATTTCAATAATTAATCAGAATTAGTTGTGATTAATCATTCCAGCCCGTCCCCCACCCGTTGCTACCTTGGATGTGCGGCGCTCCGAGCGGCCCAGCGAGCTGCGTCCTCGGGGTTCCCGCCGCCCCAGCGTGTCCATGCTGGACGGCGGCCCGTTGGAGGGAAGCCCCGCCCCTCCTCTCTTGCCCTTCAGCGTCTGCGTGGCGCCGCGGCCCGCGCCGTTCAGGCTGCCGCGGGAGCTGCGGCTGAAGTCGGAGGACAGGATGTGGCGGTAGGGGCGGGCCCTGAAGGTAGGGGTGGGGGAGGTGGAGCCGGCGGTGTAGCGGCTCAGCTTGATGTCGGTCTGCGTGGCCTTGATGTCGTCGATCATGGTGCTGAACTGGTGGATGAGGCGCACCAGCGCCATGTCGACGCGCTGGCTGATGGCCTGGCAGGCTGTGGTGAAGTCGCAGTGGAAGGTGTTGTAGTGGCGGCGGTTCAGGTCGTGGAAGGAGAGCGGCGCCCCCTGGGGGGCGCTGGCGGACTTCTCCATCACCACGGCGTTGACGCTGAAGGTCTCGATCAGCAGGGCGGGCTTGAACTCCAGCGGGGGAAGGTTGACCGTGCCCTGCCTGGAAACACACAGGCTCAGAATCACCTGCCGGTTCTGGTCCGACGGCCGGACTTCCTGCAGCGACTCGCATCACGGAGCAGCTCAGGAAACGCAGAAATGTTACAGGAAATGATCAAAGTAAGAATATTTGTCTGCTTAAAGGGGCCGTACCATGAGTTGTACATTTTATAGGATGGTTAAATAACTACATTACCTTGAGTTATGAAAATTATGTAAATATCAAACACGAGTCAAAACAAGTTCAAGCCATGAAATTGGGCCTCTGTCTCTTTAAGAACTACAGCTCTTTCTGAAGCTCCGGCTCCAAAAAGTCATTTCAAAATAGCTCCTTTATTACGGAGCTCAGCAGATGTTTGCTAGTTGCTGCTGGCTAGTCTGAAGGAGCTGCAATCATCAACATAAACATCAAGTGAAATAAATCCAGATAAACGATGGGTTACGGTCAGGTTTCTACCTCCTGGACTTTTTGTTTTTCCGCTCCTTGGTTGTGTCTGAGTCCACGATGTCGGCTCGAAGACACTCTAGGTTACCCGAAAACGACAAATGTTCTCCAAAGTACATCTTGTAGCTGAGGGGAGTGGCGTCCTGCGCCTGGATGCCGATGTAGCTCAGCAAGGGCTTGAAGACAACCTGCAGCAGGAGAAAACCACCAGGTTTCATTAGACCGGTCAGCTCGTGTTTCCATGTAGCGTTAGCTTGTGTGTAGCCTGCTAGCTGCTGCAGCTAGCGACCTGCAGCCTTTACGCTGAGTTGACACGTCGACATAACCAGACTGTTCCAATACAGGATGAACAGGAATCTGTCACAAAAATATTCATGGCGTCTTATTTATCATCTGATTTCTATAAATGTGGCTAAAGTTAATGCTGAGGACATTTACAATGATTTGATACATGAAATCTGCATCTTATCTGGATAAAATATAAAAATTTTCTGTCAGTTTTGAGAAGAGGTGAGAGCGATGATGAGGCAGAGGTGGCCTGAACGCTGCAGCGTTTGGTGTGTGTGGCCTTATTTTAATGCAAACTGAACCGAAACACATTGAACACATAGATGCAGCCTTAACAAGAGCTGTGTCTGCATGTTAAGGCTGTCATAGTCAAGTTAGCATAGCTGACCTACATCACAATTCTTTGATATTTCTTTGTAATTAACACATTTTCCTGACCTGTGGAATGTGAAACTCTTATCTAGATGTTGTAGTGTTGATGATTGAAAGTGAAATTTTCCAGATTCTTTACCTGATTGTGTAATGTGTAGCCACGTGATGTGTAGCCATCGCGGTAACGCTGACGGCGCTAACGATGGCGGCGCTAACGCTGACGGCGCTAACGCTAAAGCATGAATCAGTTGGCTAACCTGAGCGTCGGCCAGCTGCACGGCGGCGGGACACTGGTTCCCCTCCTCCACGTCCACAAGGTCGTCCTGACTGGTGCTGTGCTGGGAGTGCTGGGACTGCGTCCCATCCAGCGTGTTCTGGTCACTGGACAGAACCGTGTTGAAGTCCGATGCTGAGGGGATGGTGGGAAGGGTGCAGGTTCCGCCTGCAAGGGACGATTAGGACACCTCTAAGCTAACAAACTAACAAACACCAAGCTAGCCTTGTGTCCTCCTAGCCTCTAGCTAACAAACACCAGTTAACTTTGTGGACTGCTAGCCTCTACGCTAACAAACACCAAGTTAACCTTGTGGACTGCTAGCAGCAACAGGTCGGTAGCTGAAGTCCAGAGAGTCTAAAGAAAGACAGGAAGAGCTGAGAGCTGGTTCTGGAGTCCGGCTGGGTCCGGACCGCCAGCAGCATCGTAATGTTCATGCAGCTGGGGCCCAGCGGGCCTCACCTGGCTGGGAGCGACTGAGCTGGGAGTCGTGGGACGTGGCCCCGGCCCGGTTCCCCACAGCGTTGGACATCCAGTTGTAGAAGCTGACGGAGGACGGCTCGGACAGCAGCGGATGTTCGGTCAGCATGTCCGTCCCTGCAGGACGGGCCGGGTCGGAACCAGGAGACCAAAACAAGTTAAACGCCAATTATTTTCCGGTTCTGGTTCATTAAAATCCATCTGCTCTGAACATCATAAACTCATTGACAAACAGGAAGGGGGTCAACATAAACCTGACCAGCAGGTGTAACTGCTGGACCGAAAACGGCTCAAAATCCAGAACTTTCTAGACTTTCAGTTTTCAGGACATTTCATGTAAAATAACTTAATTTTTTACAGTGTGGAAATATTTTATTCAGGTGATTCTGAACCAAAGTGAGATCCATCTGAATAATCTCACTCTAAGGATTCATGCAGTGAATGAAGCTGTGGATTATAATCCCACATTTCACCACCACTATAACAGGGCCGAGATTATTTGATAATTCATAATTCTGATAATTAAACAGATAAAACAGTAGGCCTTTTTTATGTTAGAAATATATTAAAAGATGCAAACAGTTCTTTTCTTAAATAAGAAAATGAACATTTATGTCTTAAAATGCAGAATTATTTTAATAATAATCATTTGTATCAGAGGAAGCATTTGCAGCTAAAAATGCTGTAAAGGTTCAGAGCTAGGGGGGCTGACCTGGATATCAGTTATTGATTAATAACAGGAGGTTGTTTCCCTAATCTGAACCAGGTGGAACAGATTTAGAATGGTTTTTATTGTAAATGTTTTTATTTATTGTCCAGCTTCGTTCTGTATAATCCAGTTAGCGATCAGTCAATGACTGATTAGCTAGTCCCTGATCCCACCAGGTTAAACCTGGGGTTTGCTTCATCCTAATGACTGTTTATTGCTCTGGTTTTGCTGGGATTCCTGCGGCTCACCTGTGCGTGTGAGGGAGCTGCTCTTGGCGGCGGCGGCCATGTCGCTCCGCTGCGGCGTTCCCTCCAGCAGGTTGTGCAGGCTGCGGAAGCTGCCGGTCAGGTTGCTCAGCAGGCTCTCCTTGCGCGGGCTGTCCCTGGCCGGCGGCCCGACGCCGCGGCTCACGTGGGCCGGCGAGTCGGCCGCCGTGTCGCCGCTGGTGTAGCTCAGAGACTGGTAGGGATGCGAACCCTGGGTGTGACAAATAGCAGAGCGCTAGGGGAGGTTACGATGGCCAGGGGTGTTTCATCGCCATGACAACACAGATAAATTGTCTGGAAAGGGACAGCAGAAGTTTAGGATGGAAGAGACTATCAGAAGGAATCATCGAGATAAACAGCTGCTGAGCTGCAGTACAGAGCCGCAACAGCATCTTCATTAAAACCTGAGATCTGAACCAGGACCAGAACCTGGACCTGGACCAGCCTTAGAGATATACCTTGATGAGCCTCATGAAATCTGATCCAGAACTGGATCGCCTCTATCAGGACTGGAGCTAATATTTAGCTGCACATGAATTCATTCTCCCTGAAAGCTTTGTGTGCAGTAACAATCTGATCCTCTTGGTGGCGATATACTATGCTGCAGCACACGTCACATTTTAGCACTAGCTAGTATAGCGGATTAACAGAGCTACTGATAGCGCTGCCAGCTAGCTCTCAGTTCGCTCTGGCTTACCTTTATCCTGTGGGCGGACTCGTTGTGCGTGTGGGACTTGGAAAGCTTCCTCATGATCTCGACGCCGCTGACCGGGCCGGTGTTGGCCTCCTTGGGCGGTGGGCGACTGCAGGCTCCTTCCAGCAGCATGGTGTGTTCACTCACTGTGGCTTCAACAGAAGGAGATCCGATCAAAGTCCCAGATGGAGCCGATTCCTCTCCACACATCGTCATCAACAAAGCAGCTTCACATGATCAGGACCAGCAGCCATCAGACCCTTCCAGATCTGATGGCCTATATTCCGGTTCTGGGTTTAAATCTGCATTTACGCATTTAGTTCTGGAAGCAGAAACTAAACGCATCATTTCCAGACTGAGAAGATGCTAAAATAAAGGGGCAGCGTCATGTTTTCCAGGCTCAGAGACATTTTATAGAACAATACATTAACTACATTCCCTTCAGTTATAAAAATGCTGTAAATATCAAATATGACTTGAAAGAAAAGTTATTTCTGATTTAGCACTTTAAATTGAGCCTCTGTTTCTTTAAGAAGCTCCTGCTCTGTCTGAAGCCCCGCCTCCAGGAAGTCCTCCCAACATGGTTCCTCTATTAACCCTTTAACATTTTTACCAGCGTTGCTCTGAGCAGCAGCTGCTGTAAATGTGTTTGCTAATAGCTGCTGGCTAGTCAGAAGGAGCTGTGTGGGGGAGGAGCTGTGCCTCAGAGGCGGGGCAAGGTCCACCAGGCGTTTAGCACAGGGGACTGGTTGCCATGGAGACTAAAGGATCAAAGCAACGCTGCAGGGAAAAACACTAAAAGGTCTTAATCTGGTGTGAAGCGAACCGGAACCACCAGCGGCTCTGAATTGGACCGGAACCACGAATGGTTCTGATTGGTCCCGGTGCTTCTAGGTATCAACCCGCTAACTTGGTCCCACCTGCGTCGAACTCGAACTCTGCTCCGTCTACGCTGGTGTCGCTGTGCAGCGCGGCGCCATTATCCAGGCCCAGCGCCGGGTCAGGCTGGTTATGCTGGGCCTCTCTGGGCTTGGCGATCTGGCTGGGACCCATCAGGCCGATGGCCTTGAAGCCCTGAGTCACAACGATGAACTTCATCCACTGCCGGGCCAGAGCCACCAGACCCTTCTTCAGCGTCACCAGGGCCGGAACGCCGTCATTCTGGGGAGAGACCGGTAGAACTAGCTGGTCCCAGTGTGCTCCCGGTGGAACCAGCTGGTCCCAGGGTGCTCCCGGTGGAACCAGCTGGTCCCATGGTGCTCCGTGTGGAACCAGCTGGTCCCATGGTGCTCCGTGTGGAACCAGCTGGTCCCATGGTGCTCCGTGTGGAACCAGCTGGTCCCATGGTGCTCCGTGTGGAACCATGGTGGCCTCCTCGATGACGGCGTAGTTGGCCTGCTGCAGGTAGCGGTGCAGGATGTTGCACAGCATGCAGGACGGGTTCTCATGCAGGTAGCGGGCGCGCTTCGTCACCCGGTTGTACTTGCTGCGGATCGGGATGTGGATGCTCTTCTTCTGTTGCACAAACACAAAAAACAAATAAAAACACGGTAAATAAAACCGACTCCAACAATGAAACCGGATTCAGATGATTCAGCCCGGTACCTCCAGAGCCTCTGTCATGATGCAGCCCATGACGGCGCAGACGCGCAGCGTTCCCTCCATGTCCAGTTTCCGTAGCGATGACTTGAGCTGGTCGATGGGGACGAGCCAGGCGCCGATGGCCGGGGTGGCGGTGCTGAGCAGGTTCAGCTGCCTGAACACGAAACGGGAAAAACAACCTGAGAAACGCGAGTTCTCTCTTAAACTGGGCGATTCAGACTGCTGCCACCAGGGGGCGCCACAGAGAGGTAGAAAAAATATGGCAATGAATCTGACAAATTTATGTTTCCTTGCATTATAAAATCTAATCTGTTTTCTTACAATGTATTGAAGTATTAGGGCAAGGCAAAGAAAATACTTAGATTACGAGAATATTATGAAAGTCAAATTAATACAAGAAAAATGTAATTTAAAGACAATAAACTCTGATATTCTGAGAACAAAGTCGAAACAATGTCAGAAATTTAAGTATAGTTTTATTGTCACAATGAAGCCGCACTAGCTAGCCTAGCAGTTAGACTAGTTACTCTGGATTTTTGAGAAGTTATTTGAATGATCCTGCGTTAGCCTAGCCTAGCATCAGCAGTCATTCTGGAGGTTTGGGCTGCAGATCTAGTCGGGTGTTTCTGGGGCGAGGCGTCCCACCTGGACATGGCTTGGGATGCTGAGCGGACGTTGGTGGGAGCAGCGAAGCTGAACCAGATCTCCCTGATGGTTAGCTTCATGCTGCTGGAGTCGGGCGGCGGCGGCATCAGGGGCAGATCTTTCTTCAGGTCGTCAGACTCCACGCCTTCATCCTGCATGACCGGGAGGACTCGGGTAAAAATGGATTCCACTCAAAGGCCTCCATATTTATTTATTTCTGTTTTAGTTTCACCTATATGCCATCCGCACCTTCAGATTAATACTGTTATCAGACCAGTATCCAATAATAACAGCATCATTACTAGTTAGAACAAGCAAACTCAGAGTCTGTCGGTATTTTCAGTCTTTTTTTACACCTGTTGAACTTATTTTGACCATCCTACTTCTCAGTTGCATGTTTTAGTGTCACCGTGTTACTTTAACTGTACAGTATGCAGGGTTTCCCGCAGAAAACCTGCTCAGCCCGGCGGTCGGAGCGCCGAGGCGGTTCGCCATGTTTTTGTATTAACAGATGTTAAGTAGACAGAAAAAGTTAAAATATTACTGGAAAACATCACTGATGAAACTCTATCTAAACCCACAACTAGTTTTAAAAACAACAAATCAAAAAATACAATTAAAATGAACATCAATTATTTGCACTTCTAATTAAGTCAGCAGCTCCATCAGGGCCTCAGGGGCCCCATAAATGGTAATATTTTAGCACAGCACACAGATATGTAACTGTAACATTAATTTATCGAGATTATCAATGCTGTTAAATTTGATTTAATGGTTTCAGCATAAATGAAAATTTTTAAAATTGCTTAACATTTAAATGTAAGATTTTAAGGAGCTGGCAAGTTTAAATTGTAAAATTTCAAAGAACAATATTTATAGTCAAATAGATTTGTTACCATAGCAACAAACTGATGCTGTGCGTTTAATCTCTGAGTTTCAGCTCCGTTTGTTCACAAATACAAAATATAGCTGATTGTTTTCAGGTTGGCCAGTTGATCTGCTGCCCTCTCCCAGATTAAATCTGACACAGAAGCTGTTAGAGCTACTGATGTTTTCAGCAGGAGGGGCCCTGAAGTCACATTCTCTCCAGGCCTCTTCCAGCCTTGGACCGGCCTTGGAGGATGAGTTAAATCCGCTGCACTGAGCAGAGATGAGCAACAAACGGAGATTTAATTAAATGCTGCTAATGAGGCTGTAGCAGCTCTTCCATTTGGTGTCTGGTGAGTTTTAATAAGAGACCAACCAAACCAGAAACTGTTTTGGTTGCTGGAGTTTGTGGGACAAGTTTTTCAGATCTCCAGGATGGATATGTTTCCTGTTCAATCAATTCTCTGTTTTATTTTATATTTTATGTTAATCTCAATGCTTCAACTTAAACTTTACAACTAGATAATGCACATTTCCAATTCTATAATTTAGGTGTTTTTATTTATTTTCCCATGTATGTGATGATTTGTGACAAGACTGGTGTCATGACAACGCTGACATTTTCTGAAATTAATTTTATAGTATTTATCAAATCTAGTCCAGTTTATTAATGTTTGATTCATGTATTCTTTAAATTCAACCAAATTATCCGTCATCCGCCAGTAACTGGTACTGATTACTAACCAGATCTGAATTAAAATCCGTATTTATGAGGTCATTGTCCACCGGCTGAGCAGAAACGAGTCGCCCTGACCTGCTCGTCCGAGTCCGAGTTGTCGTCAGAGTTGGGGCTGATCACGTCGTTGGGCAGGTTGTCGTCGGAAACGTCGGTGCTGTAGCCGCTTCCTGTCTGGGATCCGGTGGAGCCGTTGGACTTGCCAGGTGCCGGTCTTCCCGCCGTCCGTGTGTCCCATGATGCCGAAGGCGTTGTAGAGGACGGCGCCGGACTGACGGCCACCTGAAAGCAGACCGGAGACGTGAGCCTCCCGTCCTGCGGGGGGCGCTGCCGGGGGAGCGGGTGCTGCGTTACCTTTGACAGTGAGGTTCTCAATGCCGCATTCGAACATGATCCAGCCCCATTTCTCCAGCGAGGCGGCGGTGCGAGTCGGGTCGTTCGGCGCCGCCTGGCCGTCCATCTCGTCCACCAGGGAGAACTCGTCCAGGTCCTCCAGGCCAAACAGAACCTTGGACTTCTCGAACGGGATGGCGGTGATGGCGAACGTCCCCACGTCTGCAGAGGACAGGGCGGGGTCAGAGGGCGAGGTTGCAGCGGGGGGCCGGGCCAGACCCTGGAACAGACCTGTGGAGTCCAGTCCGCGCAGCTGGCTGTGGATCCGGTGGACGTTCAGCCTGGCGGCGATCTCTTTGCCCTTCTCGATGCCGGCGTTGGAGCGCAGCGACCCGGACGACTGCGGCTGCATCTTGGTGGCCGATGCGTACTTCTCCAACATGACGGACGGTCGGCCATGTTCGGTGGCGTTCGGCGTCTCCTCAACGATCCCCCTGACAGGAATGGGGCGAGGCTAGCTTAGCACTGACAAGTTCAAGATAACTGCCATCTTGAAAAATTTACTTTTGCACCTAATTTATAACAGATGATTATAATTTTTATATATTTCAAGATGGCCACCACAGTTGAAATGGAGAATCAATCAGAAGTTGTTATTTCCACTGGTAGCCAAAAAAAGTTAGCTTCACTATCCATTCAATCACTGAACAAAAATCTTAGCTCCGCTAACGCTAAACCACCAAACACATTAAGGTTAACAGAAGCTAATGCTAAACCTCTTGGCACATAAAACAAATTAGCAGATGCTAACATTAAAAAGTCAAAAATTTCAAAAATTTGCAGTAGTTTCAGCTAAACTGCAAACAACATAAAAAAAATTGTGCAAGTCAATGCTAAATATTTAAATTTAAAAAAAAAAGCTACTTTAGCTAAATATATTTAAGTTTTTTTCCTAATGCTAAACCATTAACTACATAAAAAAATTACCAGGAACTAACATTAAACAGCAAAGCACAAAGAAAATGCTAACAAGCTAAAGCTAAACCACTAAACATAAACATTAGCAGAAGCTAACGCTAACATTAAAATGAGGTATTCTGCTACATTTTATCAGTTTAAAGTTGTATGAATTTGATGACCAAAGTGGAAGACATTTGATGAGACAAAGTCATTAAAACAAGGAATATTTTATCACAGTAAGTGACAAAAATGGCAGCCATCTTGAAAAATGGCCATCATCCTAAATTTAACTGGCCTATGTGAAATCTGAAAAGCAACGGACCTGAGAGGTTAGCATGTAATGCTAATGCTCGCATTAGGCAGATGTTTACAGTGATAAGTGTTGCCATGGTAACCTGCGGGTGGCCAGGGGATGCGGAAGGCTCACCGGTTCATCCTGAACTGGGTGGCGATCCGGTCGAAACACAGCGCCACCAGAGACACGTGTGGGACGCATTTAGTGGCCGGGGAGCCTTCCTCTATGGAGGCCTGCAGGAGGCAAAGGTTCACCTGCACAGACACAGTCACACAGTCACCAAACAGATCCTGGACCCGTTGCCTTCCGGGTCAAAGGTCAGACCTTGGGGATGGAGACGTTGGCCTGGAGCCCCTTTATTTTGACGTTGTCGGGTTTGACGGAAAGCTCCGTCTGTCCGCTGGAGGTCAGCGTGGCGGCGTCCGGCTTGTGCAGCTTCTGCTCCGGCTTGGCCGTCTGGCTCTGTGGACGCACAGCGTCAGTGGCCCGGCAGGTAAGCGGCTCACCTGTAGAACCGGGCGGATACGCACCGACTCGGCCACCGTGGACTTGCTGATCTGATACGCCTCGCTCAACACTTTGCCGTGCAGGTCGTCCAAGATGGCTGCCGGGTGCCGGATGCTGGCGAAGTGGACCATGGACTCGATGTATCTGAGACGGACGCACAGAAAACCATGTGATCGGGCCGGTTCCGGTCCAAACCGAACCGAACCGTGAGCCGGTCGCTACCTGTCCAGAGACTCGGCCACCAGTGGCGTCAGAACCACGTTGACGGCGCCTTTCACCTCCACGATGGCCGTGGTTCTGGTCTGAGCCAGCGGCTGCTCCAGCGACCAGTCCTCCGTCGTCGTGTCCTCATCCGTGTTCTCCATGGCTCTTTTATCCAGCGGCGTGTACGGGGTGCTGCAGGGGTCAGAGGTCAGTGCCTGGAGAGTGGATCAGCAGAACATCCTGCTGCGCTGAGCTTACCTGCTGTTGTCACCCATCAGCTGCAGGCCGCGGTCCAGCAGGGAGCTGGCCGACAGGCCCGGCTTGATCACCTGCGGAACAGAACGTCATCTGAGTCCAGAACCAGCAGGATGGTTCTGCAGAACCGCCAGGCGGTTCCCAAAACGGGTCCCTAGCAGGGTCCTGCAGAACCATGAGAACCAGAGCAGACCAGGCTGGTTCCGACCCAGTAAAGCAGGAACCCGTCCAGAACAGAGGAGGTCGGACCTTGAAGCCGGGCACGGCCAGCTGGTCGAAGGAGGCGGAGCTTTCCTCGCTGGTGGGCGTGTCCAGGTCCAGCGGCCGGTGCAGAGACGACTTGGAGGTTCTCTTATTGGTCGGCTGCTTGACGGACCAGTTGGACACCTGCAGAGAGCCGCGTCATTCAGAGGCCCAGAAGAAGAACGGGGCGGGGCGGGGCGGGGCAGGGCAGGGCGCTACCTGGTAGTGGGCCAGGTAGCTCTGGTAGCAGGCCATGACGTGAGGCTGCCGGGTCACCGGGCCGGGCTCGGCCATCTTCTCCGCCTCCACAGAACTCTCCTCCTCCATGGCCAGCGCCGACACGAAGGAGGCCTGCGACGGGTGGGCGGCCAGCGGCTGGGGCGGCGGCGGGGGCCGGGGCTCCGTGATCAGCTCCCCGTTCAGGACGTAGGTCAGAGGCCCCTCCACGCTGTGGTAGATGGAGCTGCGGCTGGGGGTCAGAGGTCAACAAACCGTGAAATGAAACGGCAAAAGACGCTGCGCCGCGTTTTGCTGCTGGTTTGTGTTTTGGAGTTTGAACGTTTTTTGTGTTTTCAGTAAAGTTTGCAAACATTTGATGAGCTTTAGTTTGGCTCTTACTTCTCCCTGTGCAGCAGTGAGTTTAACATCGGCCTCTTGAGCCGTAAAGGCATTAGCTAGTCATCTTTCTGCTGTGTAAAGTGTTTTGCTGCCATGACTCTAACACACCTGAGCAGCTCTGCACAGCAGCAGCCAGGTGTGAACCCGCCGCGAGCGTCTCAGCGCTCAGGTTGCGTTTAAAGGCGGCTCGGAAAAACAGGTCACGACGTATTAACAACGATTAAACAGTTTTAACTGCTGAAAAAATGGAGCCGAGGAAGAGCAGAAGCCGGCTGAGCGTCTGATTGGCTGATGGAGTCAGACAGGAAGCGTCCAATTAAAGATGGCGGTGCTGGCGGCTGGTGAGAAGCTGCTCAGCTTTAACATTGAATCAGAGTTAAACCATTCATTCATCTGTCTGCCCTGCTGCGACCTCTGACCTCACCTGTAGCTCTCCATGCGGTACGTCGGCTGCTGCGGCTGCTGCATCTGCTGCCGCCTCTTCTTCTTGCGGCCCGGGTACGTGCCGGGCCCCTCGTCGGCGCTGCTGATCGGCTCGAAGTCCTCGGTGGCGGAGAAGTAGGCCTCGCTCTCGGCCACCGACATGCTGGAGTCGGCCGAGCGGTACTGGTGGAAGGTGCTGGAGTCGGCCGACGGCGTGAAGGGGAACGAGCCGTAGCTACGCCGCTGCCGGGGTGAGTCCAGGACGTTCTCGTCGCTGCGCGAAACCTCGCTGCTGAACTGGACGCCGCCGCCAGCGCCGCCGGAGGTCAGCGCGACCGGCGGCTTGTCGGCGAACACGGCGGCCGACAGGCTCTTGGTGCTGCCCAGCCGACCCGAATGGACCGAAGATTGGCGGCGCAGCGGCGAGCAGAGCGGCGAGCGCACCGAGGCGCGGTCCTGCGAGCCAGGGGACACAGGGGACGCCTCGGGGACGTCGCCCAGCGCGCTGCAGAGACACGGACAGATTACACCGGATTATAATCTGACACTGCCAGAGGAAACCAGGATAAACCAGAAACAGCAATATTATCGCTCATCACAATAACTTCTGGAAGGATTGTTCCTGCAGAAAACCGTGACAACCGCAGGGACAAATGACTGAACAGATGAGAAATGTTGCAGTTTGCTCTCTAAGTTAGGAACTCTATGTAAAAATGATGGCCATAAATGAAAATTGAGAGTTTAATTTCACACTGAAACTGGAAGATATTTTCATATCCAGAGTAAAAAAACAGAAACAATTTTTGGAGGAGAAAGAAGGACGACTGAAAGCCTGGGAACACGGTACGGCGGTGGCAGCATCATGCTGAGTGAACACAGCGAAGCCAAAACATCCGACACAAAACGACCAGATTAGAAAATATTCTGAAAAACATTCAGGAGACGGAAAACCATAAATGATGGTGTCTCTGTGTGTCTGTGGGACTCACTCGGCGTGGGTTCTGGCGCCGAGCGGGATGCGGCGCTCCTCGGCACTCGGAGACGGCGAGTCTCTCTCCCCCGCCAGTAGGGGGAGCGCGGCGCTTGAGGAGCTGTTCTCCTCAGAGGAGGAGGCGGAGCTGTGGGAGTGCTGGGGCACCTGGAGGCTCAGGTGCTGCTGGCTGCGCCTCTCTGGCACCTCCGGTGGCAGGCAGGGGGAGTGCGTGTCCCGCTTCAGCCCTACAACTTTACCTGAGGAAACCAGAGAAACTCAAACACTGAGCCTGAAGCAGCATCACTTCCAGCCGCCAGGTTTTGGTTTTAATTACGTCACATCCAAATATTAAGATCTTTGTTCCTCCCTTTAACATTGTAAACTATTTCCATTTAATCATTCATAAGCATGATTTAGGATGAATCATGCTTATGAATGATTCTGCTAAAAATTTTGGAGAATTTTTTAATCACTGTCTTTTTATTGAGTTTTTTCCTTTTATACATACATTTAGTAAATATAAAGAAGTATTTATCCAACACAGAAACAAAATAATATACATAAAATGAATCCCTACCAAGTAACCCCGTTCAGCCCACCCAGGTCACTGCTAGTAGATCCTCCCTGCATCCCATCTCTGACAGAACTGGAACATATTTTAATCAAATGAATTAACTTCATTCATCTGGACGTTGAAATAAGTCGAGGAACGGCGGCCATGTTGCTTCAAGTTCACCGATTGAGTGTTGAAGAGAGAATCTCATTATTTCCAGTTTCAAGCAAGACATGAAGTCATTTAACCACCCGGTCAGAACCCGGTCAGAACCAGGAGGAGCAGAACCAGGCAGGAGGAGCAGAACCAGGAGGAGCAGAACCAGGAGGAGCAGAACCAGGAGGAGCAGAACCTTCCACCCCGTCAGAACCGAACGCCTCGCCAATAGCGAACAAAACGCCAGAGCCGCCGTTTAAAGGGTGGTAAAGGGAACCCGTCACCACTGAAGCCAAAGAGAGCCAAGAGAGGCCCGGTGGTACTGTGACCCCGGCCAACATGGACATTTAGGAGAATTTTAAAATAAAATAAATAAATCAATGATTAAATAAATTAATAAATATTATAAAATTTTAACTAAAAAAAAAAATTTAAGTATGTTGGAAAAAAATTAAAATAAAATAAAAAAAAATAACAATAAAACTGCTATATATAAATAAATTCAATAGTTTTAAAACATCAAATTAGTACAAATAATTATAACATTTAAAATCTAAAATAAAAGAAATTAAATAAAGAGTCCAAACTGATAATACAATGACACACAAAAAACATAGAAAACATATGAAAAGGGAAGAGCATCAATTGAAAGCTGGAATTAGTTAATATTGACCCCTTTTTGTCCAATAAACTCCCTCCACATAGTCCAATAACAAACAACAATAATACAAAGTAACAAATGTAATCGATGCAGTGCAGATTTTTGCTGATTCTTGGATTTCTTAAAAACCTCGCCGTTGTCTTCAGCAGCTCCTCGTCAATAGCATAGCATTAGCATGCTCAGCTACTCACCGTCCACTTTGGGCGTCTCCTTGGTGACGATCCACTCGGTGGGCTGCAGCAGCGACTGGCCGTAGCTCATGTTGGACTCGGCGCTGGAAGAGGAGAAGGCGGACGAGGACGACGGCGTCAGCTCCTCCAGCCTGAAGAAGTCCAGACCCATGTTGGTTCCCCCGAAGAACCTGCAGCCGCCCAGGCAGCCGCAGCGGTTCCGGGTGCGCTTACCGCGCAGGCTGGCGTCATCGGGCCACAGGAACCAGAGCCTGGAGGAGACGGAGAGGAACGGCTCAGTCTAAACACAGAGAACTATTCCTACAGCACTTTCTATTCCCTACAGACAATTTAGCTTAGCCTAATGGCTCTACATTCAACAGGACTGTGTTCGTCTGGGTAGCAGTTAGCTTAGCCTACTGGCTCTACAATCAACAGGACTGTGTTCGTCTGGGTAGCAGTTAGCTTAGCCTAACGGTTCTACATTGAACAGGACTGTGTTCATCAGGCTAGCAGTTAGCTTAGCATATCGGACAGCAGTAACAGAAGATGGTTCAGTCTGACCCTGAAACAGGAAGTTGGCTGCTGACCTTCTGGTCTGTGCGTCGTGCAGCTCCAGGAAGTGTCTTTGGACGTCACACTTGGCCGGGTGGTCGGCCGCCAGTGCGATGTCAGCCGTGATGAGGTTGAGGCTGACCGAGCCCGCCTCCAGCCAGACGGAGCGGCGCAGCAGGGGAGGCTGTCCCTGCCCCGGCTGCTGCTGCTCGATGTACTGCCGCATGTTGACGTCCTGCACCACGGCGCTGATGCCCTCCCCCACCGCCTGGTTGTGCAGGTTGCAGGTGGCGACCCGGACGGCGCCCGTCTGGAGGAACGAGAGTCGGAGTTAATTTGGTGACGCCGACGAGCCGACCGCGGCGCAATAGGCGCTCGTTACCTTGACGCTGGCGGCACAGCCGTGCTCCACGACGAAGAGGTCGACCCCATCCAGCGCCAGCCGGGTCATGGTGTACTTCAGCTCCTCGGAGGTGCGGCAGTGGCCGGGCAGGCAGCCCAGCTGAAACACCGACAGCTTCGGATCAGCCGAACACTAATGAGGCGCCCGCTTTAAAAATATCCCTGTTCTCATTGGCTGGCTGCCTGTTAGCATGGCAACTCAGAGATATGCTTCTGCCCCAACCGTGTGCGTTCCTCACAGAGACAACCCGACCATCAGCTAGTCACAACAAGAACCTCCAGAGTGTCTTGCAAAGTTTTACTGAGAGCTGCAGAGCTGTGGAAAAGAAAGTACGCCCTCCTTCAAAGCCAAAAGCCCCAGCCGTGTCTGTGCTGATGTAATGCTTCCTTTAACTTTAAAAACATTTAGCGCAGTTAGCGTTCCCAGATGATTTTAATCACTGATTTACTTGGTTGTTGTGTGAAATTTCAGTTGAACAATGTTAGACCGATAATAAGGAGTTAGCAGTTTATATTCACGCTCTTATTTTGAAGTGTTTAAAAACTGTCTACAAAGCCTTTCTCTCTAAAAAGTATACACAGTAATGTTAGCACTTGCTAAATACAATGGTAATAGCACTCTAGCTAAATACTATGTTAACATCTCTGAAGGCCTGTCATGTTCTTTAGCATTTCATCAGACTGTACAGGAAGTTTCGATCACAGAGTGCTGATGTACGGCTGGGGTCCATGTGGACGGATAGTCTGACCGCTGCAGTATGTACGGACTATTCAGGTAATCATTTCAGGACCTGCGGGGTGTACTTTCTGTCTGTACCTTGTCGGCACAGATGCGGCGGTCCACGCCATGCTGGCAGATGATGGAGGGTTTGGGTTGCTCCAGCTGGAACTCTCTGGAAACCACGTGGAAAACGAACGTCTCTGCCCACTCAACCATGCTAGCCAGCTAACAGGGACAAAGCCAGAGGCGATAGGGCTCACCACTTCACAGAAAAAACCCCCACAAAAATACAGTTCTGAATGTGAGACACCGATTCATAATGAGGTGAAGCCGCCCACCTGAGGAGCCGTGACCCTGCCGGTCAGCGCCCCGGCCTGCATGTCGATGAGCCATGCGTACTCCAGCGTGTCGCTGCCCAGAGGGAGGCCCTGTGCCGAAAACATGGCGTGCGCCCTCATCTGCAGCCCGGACAGACTCAGGTGTCCGTCTCTCAGCACGCTGTCTGCCGTGGGGCGCTGAGGAAGAACCATCAGAGGAGGAACCATCAGAGGGAGGAGGAACCATCAGAGGAGAGGAGGAACCATCAGAGGAGAGGAGGAACCATCAGAGGAGAGGAGGAACCATCAGAGGAGGGGAGGAACCGTCAGAGGAGGAACATCAGAGGAGAGGAGGAACCATCAGAGGAGAGGAGGAACCATCAGAGGAGGAACATCAGCCTTCAGGGCTGTGACTCTCCTTCACAGCCCTGAAGGAGACTCGCGTCCTCCACACTGACAGGACTGAAAACCATTACAGTCTGAAAACTGTAATGGTTTTAATGGTTTCTTCCTCTGTGAGCGGCCTTCCAGACCAGGTTGGTCCAGTCATAGTTACACCAGAACAAAGTCGTAACGTTACTAGGATCAAGACATAAAGTTTCCACAGAATCAGGTTGTAAAGTTACTCGGATAAGCTTGAAGTAATTCCAGTATAAAGTTGCACAGGAAGCTTTCAGTTTTCACTCTGTTCTCTGCATTTCAGCTTCTTTCATTTTGGTTTATTCTTCCCTCCTGATGTGAAACCGCTCCCTGGTCGGCGGTGGACGGGTACCTGGTAGTTGTCGCTGATGAAGATGTGAACGGGCGACAGGATCATCTGCAGCATCGTCTCCTTGTAGCCTTTCTTCATCTCGAAGCAGAGGCGCTCCAGGAAGCCGGACGGGCCTTCTGGACCTTCATTGCTGCAGTGCTGCAGGAACGAACCGGGTTACTGTCAGAACCGACCACAGCATCAATACACAACACAGTTTAACATGGCTGGAAACCTCATCACAATACAAACGATTCATATCAGTCGATGTCGATTATTGTTGATTGATTTTCTACAAAGCCATGTCTTTGCTTTTTTATTTTTCAGCAGAACTGAAAACTGAAACTGCTGCAAGTTACTCAGCAGGTTGTTGCTAGGCAACCACAGAGCGAGAGATGATGCTACCCAGCTAGCTTAGCTCGCAGTGAGCGGCCAAAGCCTTTCCTCTGCTTACATCTCCCAGAATGCTGTGCGGTTCCGGATCACAGTTCAGTTAAATTGCTGAATATTTTGTCACTATATACATGCATATTGATCCGTATCTATGGAGACATGCATAGTTTTTATTTCAGCTTCCTGTGGATCCCGACCGGACAGAACCGTGCGACCCGGCTCACCACTGGCAGCCGGCCGTGGACCTTGTAGAGGTTGATCAGTACGGTGATATCCCAGGGCCGCAGGTCCAGGGGGTGGCCGCGATCGCCGTCCTCCCCGCCAGGAGACGAAGAGAAGCCGAGGCCCGACGACGTGGCCGAGGATGGCACCGGGCTGGACACGGCCTCCTCAAAGTCCGTGTACATGTCGTCCTCCCCAAAGTAGTTCTCCTGAAGAGGAAGAGGAGGAGTTCAGATCCGAGAGGAAGCCGAGGCGTTCAGGTGACCCCAGGTGCAGACCTTGATGGCGATGAGGGCGCGCAGCAGAGGCCCGTACAGGAGGATCTGGGAGTCCGGAGACATTTCCATCTCCACCTGCAGCCGATCGGGCGGCAGGTCCGACGGGTCGGCGGGGAGCCGCGCGGCCGGGGCGGCACGGCAGGGGAACCGCGGGGCCGTGCCTTGGTCAGGGGGGCGGATCGCCGACAGCATGGACTCCTCTATCTCCGAGACTACGCAGTGAGGAAGAGGACGGTCAACAGACAGCAGCAGAACCAGAACCAGAACCAGAATCAGAACCTACACGACTGCTTGAGCTGTTCGTCCGCCTTTTGGGGGTAGATGGGATGCCAGGTGTAGTCGATGATGAGCAGGAAGTTTGGGACGCTCCAGCAGTCCACCCAGCCGGCCCTGCGCCATGGCAACGGTTACAACGCCGTGGCGACGGTTGCAACGCCGCTCCACGGAACAAAAGTATGAGCTAGAGCTGTCCTAACACCATGCTAACACCATGCTAAAGCTATGCTAACACCATGCTAACACTGTAGCAACAGAGCGCTACAGTCTTCAGTCAGGCCACTAATCATGGAATAAAGTCAGAATAAAGAAATATGAGAAGTTTGAATAATACCAAGTTGGATTAATATGGGAATGAAGCTGTAAAATTACAAGAATAAAGTTGTAATGTTTGAAGAAATGTACTTTTTTTTTAGAAGTTGAATGTTTTGTGAAGTTGCACTTTGGCATTTTAGAAATAGAAAGAACTTTATCTTCTAACGCATCAGCAGCGTTTGAATCAATCCATCAATGATCGAGTCTGTTAGGAAGAAAGAATCAAACTGAGCTGTCACACCTCAATGGGGATGGAGGCTTTTTTATCCAAACTAATTTCTCTGAAATGTACAAACTTTTTCCTGGAAAGTTTGTGATGTTCAGTCTGGTCCAAATGCTGAGCTAAAGGTAATAAATCTAAATGTTTCCTAACAAAGACGACAGGACAGTTTACGGGACCAGCAATGGTGAGCTCTGCCGTCAGGAAACAAGGCAACTGGACGGGTCACAGGTCACATGAGCAGCTTCCACAGACCGCTGGGATTAATCTGCAGATTAATTATTCAGTCTTTCATTGCAGATGCTTGGAGTTAAAGCCTCGGTAGATGATCTGACGTCTTTAGTTATGAACAGTCAGACATCTGACAACTTACCGTTTCTGCTGCAGCACCATTAGATCAGATCAGATTATGTTCCGTTTTGTTTCCAATCCATTCCTTGTTTGTTTTTGTTGTTATTGCTGTTATTTATTCTATTATTCGGTTAATTATTTTGCAGATCAACACCCCTTCCTGCTCTGTCAGTCTGTAATGTTTGATGTGAACACACTAATTGATGAATAATAAAAAAAAGACATCTGTCGTAGTTGCGATTAAATGCTAAGCTGGCCTGCCATACTGGCCGTCCCAGCATGCCTCACTCTGCTTTGGCGATGTTCCTCCAGCGCAACTTGCTGGTTTTGGAGGACGGGGCTCCCTGGCTGTCTGCGGACGCCGCGCCGTCGCCGGGCAGCTTGACGCCCTGGTAGTCCTTGGCCAGGGTGAGCAGCGGGTAGCGGCTGGGGTGGCACTCTGGCAGCGACAGCCGCATGTCTGTGTCCTCAGCCTGCAGGAGAGGCGAGCGGCGCGGCGGCCATGTTCAGAGCTGGACCGGTCGGAGCAGAACCAGAGGCAGCAGATGGACTCACCCTGAGGCTGAAGCGGGTGTGGCAGGTGGCGGGGACGAACTCGGTGAATGGAAGCGTGAAGTCGATGTTGAGCGTCTCGCCACAGGCCGCCAGGTACACTGCAGATCAATAACACAATAGATCAGCTGATCGATCAGCTGATCCGACAGCCTGCGGTCCCACTGGGAAAACCTCAACAAAGCTGCTGAATCACAGCTGGAACCAGAAGTTTACATACACCCCAAGCTCTGAAGCTGATTTTGTTGCGATAATACTTTTAACTTCCTGCCGTCGGTCCAGGCGATGACAGCGGCTGAAGGACGGAAACGTTTCATGCAGAGCGGCTTGCTCACCGTTCTCCTGCTGCTTGGTGGAGCAGTCGATCCAGTTGTGCTGGTTCGCCGCCCAAATCATCTCAAACTGGTGGAATAAGATCTTGAACGTCCAGGAATACGGCACAAAGGAGTAGATATCCGGCGCGCTGTCGCTCGCCCAGTCCTTGATCAGATCTGAGCGGACAGAAACAGACTCAGGATCCGATCTCGGTCATCGGTCAGAAACGCGATCCGGCGCTGCTGACCTGTGAAGAAGTTCTTCTGGGCGTAGATAAAGTGGTACGTGGCCTTGTAGACCTCGATCTCACACTGCCAGGACTGGGGCATGTTCCACACCCGGGGGTAGCTGGCGATCACGTGGAACTGCAACACAAAGCTCAGGTCAGTGGGACGGGGGGGGGGGGAACGGAGGGGACTGGACGGGGGGGCGAGGGGGGGGCGGAACGGGGCGGGGCGGCGCAGCGTTGGCGCAGTGTTGGTGCAGCGTTGGCGGCGGCTGCTTACCGCCAGCATCTCGGCCTCCAGCAGCGTCCGGTACTGCATGCTGCTGGTGGTGTCCACATGCAGCAGCTGGCCTTTGATGGTGGGGGAGTAGCCTGCAGGGACAGGAGAAGGAGAAGAGTCCTCAGCGTCAGCATGATGAAGCTAACTCGGTGTGGTTGACCTTTGACAGTTTGACCTCAACATGACCTGCGGCATAAAGTTCCAGCTGGCAGCCTGTCGACCAACTCTGTGCTTTGACAGTCGATAGCAACAACAAAACGCACTTCCTGTGGTCCATTCTGGCCTCTCTGCTTACAGCTTGCTGTCAATAAGCTCTACTGTTCACTCCAAAGGTTACAGATGCAGCAGAGCCAGAAAAACTCCTGCAAAAATCTACATAACTGAACTCAGTTATCCTTTACTTATACAAGCAGGAACGTTGAATTCTCCATGACTTCCTGTTTCCCTGGGTAAGCTCAGAGAAATCTCTAAACTTGAGCAATAATTAAATATATTTAAACAAAGAAACTGAATCCCAGTTAGTCTGTATGACTATATGAGCCTCACAATTAACATCATGCTGCAATATGATGTGTTATGTGATGCTCATAAGTTTAACGGGTTTGGGAAACCTCCAAAGAAGGTGAGGCCAAAATTGAGAATAGCATTAGCTTCCACTAATACTGTGTTGGCATTGCGCTTTGGTTAGCAGAACTAGCTTATGATTGATGCTTTAGGGTTAGCATAGCTAGCTTTTTAGGTAGCATTGCCTCCCACTGATATTTCATCACGTCAGCAGCTGCTAGTCCTACATCTGCCTCCGAAGCGAAACTGTTAGAGAAAACCTTTGCAAATAGCATATAGCATGAGGTGCTGCTGTTTCTTTCAATCCAACCTGGAGCCATGGAGACGCCTGCCGACATCAAAGCTGACAAGCTGGTCGACTGATGTTTCTGCTGTGAAACTCCTACTTACCGTTCTCTCCCACAGTCATGGGGATGTTGACTTCTAGGTAGGAGCCGGCGCCTACGTTCACGTGGATGGCATTGGTTTCCTAGCAACAGCGATGAAGACAAAGCAGAGGAGGAAGACAGCAAACAGAAATGTCTCATTATCATAGACTAAAAACAAAGCAGAGCAGCCTAACCCGAACAGAAAATACTCAAAGGAGTTTTTAATATTCCCTTCACATGGAGGACAGTTTGAAAGAGAATAAAACATGACGCCACATCAATAACTAATGCATAAAGACAGAACAGGAGGAGGAAGAGGAATCAGAGGGAACCAGAGTCACCCTGTTTTTGGTGAAGAGCAGATCGATGGTGGCGTCAGCGATGATGTTCATGCGGAGCTCAAAGGCTTGGATCTGCCGGGCTTTTCCTGGCTGGGCCACTTCGCTCACCTTCATGGCCTGGTAGTCGGCCGGCAGGAAGAACTTCCACAGACAGTCCCTGGAAAAACAGACAGTCTGAGCCGGGACGGCCCGCCGGCGAGGCCTGGGGTTCAGCTCTGGGGTTCAGCTCCCAGACCTGGGTTTGCTCACCTCTGGCGGTCGGCCCACGGCCCGTAGTTAAAGTCCGTCCCTTTTCCACAGACGATGTCCAGACCCCAACATGGAGGGAGGTCCTGCAGCTTATCGTCCTCACTGCTTGTCTCGGTGTCCGCCGAACCGTCCTGCTCCACGGGGACCAGGCCTGCCGAGGGGAACGCCCGGAGAAAGACGGGGACACAAACAGAGAGAGACAGGGAGACGCCCACAGGGAGACGGGGACACAAACAGAGAGAGAAGGACATAAAGTCAGTAATGTGTATTTGTCTCATGGAAGTGGTGAATCAGAAGGTTTATCTGTGGCTGGACTATCCACAGATAAACCTTCTGGACTCGAGTCCAGCAGCGTACCGGGTTCATCCTGGTAGTAGTAGATGTCCACGTCGTTGGACTGCATCACCACAAAGCCCTCGCCCATCAGCCTGGGAGGCCTGGAGGACAGAAGAAGGTCAACACAAAGGTCACACTTTGACTGTTCTGACACAACAGAGACAGAAAGAAAACACATCTGGGTTAGAAACCTAAAGTTCCTGCTTCAGCTGAGAGTTCTGCTAAGAAACTCAGATTAGTTCTAGTCTGCTCAACTACAGCCCAGATAATGTGAAGCTGAGTTATTCATTTCCAGAGACTGACTCGTCGTTCTGCAGGCCCAGGTAGCGCGGACTGGGAACCAGCATGACGCGCACGTTCTCCAGCGACCCTTTGACAATGTGCATGAACTGGTCCAGGTGACTGGACGGCGGCTTGGTGGCGTAGGTCAGGAAGGCGTCCTCGAAGTTCACACACAGCGTCTGAGGCAGGTGGTGGTTCCCAAACGCCAGGCGGCCCTACGGGAACATATTAGACCAGATTAAACTCAGATTAGACCAATATAAACCAGATTAAACTCAGATTAGACCAATATAAACCAGATTAAACTCAGATTAGACCAATATAAACCAGATTAAACTCAGATTAGACCAATATAAACCAGATTAAACTCAGATTAGACCAATATAAACCAGATTAAACTCAGATTGATCTATAAACCAGATTAGACCACAACCACGTTGACTAAACCGTAACCGTGGACCCTCATGCTACAGAACCACCGGCGGGTCGCTCACTGTACTGATGTTCAGCTTGATCACTGGGATGAGGGATCGCCATGACGACGATGGCTCGGGGCTCTCCGACTGGACGTTCACACTGCAGGAGTCGTATTAAAACAGATTACTGATGAGACTGGAGAGACAGTTAGTAACTAAAGAAATTAAGTAACTGAAGGAAGGAAGGAAATGAATGAAGGAAGTTAGCCTAAGGACAGGTGTGCAGGTCCGGACCTTTCCAGGGCGTGGTTCTGGGTTTGGTTCCGGGGCTCCGGGCCCATCTCCTCGTCCCGCCGGGCGCTGAGCAGCGTGGGCTCTAAGCCAAACGTCTCCTGCAGCCGGGCGTAAAGGTCAGTCCGGTTGTAGACGTGGAACTCGAAGCCATTCACCGTCACAAACAGCCTCGTCTCCGCTTTGGGATCTGACAGCGAGAAAACAGAAACTAAGACAGACTGGGGACATATTGGGGACAGACTGGGGGCATATTGGGGACAGGCTGGGGACATATTGAGGGCAGACTGGGGGCATATTGGGGACCATTGAGGACAGACTGGGGACACAATGGGGACAGACTGGGGGCATATTGGGGACAGACTGGGGGCATATTGGGGACAGGCTGGGGGACACAATTGGGGACAGACTGGGGACATAATGGGGACAGACTGGGGACACAATGGGGACAGACTGGGGACACTGATGCTACGTTATAAAAACAAACGGTGATGGAAAACAGTAACAATAATCATCCTGAGAGCTTTTGGGGGTTTTAAACATCATTAATTGGAATTTATTGTTACTAAAATAAATCCAAATATCAGTAGGAAAAACTGAAATAAGAACCACTTCCAACCAAAGCAATGCTAACTTTATAATGCTTCTGTAAACATTTTCAGAATGGAAATTATGAAACTAATTTCATTTATTTTGTGATTCAATGAGTTTCTGTCTGATTCTGTGTGAACGATTCAGCAGCTGAACTCACCGTGCTGCTTTTGTTTTGGGTTATACGTTTTCCACCAGCGAAATATGAGGAAGCCATCCTGGATCCTGCAACACAGACAGCAGCCAATGAGTAGGAGGAATGGTCGCCATGGAGACCGAGAGTCAAAGAGGAGCAGCAGGGATCAGGTGACCTGATGGACATGTCCTGGTTGATGTAGTAAACGTCTCTGAACATGACTTTCCCCGACAGCACAGAGAAGGAGAACGAACCTGCGGAGCGACAAACATCAGGTTACCATGACGACCACACAGAGAGGAAACTCGGCAGCGCCTGACCCGGTTCTGCAGCAGAAAACCAATCTCTGCCCATCTCAAAACATAAAAGTACTAAAATAAAAACAGGCCTCTGGACCAGCTTGAGCTTCTTCACCCTCCAAACGTTTATTTTCTTCCAGACTCACAGAGTTCTTTCAGCATGTCACAAGCTTGATTGACAGTACTAAGACCCGCCTCCTGGCTCTGATTGGTTGTTTCTAGTTAGCACTGGGACAAGACAGAGGAGCTTAATTTTTTTTTGGTACAAAAAATGTAAATACGTTGCTGTGGTGGCGCAGGGGTTTAGCACACCCACATACGGAGGAGGCCTTAGTCCTGAACACAGCCGTCCCAGGTTCGATTCCCGGCCTGGAGACCTTTGCCGCATGTCTTCCCCCGTCTCTCATTTCCCTCTTTCCTGTCCATTAACTGTTAAATAAAGGCCACTAGAGCCAATAAAACCTTAAAAAAATACAAATATATATATATTTGTTTTGTAAAAGTTATTGCAGCTTAAAACGGACAGTGTTATTCATTTTTCAGGCACATAGTTTCATTTTATAGCACAATCAAATAACTTATGTTCAGTTATTACAAAAATGCCACATGAGTTCAAATCAATTTTACTTTGTAATTTAACTCCTTGAAATTGAGTCTCTGTCTCTTTAAAATGTCCTGCTCTTTTTGAAGCTCCGCCTCCAGGAAGTCACCCCAACATGGCTCCTCCATCAAACCTTTAACATTTTTACCAGGGTTGCTCTGAGAAAGAGCTAATAATGAGCTCAGCAGTTCCAGCAGCTGTTGGCAAACAGCTGCTGGCTAGTCTGAAGGAGCTGAGAGGGGGAGGAGCTGAGTCTCAAAGGCGGAGCTAGGTCCACGTAGGCGTAGGCCTGTCGCGATAAACGATAAATCAATTATTTGGACGATTAAATAAAGTTATCGAGTTAGTTTAATTTATCGTCATTATCGTTTCTCCCTGCATGTTTCCATGACACTGGATGAGATCAACTCCTGCTCTCCGCTGACCCTCCGTCCCTCGTGTCTTTAGCGTAACGCCCAGACCACACTAGCCGATCTAAGAGCTGTCGGCTGATTGTCGGCCATGTTCAGAACCTGACAGACCAACACCAGCCCATCAGTGTCCAACAATGGGCACCAAATAATGGCGACAAGTCATTTTAAAACCAGCATTAATCAACGTTTTGTCAGCGTAAAGTCCTGACTGAATGAATATCATTAGAACCTGAAAGTTACCGGGTTTATCAACTGCAGTAGCAGTTTGGCTGCAGCTCCTCTCCTGGTCGTTTCTGAGGAGATTCTTTGCACCAAATGTAGAATAAACATTAATGTTGTTTCCACATATCATCTCCATGTCCGCTGCTCTCCAGCGCCGCCAGCTGGTTGGGATTCCCCTCCTGCTTTCTGAGGGGAATCCTGGCTTTCTGATTGGCTGCCTGTCACATTCAGCAGGCTGCGTTCTGATTGGCTGCCTGTCACATTCAGCAGGCTGCTTCTCGCTCCCTGCGGGTCTCCTCCCTGCGGGGAAACCCCGTAGATCGGAGCCACGAGGTTCTACCGACTGGACCCGATCATTCACGACCCGCTACAGGACGATCAGTTAGGAAACCGCAGCGACATGTTAGAAGGTTGTTAGATGGTCATGAATCATGTTGTGTGAACTGAGGGAACTATTGCATCAGCTGCTCTATTTAAATCTAATCATTATTGGAGGCAATATAGTAAACAGACTTTATAATCTGCACTCTCTGGTTAATGTAGTTTTTATTTCCACTTTATGTCAAATGTATTTTTAGACTGAGTCCATTTTATTTAGTTTTTGGTTCTTTGTTTATCAGTTCCAGGGTTAAATGTTCTTTTGAAAATAATGTGGATCTATTTTGATCAGGATTTCGCTGCATTATTATGTCATTTCCACTAAATCAGAGTAAAAACGTCTTCACACAATATTATGGTTTATCGCAATAATTTTTTGAGACAATTAATCGCTCAGTAAAATGTGTTATCGTGACAGGCCTACACAGATGTAATGCAGCTGAACGGTTGCCATGGAGATTAAAGGATTTCTCCAATCAACAATGCAGGAATGCCTTAGATCAGGGGGGTCAAACTCCAGTCCTACCAGGGCTCTGTCCTGTTTTAGATGTGCCACAGGTACAAAACACTGGAATGAATGGCTTAATTATCTCCTCCCTGGGTAGATCAATTCTCCAGAGTCCTGCTAATGAGCTCATTATTCTATTCAGGTGCAGCAGAAGCACAACAAGTTGCAGGACAGCGGCCCTTCAGGTCTGGACTTTGACCTGTGCTTTAGATGAAGGAATAACAATGTGAGACAAGTTGATTTTAAATGATGCCGGCCGTTTAAATACAGAAACAGATCAGCAGCTCCTCAGGTCTTACTATCCTGACATGTTGTGGCAGCAAACAGGAAGTGCTTCTCAGAACTGAACTAAAGAAGGAGGCAGAAACAGGAATTGGTCTGGGCCGATGCTTTCCTCCAGCCGGAGTCACTTCCTGTCCAACATACCGATGTGAATGTAGCCTCCCTTGTAAAGCCGGTTGATGATAAGGGTGAGGAAGAGGCCGATGTTGCGAGAGTTGTAATAGGTTAAATAGATGATCCATGCACAGGACAGGATGGTGGCTGAAACAAGGAAAACACGACATCAGTCACACCAGCGGAAAAGGAGCATTTTAAAGGTGTAATACTTTTCCATAAAGGTTCCAGTGAGTCTCTTACCAACCAGCAGCCAGATGAACTTGGAGTTGTGCCGGTTCAGGTAGGTCTCCAGATCCTCGTAGTTGAGGAAGGAGGTGTTGTTGGAGCCTTGTTCATCCATGGCTACAGGCTCTCAGGCAGCAGCAGAAAACTACAAATCAAGGCAAACATGCACCAGATGAGCTTTCTTTTCTTACAAACAGCAAGCAGAGCTGATGCTAAGCTATTAGAGGAACAACGAAGTCCTGTTTCCACCTGTAGGCCTGATTTCTAACACCCAACATGATCCAAATGGGGAGGAAAAAAAAGAGAAGGTTTTCAGCTTTTAGGATCAACATCAGCAGCACCAGAGAACAGCTGCTGCAGAAACAAAGAAATTACTGAATCATAAAGCAGCTTATCATTGTAAAAATGACTTTCAGTCATGGTTACAAGCATAAACGTTAGCATGCTAACCCCTCAGGTGTTATTTTTCTTCATATTTCCCATTAGCCACTTGAATTTCCAGATGAGTTCCAGTTTTTCAAGATGGCTGTCGTTTTTGAGCCTTTTCAACCATTTATTGCATAAAATGTTCCCCATTTTCATAACTTTATGCCTCATAAAAAGTTTCCTCTTTGGTGATCCCGTTCATTCAAATTTTAAGTGATCAAATGCAGCAGAATCAGAAACTGAGGACTTTGCTTTAAGCGAGTCAGCTGGAAGGAGAAGAGGAGAGATGGTTAGCATTAGCTTAAGCTAATTTCTGTATGTCGCAGTTTAGCGTTAGCATAGCTAATATTCTTGTACAGTGAATTAGTGAAGCTAACTCATAGGTCAGCTACAGCTGCTGATATTTTCTTCCACCATGGTGGCCAGAAAAAGGAAACAAGAGCAAGAAAATATCAAATATTTTTATGGTTTAAAAGACGCCGACTATGATTTGATACCCAACATCCATCTGGAAAAATAAAAGAATCACCAGTAAATATGATTTCTGTGGGTCGGTCCAGTTATGCATGATTTGACACCAAAAAATGTATCAAACATTTCAAAGTTTAGACAGATTTCCTCTGTGACCATGGCGTCCATCTTGATCATCTGCTGCAGAACCCGATGGTGACCCATTTCACATCACACATCCTCCACCATGCGTAGTAATGAACACAAGTCTCCTCAGTTCAGAGTGTTTGTTGCTCAGAAGCTCAGAGCGAGTCCAGTCTGCCCAGTAAGAGTCCAGTTCTGCTTGGACAAACCATCCCTGTTAGCAAAAACTTCAACTTCTCTGAGGTTTGGGGTCAGAGTTCAGGTGTCATTTGTGATGCTCATCAGCTGCTCCCGGTTGTGAAAACAATATCTTGTTGCCATGGTTACACATCAAAGCTGTCCAAGAATAAAAAAGTGAGCGGGACAGCGGTTGTCTCCGTGTCATTATGAGACATTTTTAATGACGTCCCCTGAGCTCTGGGATTTTTTTCATTTCTCTTCGTTTGGAGGACAACATGCTGCTACAGAGAGACAGGCGCTGTGTCACGTCATATTTCTTCCCCACAGAAACAGGAAAGTCGACTAATGAGAAGTTTCTAAAATCACTCATATCCACTTAAAGGAAGACAGAAAGTTAAACTGCTTTAGTTGCATGTTTTTAGAATCTGTTACTCTGAGTCTTTAAGGTTTGAACATGGGATTTTAATAAATTAATAAAAGTATTGTTTCTATTGTCATTTTCCTATTTAAGACTCAAAGCGTTACAGACAGGAAGTCGGTTCGGTTCTGACACACCATTAAAACATCAATGCTTTCATTCAGAGATTATTAATGAGTCTATAATAAACAAATGAGTGATTTTACGACGGTACAGCAGGAACCATTCTTGGAGGTTTTCCACTTCTGACCACTGAAATGATCAGTTCATTTAGTAATCAATAAATCGCTAGCTTTGTTTGTACACATTCAAAAACACAAGCTGCTGAAAAAAATTACTTATTCAGAGCAATAATTAAGCCAAAACTATACAAAAAAGATATATTTTGCATTTCAGATTAAAAGAATTACGTTTTTTAAATTCTTTGACAGATTTTAGATGTTAAATTTATTCAGATTTGACCATCAATTTTCAACACATTGTTACCAAAGCTGTTACCTGTTGGTGTTTATCTTTACTGGAGGAAATTCGTGTTTTTATTTAGTTTTAAAAAAATCTGGTGCCTTCTCCGTCAGTGACCCAATCATTTCCTTGTTCAGCTTCTTGGAATGAAGTGCAGCTCCGGGTGACTCACCTGTAGCCTGTCAGCTCAGGTAAACTCACCTGAAGTTAGCGTGTGATTTCAACTCCATCAGGAAGCTGGATAACATCTGAAGAACTAAAATCTAAAACACTAAAAATGATCAAACCTTAATTCATCGGTCAGCCTTAAAAACACCGAGTCAAACTGATCTGATGCTTTTTAGGGAAGTTCAGATCAATTTCAGGGTTTTAAACCAGGAGTTTCAGATGCATCGTTTATCATGAAAAATCTATTAAAATCTCAAGAATTTGATCAATTCCAGTTTGGCGATATTTAAAAAAGTGACAGCACTGCTGAAATCTTCACTTTTAGCAATTTCTACATTGTTTTGTTCTTTAAAAAACACACCAGTAAATTCAAAGAATGACTAAATGCAGTTTGTGTGCAGCGAAATGAGAGCCGCCTCAGATCTCTGGCGCCTGAAGACGTTTATTTCAGAAGCAGTGTTCATGTTTATTGAGCCATTATGCTGTAATGAAGCATCACAAACCTTCAGTAACGTCTCTGAATGCAGTAAAGACTATATATTATTTCTGAAAGTAGCTTATTCTAACATACATACACAATACCTGCTGCAAGTATGAGTCCCATGAGTTTAAATTGGAAGAATGTATATGAAAAAGTGTTTCTTCTGTTTAAAATCTGTTCTGTACTTATAATATTTGTTTGTATTCATTTATTTTAGTCGCTTTTTACCCAATACCTTTTAAAAGCTTGAGTAATTTCTTGGATAGGCTACTTTATAACTTTTATTTGAGTAAAAACATATGTAAAGCCGCTACTTTAACTGGATTACAATGTTTATTCCCCACTAACCAAGCCTGGATTAAACACATATTTTCATTTTAATTGCATTTTTTAAATGATGAAAACCACAATTTCAACACTAAAGTCATTTTTACCCGTTTTAGATAAAGAATAAAGACAAATGAATCATGATTTGGGTTTTGAAGTGTAGAATTATCCGCCCAGGTTTGATCCGTCCAAGTATTTCAGATTTTAGCTGATTAAAGGCAGCTTAAATATGCGGAACAGCCCTTTACTGAAGCCGCAATTCAGAGGCCAACTTCGGCGCTCTCTGACCGAACCAGAACCGAACAGCTCGGGACATAAACAGTCCAGTTAAACAGTTCTGATATCCAGGCTGGGTGTAAACAAGACAAAAACATGAAATTGACATTTCCAACTAGAGCGCTAATTCTGGACTAATTCCTTATTCCGCTGAAATGGAAGCCAAAACGAACCGCACGCAGCGCATTTTATGAAGACACAAGTAGAAACGTGATTCTAAAGCCTAGCGAACCCGTCCAGAACCACCTGGCGGTTCCGTTTCAGCTCCACGGTTTTTCAGACTCTCCAACAACGTTAGCATTGGGCTAGCCGCTAGCCTGCTAACGAAGCAGGCCGCGCCTAATGGCTTCTCCAGTTCTTCCCACAAACCGAGCTCCATTACTGAGAGCGGCCTACCGTAAAACTCCCGGTACGGCAGGAGGGTTCATCCTGGCTCCAGTCAACCAGCAGAAGCCGCCCTTCGGTCGGGTTCCACACCTAGCATCCTCTGTTCACTATTTACACGGCTGTACGCCACTGAGCGTTTCTTCCTGTTCTTACCCAAGCTGTCACACAACTGGCCAATCAAGAAAAAGTAACCGATCAGAAGCTAACCAATCAAATAAAAGGTTGGTTAACTCCACGCCCACCTCGGACATTCTACCTATCAACACGATCGTTTTTGGACGATGGGATTAAAGGAAGGTTGTTTTGATATTTAACCTCATAGAAACGTGATTTAAAAAGTAAACAATGGAGGTTTTTCATTTAAATCTACAAAGTGAAGAAATTCGTCTATAGAGAAGTTCACTTTATTCCAGAAATTTATTCTCTTTTATAAAGGTTTTGACTTGAATGTTGGCCTGTACGTTCAGTAAATGTATAAGTATGTTTTTTATTTTTAAGACTTTAACTTTGTTCAGCCTTATGAAAAACATTGGACTTATTAATATTCCACCCATTTAAGGTTTGTGAGACATTACATCTTTACTAAAGTTGCACTTAATCAGGATATTTTTAGTTTTTTTGAATGTTAATTTAATTTTCTTCTCAGCATTTTGACTTTATTTCAAACATGACATTTTGTAAGCTGATTACTTTATTCTCAAATGTATTTTTTATGTTTAAAATCCTAACTGTACAAAGCTATTGTTAACATTTTAATTTTTATCATTTTCTAAATAATTAAAGAAACTTCAAAACAATTAGTATTTATTTATATTTTGATATTATTTTAAATTTTATAAAAAAAATTTTTAATTCAGTCATAACTTGAATATAAACTCAAATTTGATCAAACATTTACACTTCCATCTGAATATTTCTACTTTGTTGTAGAAATTTGATATTTTTATTGTAAGTGAGATAATATCATTCTTTAAATTCCTTCTTTGTACTTTTAACCTGAAAATAAACCTTTGCACTGTTTCAACTTAAACATTTTGACTGCAGTCTACATATTTTCACTCATAGCTCTTTTTTAATTTATAATTAACATTGTGCTCTTATTCTCAAAATGATCCTTTATATTTTTTACTTGACGTTACTTTATAAGTTTATTTTTGTGAATTCTATACATAAACGACTTTATCCTTTAATTTGTGGCCTGGTTCTGCTCTGGTGTTCAGGTTTTCTCTGTTGCCGGGGTTACCTGAACCTCATCATGATGCTGCCGCCTTCTGTCTGCGCTTCCATCCTCTTCATCATCTTCATCAACCGTTCATGACATCATGGACCTGCTGGAAGCTTCATCTCTGCGACTGAAGCTGAAACCGGACGGTTCTGGTAAACATGAAGAATATGCTCCTTTGGCAGGACACCAGCGCTGTAAAAAATTATTTTTCTGCCAAATCAACTCTAGTAGCAATTTATAGCCTACTTTTAGTTAGAGTGGTTTAGGTTAACCTGAACTTTCTGCAGTCATGCGGGAACAGGCTCAGGCTGCTGGAAAATTTAACTTTATTCTCCTACTACTCTCCAGTTTTAAGGTATTTGGTGTTATTTCAACTCTTTGTTTTTTTCTCACAATAGAAGCAATAGCTGGTGTGGCGTTCTGCAAGGCCTCCCTACTGCTGCCAACAACCCAAAGCTCTCCTTCTGCAGATGATTTAACCCTGTAACCTTGTAAACAAGAATAATACTAAATTATTAAGGCTAAAGCTAGAGGATAATGCTAAATGCTAAAGCTAAAGGCTAAAGCATTATGGATGTTGTGGGCTTTTTGTGTGTCTTTGTAATTTTATCTGCCATTGTTCTTTGCTGCTTGCAAAGCAAACTGCCGCTTGGAGACGGTCGAGTTTTCAGCCTTTAAACAGACTCAGAACCGAAGCAGCTGCTGCTGACATCAACAGTTCGCTTTCCTTTAGCATAAAGTTCTCCTAGATCACGACGGGTTGTTTTGTGTGGCAGCTGGCTCTGGTTCTGCTGGAGGTTTCTTCCCAGTAACGCAGGCGGAGCCAGTTGTACTTGACTCTGGAACAAGCAGTTCCCCTCCAAAACAGGTGGTGGCAGCAGTGATACCAATATACTCCTGTATTCATTATATAGCAAGTATTTTCTGTCTTTAGTGAATTATTTTGAAAATATGGACATTGTGCTCTGAAGTGGCTCAGAGTTTTTTCTCTCTGCTGTTGCATGCTAGAATGAGGGATTGTCCTCCGTCGCCCCCTGCTGGTCCAGGAGGAGTGAATGCTGCAGTGACTCTACGCTCTGCTGGTTTTCCTTAGAGAAACTTTTTAAACTAATCTGAATCATAACCTGAGCTTAGTGCTTTAATTAATAAGTGTTTTCTCTGAACCAAGCTGAGGCTGCTGTCCCCTGAGGACGTTTAAATTCTCCTAAATGCATTTGGGCGCCATGTTTGGGCCGTCCATCAGCAGGAGGTCTTAGAGGTGCTGTTTATTTGCTAACCCTCCTGGGTGTCTGTTAAACCTGTAAGTAGCCAAGCTGTCCTTCAGACCCGGCCTGCTCCCTGACGGACATCCTGCTCTGAGCAGCGCCAACAGCATTAACAGCTTTCTGTCTGCTGCACTTTCTACATAATAAGCAGCTTGTCTTTGTCTAAATGTGCAGCACTGAAGGATGTCAGAGGAAATGTAATTATACTCAGGCTGCTGTGGAAGGCAAGGCGTTTTTAACGAGGCTCTTCAGGGATGCCGGATTCATATTCTGCCATCTTTAATCCTAAGAAAATCCTGATTCATGTAAACCTTCCTGACCGCCAGGGATGATGGGAAATCTGCAGTTTCATTACTGATGAGTTTCAAGTTTTAACCTCGAACTGGGATTCTACATTCAGAGCTGCTGGTTCTGTGTGGAAACCAACACGACCAGTCAGGACTGACCTGGAGAAAAGTTAAAAAATGAAATGACAAAGACGGATGGATGACTGCTTGGTTGGTTGGATGTATGGATTCAGTTCAGCTACAAATGAAAGAAACTGTTTTGATGTTTTATTTAACTTTTATTCCTGAAACGTTTCTTGCTGACGGACAGAAAATAGAAACAGCTGAGAAAAAGAGAGACAAAATAAAACTACAACATGAAACAGTTCAGGTCCTCACGTCCAATCAGAGAAAGGCAAAGGATCCTGACAGCCAATCAGAGAAAGGCAAAGGATCCTGACAGCCAATCAGAGAAAGGCAGAACAGTGAGTGGAGCTTTTCATCTCAGCGATGTGCTGATTTATGATCTATAAACTTTAAATGTTTGGCTCAAAGTTGAGCTGGCGTTTAATAACTTGTCATAATTTAAATTATTCATAATTATAAAATATTAAAAAGCTCTAGTTGTCTCACAACTTTAGCACATTTAAAATAAATATCGGCTTATGTCCAAGTTAACATCAGACCAAGTTTACGTTCCTGGAGACGAAGAAAGTTAACAACTTCAGTCAGAACCAGCGGTCCAAACACGGGACCAGAACCCGGTCCGACCCGACAGGACCCGGTGGGGTCAGAAGCTCATGAGCACGTCCCTCTCCTGCACGCTGGTGTAGAACGGCTTCCCGAACACGAAGGAGTGAAGCCCCGCCCTCAGCTTCTCGGCCATCGCCATGACAATGTTCAGGTCCCCCTCGGCCTTCAGGTCCAGGTCTGCCTTCAGGTTCCGGAGGGCCCGGAACGGCTTCTTCCCCTTCTGCCTGTGAACAGAGTCCAGGGCAGCTCAGTTTGATCAGCGTAATACATATTTAATAACAGATTCATGTTGGTTTCTGATCAGTCTGTCCTAATTTAAAACCAAAAGCTTTTTATTTACAACTTCAGATGCTGGGGAACAAATCTGGCAAAAGGCCCTCAAGCTACACTTTGGACCCCCAGTCAGAGGTGATAAACCCCCCCGGGGTCACAGGTCATCGTCCTGCCAGGTTTCAGACGTGCCCGCAGCACAATGCTGCCCCTGCCGTGCGGCCCTTACGTCTCGTCCTCGATGTACTTGAGCAGAGTGAGCGCCTTGCGGTGCAGCAGCAGCAGGAACTGGGCCAGGTAGGCGCTCCGGAGGGCCAGGCCGGGCTTCAGCAGGAACACCTGGAGGAACGCGGCAGCAGCACCTCAGTTATTCAGGTCAACACAGCAAACTGTTTCTGCTTCCTGCCCTTCACAACAGGTCAGGCCGGTGTCACCATGGCGATTAGAGCAAGCGCCAGTCCCAACCTGTCCAGTTTTAACTGGTTGATCTCGGCCAATCACAAAAGCTCTGAGCTTAAAGGTCCTTGTGAAAAGTATTCACCCTCCTGGATGTTTTTCTTGTCTGGTTTCTCCCAGTGAATTATCAGCCTGGCAGCCACCAGGCTTTATCAGGCTTTACTGGCAGCCATCAAACCAGGCACTACTTTACTTATTTAAAGTTTTTTTTTTCTTTTTTAAGACTTTATACCTGGCATTTATGTATTATTAATAATGTCTTCCAATAACACATAATTACCTGGTGATGTTTTAAAATTTCCTGCCAACTTTAAGCATTTTTTTTACTTCAAAACACAATGGGCCGCTATAGTTCATTTCAATCAATTAGTAATAAGATAATATAATAATATATGTGACAGCAGACGTGATTATGTCTATTGTGACAGCAGTTGACAGCTGGAGACCAGCACCTAACAGGATAAGGCCGGAACATGGATGGATGGATATGTGATCAGTATCAATAGATGATAGTTCTGATACAATATTCAATGTATAGAATATTCAGTGAACTCTGAACTGCATAGCATTCTGGGAGATGTAGGACTTTAACTACTCAACCTCTCATTGCAAGCTGAGCTAGGTGTGTGGAATCAACCAACTCACTCTTCGGTTACCTATCAACAGCCTGCTGAGTAACCTGTGGTTACCTAGCAACAGCCTGCTGAGTAACTCGTGGTTACCTAGCAACAGCCTGCTGAGTAACCTGTGGTTGCCTAGCAACAGCCTGCTGAGTAACTTGTGGTTACCTAGCAACAACCTGCTGAGTAACCTGTGGTAACCTAGCGACAGCCTGCTGATTAACTTGTGGTAACCTAGCAACAGCCTGCTGAGTAACTTGTGGTAACCTAGCCACAGTTTGCTGAGTAACTTGTGGTAACCTAGCGACAGCCTGCTGAGTAACTTGTGGTAACCTAGCGACAGCCTGCTGAGTAACTTGCAGCAGCAGTTTCATGTTTCTCCATCATGCCTCATAACTCCCTCAATAAAAACAACGGCGTGGAATGAAAACTGCGGCTGTACGTCAGATATTTAAAACAAAAGACTAATCAGTAATTATGGATATCAACTGATATGAAACGTTTATATCATGATCCCTTCTTCAGCTAAATCATCCAGTCCCAGTTAAACTTCTGGGCTTAAACTTCTCACCTCGTCTATGAAGGATCTGACCAACGTGTCGGTACGCAGGACATCCTGGAAGATGTTCCTGGGAAATGAAGAACATCTCATTGCTTACCTATCAAATAAACACCAGGGGCGGGGCTTACAGTTTGGGGCGGGGCTTAGGATGAACTTACAGGTCCGGGGTGAAGGTTTCGTCCGTGTGGATCACGGTTTCTGGTGGGATGTCGTCCTCGCTGTCGGTCTTCCACAGCGCGTTGAGCTCAGAGCGCATGTAGCGCCGCTGGTTGAAGGTGTGTTCGTGGCACGGCGGCATCTGCTTCACGGTGTTGATGTCCACGTCGATGTGCGTAGTCGGGTATGGCGCGTACAGCACCTGGCGGAACGGCAGCACGAAGCTGCCTGTGGAGTCCTGCAAGCAGACAGCGGCAGCGTCAGACGGCGGGTCAAAGCGGTCCTGCAGAATCGCACAGCGACAGCAGATACCTTCAGGAGTCCCTGGACGAACAGACCCGTGTCATACTTGAAGGAGGAGCTGGCCCGGCAGAGGCGGGAACACTTCCTCTCAGCTGGAGTCAGAAACAGGCAGAGCGTCCGGACAATCTGTCGACACACGAGCAGAGCCTCAGAAAACTGGAGGATTATCCACTTATGGTTTTTAAATCTCCAGGACGGTCCAGAACCAGCTGGGTCCAGATGTGCTGCTAAAATATGTGCTAGCATTAGCAGAACAGCATTTCAAACAGACTGTGTTCTCATTTCTGCTTTTTGGAGCCATTAAACCAGCTGATTAGCTCAGAAAAAAGCTTTCAGAGGAACAAACTGCAGCATGAGCTTCTCATCAGGTTCACACAACACTGCTAACTAAAAAGCTAGCTGCGCTACAATAAAGCATCAGTCATACACAATACTTCTGATGTGCTACACTTACACCGTGCAAGCTAGCAATAAAGCGCTATACCAAAATAGCATTTGACACAGGTTAACACAACAGCATTATACCAACTTAGCATTTTCTGTAAGCTACACTAAAGGGCTATTCTGACATGGTGTGTAGCAGAAGTTAACGCTAAATTGCTAAACTAAAGCGCTATAAGCTAACACTAAAGCACTATACTAACATAGCATTTCACAAAAGCTATTGCCAAAGCACTACAATAATATGATGCTTAGCAAAGGCCAGTGCTATTCTTAAATGGTATTTGAGCAGAAGCTAACGGTTCTGCTCAAATACCATACACTAATGTGGTATTTAAATTAGCTGTGCTGTTAGCGCATTAGCAGGGATGAGCCGGGGCTGCGTTCCAGTACCTTGTTTACTTTCTCTGGGTTGCTGCCGACCACGACGGAGCAGCCGCACGTCTGCAGATGGGAGCTGATGGCTCTGGAAGACAAATGCTTGAAAATTAGAGGCAGTTAGTATCTAATTAGCTCTGCTGATCAAATGAACCAGTCTGCAGTACTAACTGCAGTCAGTGAGTCTGGATGTATGGAGCAAAGGAACGAGTCATCAGCCTGCTGTCCTCTGGTTACATATTTGGTCTTGTCCTGCTGTTAATGCCAGTCTGGACCAAAAAGACGCTTTGAAATGACTTTTTAAATCATCACAGGAGGCCGAGCCCACAAATCCTCTCAGCTGTGCCCATTTAAAGCTCTAAAGCTGCCCTCCTGCTGGCTAGTGGGCGATTCCTCCGTCCTGGTTTCTCTGGGGAGAAGCTGAGCTGGGAGAGCGCCATCACTCATCATCAGGCGGCTGACGGGTGTTAAACGACCATTGTTCATCATCTGTCTCCATTGGGCGGAGGCGGCCTGCTTACTTGTGGAGGAAGCCCTCATGGCAGCTGTCCCCGATGTCGTCATCATTTAGCACGGTGTCTCTAATCTGCTCCGCAGGAAACAAACCGGTCAGATCAGAGAAAACCTGATTTAAATGCTAGAAAACAAAACCAGATCTCAGCTTACGTCTATTTCCTCAGGCACGCAGTGAGACTTCATGGAGGCCAGCAGCTCCATGATGGGAGTGATCTCCAGGCTCAGCACTGAGGTGATGTTGTAGCCCTGAAGGTTAGAGGAGCAAGAAACCATGAGGTTCACACAGTGACCCAGTTCTGACCCAGTTCTGACCCGGTTCTGACCCGGTTCTGACCCGGTTCTGACCGGGTACAACACAGTGATTACTGGCAGCTAATGCTAAAGCTCTACCCACACCTTCTGCATCCAGATGCGACCCTTGCGGATGCCGTGAGTGAGCCGCTCCACGCAGGCGGCGTGCAGCGGCAGGTAGAAGGCCAGCTCGGTCTGCGGCAGGATGATGGACAGGGCGCACGTGTTCTTGTCGCCCTTCAGCTCGCCGTCGAAGATCAGAGACACAATGATGACACCTTTCTCTGCCAGGACGAAGAACTTGACGTCCACGGCGCCGCACTCGGCGCTACGCAGGATCTCTCCATTCAGCGTGTGGTTGGCCAGGAAGGTGACCTCGCCGTCGCTCAGCGCCATCGGCTGCTCACCGCGCGGCGCCCACATGTGGCGCACGCGTGGCCCCAGGATGTTGTCCCAGTAAGCGAAAGTGGCGGCCAGCAGGGGGCACTCTCCCTCCACGGATACCTCCGTCTTCGCTACAGCCGGAGACTGGGGGGGACAGCCGGAGGACATTGGACCGGCAGGAGACGTCTCCCTCCAATTTAGCTACAGCGTTAACAGAAAATGAAGATTATAAGATCAGTGGGATGTAGAAGACATGTCCATATGACCAAATGCCTCCGTCCTCTGAGACAAGTATCAGACCTCAGTTCAAACTTAAACATGGATGGACAAATTGTGGGTTGGACAGTCTGATAGATGTCCAACCATCTATCAGACTGGGCCCATATTTGTCCCAACCAGTAAAATCTGTTCCTCCAGACAGAGGACGATCTGCGTGAACGTCCAGCAGAAGGAGGGATGCTCAGGATGTTGGACAGATGATGTGGGAGGAGTCAAGGAGGAGGACAGAGGGGGACACGGGAGGTCAGAGATGGACGGAGATGGAAGGAGCTTCTTGGAGGTGTTGGTGACGTCAGAGGAGGGTCCGGGATGGGGAGACAGAAATGAAAGCAGCTCTCAGAGGAACTGAAAGTGAGCAGACAGAACTCCCTGCAGTCAGCTGAGCCGGAACCAGAGTCCATGAAGAAAACCACAACTTGCCGGTTCTGCTGGTCATTTCTCCGAACAAACAGCAGACGGAGTTTTTTCTACACAGTTCGGTTCCTGTGCTGACTTGACCTGCATCATTCCGACGATTAAAATCACAGATTATGGATGGAAAACACGAGTCCCCTGAAGCGGAACAGTTCAGATTTAATTAAATGATCCTCAATATAAATGGATCCTAAACACGTGACCTGCGTACTGTCGAGCAAAACGGTCAAAATGAGAGTTATAGCAACAGGGAAACAGGAAGTGGATCACATGGACAGAGGAAGGTCCTCCGGGACTCACCTTTCCGGTACTTTCCGAACCGAACCGCCGAACCGCAGCTGTGTCCAGCTCCTCCTGATAGCCTGGAGTTTAACGGTGGCTAGCTGCCTCCTGGTTTGTTGTGCTGCTTTCACTCTTCCTCGTACGTCACATGACGTCAGAGCCCAGGCGGCGCAGCGGCCTCTGCTGGTCGAGGCCAGGCTTTGCACCGGGAGTCAATGACGTCATTGTTAGAATCAGTTCCGGTGTTGTGCGAAGTTCTGCTCCCCCGTGAAAATCTGTTCCCTGCGTCGGGAGCGCGCATTGCAGCCAGAGAGGCGGATCCGGAGGATCCTGAGGATCCTGAGGATCTGACCGTTTCCACGGCGCTTCTGATCGATTCTCGGTAAAACAGCTCATATAATCATGTCTAGATTGTAACATTCAGTTTAATCAGCAGCTGCTGTTTAAAAAGAAGCAATAATAAATGAGTAAAATGAATAAATAAACGCGGTCTTGTGTGGAGGTCTTCTTACGCTGTTTGCTGTTATTATAAACGCAGAGAATCGATCTTTCTCCAACTTTAGAACTTAAGCCTGACAAATAAAAGTCACATTTCCAACAAGTAGTGATTTTATTATTTTTTATTCCTGATATAAGAGGAGGGAAACTGGCTGATAGAGGCTCCAACTATTAAGAAGAGACTGGAGACTTTCTGCTAAATCTCTTTCTAATGTCAAATATGACAGATTAGTGGATTAAGGACATTTCTAGTATAGTTCATACTATCACACATAACAAGTTTTGAGAATTAGAAAACAGTTTCTCTTTATTTCCCAAAGTGATAGGATGGATGGATATTTCAGCTGCCTGAAATAATCTGTTCCCCCTTCATAAAATGGGAACAAAATAATTTACCTTCAAGTCTTTAACTGTGCTTTTGAAACATTTGTTCCTAATTTCACAAAGGGGCCTTGGGATTTAAACTATGTTTCCATAGCGACCATATGTTAAAGTCTTGAAAGGATAAATATCAAACATAGTTTTCAAAATGTAATTTATTAACTCTATACAACATACGTAAGCTAGCAGCACCACAACAAACTGAGGAACCTAAGAAACACGCAAAGCACTGACAACTGGTTTCAATTGGTGGGCTTCCCACACGCCTGATGGAACCTGATGGGACCAGATTTTCACTGGGGAGCAGAATTTCGCACAACACCTGTATCATAAATAACTAAAAATAAAAATCCATGTGTTTAAATGCCACAGGTTCGTCTTTAGGTTTCATCTCCTGATGGTGCAGTTCAGTTTAAAACCATTTATGTTCTTAGTGACTCACATTTACCAGTGCACCAGAAACATGTGAACAAAAGGTTCCGGCCGGAACCAATGAACCCAGTGCACTAGTTTCTACTTCCCCTTTGGGAAGCAGCCGGGCTGCATTTACTTGTTTACACAGCCTTTCCATGTCAGCTTCATGTTTTTTCCAGTTTGGATAAAAGTTGCTCCACATCAACAGGCCAGAGGAAACAAACGCTGATCATGTGACCAGGTGGTGGAGCCTGCTCTCCTCTCACCTGTCCACCTGCTTCCTGTTTACCTGTTGCTGCTTTAGGCTCATCAGTGATTCAGAGTCTGGACTTCTCAGATTATGTAACATGATGACAACAGTTCAGGTTAGCATTTGTGATTAGGGGTTGGGGTAACCCTCGTGCCAGCGTGCTCACCTGGTTCTGCTCTGGTTGTTGTGTATCTCACCTGGTGTCTCAGCGCAGGTTGTCTGTCCTCATCAGCTCACCTTCATTTCCTCAGACATTTTCTGGCTTGAGCAGCAGGATTTCACCGGAACCCAGAAACGGACGGGCTGCTGCGTGCAGGTCCTCCGGCTCCTCCTGGTCCTCCGGGTCCTCCTGGTCCTCCGGGTCCTTTGGGTCCTCTGGGTCCTTTGGGTCCTCCTGGTCCTCTGGGTCCTTTGGGTCCTCGGGTCCTCCTGGTCCTCCGGGTCCTCAGCTGCAGCAGATTGATCAGTAGATGATTGATCCTCTGGTCTACCCAGTGACCCTTGGCTGCCTTTATTGACCCAACCTGAGTTTGGACCAATGGGTAACAGCAGGACCAGTTCTGGAAGTCGGGTTTAAACTCAAGGGCCATAGAGGCCAAGATGTTGAAAGATGGAAACGTTTCTGATAATGTCGGATCAAACCCTCATCCTGTCTGAGTTTGATCCGACGCAGAAGATTGTAAAACGTGATCAGTGACTGAAACAGAAACGGGTCGGTTGGTCGGTAAAAACCACATCCTGCTGATTTATTCTGGACTTTCAGGCCGTCTGATAGAAACTGATGAACGTTATGAATCATTGTTCTTAATAACTTCCAATACCTTCACAGTCAGAGCAAACAAAGACATTGAAAGGGTCTGTGAGTATTTTACAGACTTGGTGTTTCATAAGCAGAATATGAGTCTGTGACCACATGCTGCCCTCCAGCCACAGTAAAATCACATTCAGCTCACATAACAACATCCACTCCACATTTCTCCTATATTCCTTCCTATGGAGGAGGAATATCTCCTGATTCCTCCTCCATTCCCTCCCAGTGAATCAAATCTGCAGTTTCTCCCCTGCAGCGACCTGAACCGGCAAACCAACCGAGAGCTTCAGCCAGCCGGGCCATAAATGGACTGACGCCAAAGCAAAAACAGATAAACATTCCAAGGTCAGTGAGCATCCTGCGTTCAGCGTCCAGCGTTCAGCATCCTGCGTTCAGCGTCCAGCGTTCAGCATCCTGCGTTCAGCGTCCAGCGTCCTGCGTTCATCATCTGGCGTTCAGCATACAGTGTTCAGCAGAGTGCTCCTGGTTCCAGGCAGGAAAACTATATAATTCATGAAACCAGAAGAAACAAACAGACGTGCAGAGGAAAGAGATGCTAATGTCAGGAAGCAAAGCTGCAGCACAAAGCCGCATTAACTGACCTACGACTGGCTGCACTTTCTGCAGGAATGAGAAAATCACTTAAAACGTGATGGAAATGTCTGTGCAGTGTGAACCTGAAACCAACAGGCTTTATGAAACGACTGACGAATATTCAGGTCTTAATAAACGTTTCCAGACGATCCATTGGGTTGCAAACACCTCATGAATTATTAATGCAGCTAATTGGGGATTTTAAGTAGAAAGAGCCAAATTGGCAGGCTGAGTGTTTCTGCTGAGAGGTTACAGAGTCTGAGCTCGTCTTCATTAGCATCACAGCTCCTGCAGAGCAACAGGCGGCAGAGAGGCAGAGCGGCCGCAGCAGCTCAGCAAGCCCAGAGCTGCAGCATGAAGCATGAATAGAATGCTGCAGCTGCAGGCTGCTTCATCTACATGCTATATGCTTCATGCTACATGCTATATGCTACATGCTTCATGCTACATGCTCCATACTACATGCTATATGCTACATGCTTCATGCTACATGTTACTACCAAACTCTTCCTATTGTTCAGTTTGGTTCTATTTGAAGAACATGAAGATCCAGAACTGTTGCCACGCCTCCCGGGTCCAGACCTTTAGACTGACCTCCCAGGTCCGGACCTGGGACCTCCAGTCCTGCTCCCTGGACCCCCAGACCGGCCTCCCAGGTCTGGAGGTCCAGACCGACCTCCCGTTTGCCACCAGCACATCCAGAGACTCCCAGACTGACGACACGAAGCAGGAAGTGGGTTTGCTCTCAGATTAAATCCTGCTTCTTAATTACTGACTCTCTCATGTCAAACTGATAATAATCCACGAACTAACCTTTAAACTTTTGTTTCAGATTATTTCAGTTATTTCTTTGCAGTCTGGGAATATATCTGGAAAACGTGCATCAAGCTCATCAAAGATTTCCTGACAAAACTGATTTCTAATCAAGTTATTGGTAATATATCTGCCAGTAGCAACACAAACAGACGTTCAACCAAATATGAGCACAAAATAAACTTTCAAAGTAAAACTGCTTCCTGTCAGAGGAAACTAATATCAGCTGATTGGGCTCTATGAACAGGCTGATAGCATTAGCGATAGCAATAAACTGAACTATGAAAACAGTAAGATCTTCTTTCCACTGCAGTCGCCATCTTCTACACTAACCGCACAAAGCTCCACTGCAGAAGAAGAAACATTTTTGAAGCTCAGCTAACGGCTAATTCAGACCTGGCAAACAGTGAGATGATGGGAGCCTCCAGTCCGGTCGGGTTTAACTGAACCTGTTTCCACCTGGCAGTCGGCAGACTGGGTTCTGTTCGGATCCAAACATTCCTTCACCAAATGGAAACAAAATGGAGGCGTCAGACTTTTATTTTTGGAAGATTTCTGTTTAATCTAAAGACCACGAGCCGCTTATCCTGCTAGTGCTAGGCTAGCACGTTAGCTTTGGTTGTATTTACCCAGAATGCAGCTCTGCAGTCCACTTCCAGCTTTTGGAGTGGTCTCCACATCAAAACCAAACCCAGTCCGAGGTTTGGAGGACCAGAGGTCAGAGGTCAGAGGTCAGACAGCGTTCATACCTCACCAACAGCACCAGAGTTTATAGACAAACAGCCTGGAGTCGGATGAAAACGGACTGGAGTCGGGTTAAGGTGGATTAACCGGGACCGGTGTGAACGCTGCAGCTGAGGGCGGTCTGCTGTCAGGGCGGTCTGAAAGCACACCAGGACGTTTCCCTCTGTCAATTGACCTGCTTCTACTGCCGTTCAGCTGGCTTCAACTTAATTGTGTCTAAACACAAACGAGGTAGCAGTTTAGAGGTCAGATGTCACCGTGAGGTCATTCATATTCAGCATCACAAACCTTTGTTTTATTTATTTAGTTTTTGGTGTCTGCACTGAATATCAAAGTTTCAACAGTTTAAATCCTTAATAAATAATAACAGTGTAACTCCAGACTTTGGGGTTGAATTTATTTCCCTTTGAAAATATACCCATAAATTTGTCATATGAAAACAATTAAACAACCTGGAACATTTTATCACAACAGGATCACACAAATACCCCCCACGTTGCCCCCCAGCCCCCTTTACAAAGAGTTACCCTTCAGAGTTAATTACTTATTTTCCCCGTCGTAAACATTTAAAACATCAACGAAAAAAAGAACAAAACAAAAAGAGAACGATAAACCACAACATTCAAAACGGCCATTTATGAAAGACCCAGAACCCTTACTGTCCCCCCAGAACCCTTACTGTCCCCAGGACCCCTTACTGTCCCCCAGACCCCCTTACTGTCCCCAGGACCCCTTACTGTCCCCCAGAGCCCCTTACTGTCCCCAGGACCCCTTACTGTCCCCCAGACCCCCTTACTGTCCCCAGACCCCCTACTGTCCCCAGACCCCTCCAGACCCCCCTACTGTCCCCCAGACCCCCTTACTGTCCCCCTCTGGTCTGATCAACCTGAAGAGGAGGAACCAGCAGACAGGAACCTGGCGGAGGTAAATCTTTGCTACCGACTCTTTCATGATTTGTCTGCCTTTGATTTATTATGATATAAAATTCAACACGACTTTCCGTTTTTCTGTTTCTGTGCAGAGGAACAGCAGACCTGTTTTCCTGAAACGCATTTTCAAGTCAAGAAAGCCAGAAGTGTCTTCTTCAGGGGAATGGGATGAGGGGCTGATCTGCAGCATTTCGCCAGTAGAGATTCATTTGTGGGTTTGCATACAAACACCTGCTTCTGGTAGAAAAACCCGAGAAAGAAAGAAAAACACTTTGGACTCAACGCTTAGTCGCTCCACCGCACGAGAAAGGCAATGCGTGCACATGCACAAAGAAACACGCACACACATACACACCCCTACACGCACCTACACACACATACACGCACACACACGCGTCTTCCAGGCTGCAGCTGAGATGGGACGGTTCGGTCGTGACTCTGCGGTCTGTCCCTCCTTCACCTTGACGCCACATCGTTACTCATCACGTCAGAGTCACTTGCAGCACGATGTCAGTCCCATATTGATATGTCGGTTATAGATTTATATTGAGTGTACATTATGAACATCATGTATCACAAGTCCACTGATCACTAGACCGTCAGACCCACTAAACAGTACATCACTTTCGTTTGTCACAAATCCACTTTGTCATTAAAAAACGAACAGATATTTTGTTTTCTGGCTGAAGCCGCAGCGTCCATCAGATCATCTTCATGTTGACGCGCCGCGGGCCGCTGGTCTCCGCCACATCCGCGCCGCCGCCGTTGGACTTCCGGGGGACATACTCGATGTCAAAGTTGTTCCTGTGTCGCCCTTTGCCCCGGCTCCAGGCGAACAGCAGCAGGAAGCAGAACACCACCACGCCCAGGAAGGACAGGCAGCCCATGGCGGCGGAGATCAGGATGGTCTTCATGTCGATGGGGACCGTCATGTTGTACAGCACCGTGCCGTTGCCCCAGGTGCCGTTGGGCTCCGTCAGATAGCCGGAGCTGCGGTTGCTGTAGTGGAGCCTTTCGCCGGTCCCCAGGCTCTTCACGGCCAGGGAGGCGGACAGGCTGGCGTTGCCCGCCGGGTTGCTGGCGATGCACTGGTACACGCCGCTGTCGTGCAGCTCCGCCGCCTTGATCTCCAGGCTGCCGTCCGGTTGGACCTCCACGCGGCCGCTGCTCTTGGCCGTGACGTAGCGACTGTGCGGCGTGATCCAGACCACCGAGGGCCGCGGCGCTCCCTCTGCCGTGCAGCTCACCGCGCCGGCTGGCCTTCCCTTCGTCCGCCATCAGCAGCTGCGTGGCGTTGGGGCCGACCCGCGGCTTGGTGCAGGTCATGTACCTCGACACCAGCGGCTCCTTGAGGTCCCGTAGGGATTTGCCCAGGAGGTGTTGTGGTGCGCTGCACTCCGGCTGCAGGTCCAGAATCTGCAGCGAAGCCGGCTTGTGGTTGCTGAGCAACCAGAGCAACCGGCAATCGCACACCAGCGGGTTGCCGCCCAGGCAGAGCCGCTGCAGGGACTCCGCCGAGGCGAACACGGCCCTCTCCAGAGAGTCCAGCCGGTTCTGGGACACGTCCAGCAGCTTTAGGGACTTCAGGCCCGCGAAAGCCAGGGGCTCGATGGAGAGCAGCTGCGCCCCCTGGAGGCGGAGCTCCAGCAGCTGCGGCAGAAGGCCCAGCTCCCCCTGCTGGATGTGCTGGATGCGGCAGTAGGACAGGTTGAGGTGCGTGAGGTAGGGAGGTTGCGCAGCGCCGCTCCAGGAAAGACAGACAGGTTGGTGTTGGTGATGAACAGGGTGGTCAGGTTCAGGCCATGCAGCGACAGCGGCGGCAGGCTCTCCAGCAGGGGCCAGGAATCCACCTCCAGGTGGCGCAGGCGAGTCAGCCGCTTGAAGGAGAAAGGCTTGAGGAAGCTGATGCTCAGAAAGCGCATACGCAGCTCCAGCAGGTTGTGCAGGTGGGCCAAAGCGTCGGTGGGAACCTCGGTGAGGTTGGAGTGCTCCAGAGTCAGACTTTGGATGCCCAGCAGCCCCGTGAAGGCCCGCTGGGAGATGAACACCAGCTGGTTGTTGCTGACCTCCAGGAAGGTCAGCCGATGCAGGTCCTGAAAGGCGTGGTCCAGCAGAATGACCAGCCGGTTGTGGCTCAGGTCCAGGTGTGTGAGGTTGGTCAGGCCTGCCAGCACGCCCTTCGCCACCATCATGAGCTGGTTGCTGCGCAGGTTGAGCGAGCGTAGCGCCACGTTGGAGTGGAAGCAGCCGGATTCGGCCACGCTGATGGTGTTGTCGCTGAGGTCCAGGTCCTCCAGCTGCAGGAAGGACGAGAAGTTGTAGAAGTTGATGAGGCGCAGCTTGTTCTTGCTGAGGTCCAGGGCGCGCGTCTCGATGGGGACGCCCTCCGGGATGCTGGCCAGCCGCTTGCGGTGGCAGCTGACCGACTTGGTCTGGGCGGAGCACTCGCACCGCGCGGGGCAGCTGGAGGCGGAGCCGGCCAGGACCAGCAGCAGGCCGCCGGCCAGCAGGAGGCGCTGCATGGCTCTCTTACCCACCATCACGGCAAACACAGCACCATCACCAACAAGCCCTGCAACAAAGCAGAGCAGGAAACAGTCAGCAATCAATCAACAAACCAATCAGCCAGGGTTACTGGCATCACACATTTCAGCAACGAGGCAGTTCAAAGTGCCTTCCATCATAAAATAGAAAAAGTCATAAAAACATCATCACCAGCTGAGGCATTGCGCTTTCCCGAGTTCCATCATCAAAATGATGAGTAAACGTCGAATATGTTGATCAACGGCAACAAAAGTCTGCAGATCTTTGTCTGCACTCCACTGATGTAAAAATAAACTATTAGAGTTTGTCCCAGATTAATCCTTGTGCTGGCGGCGCCGAGGCCGTCCACCATGAGGTCAACGACCTTTCATCACAGTTTGTAAACAGCAGGGATGGAAACAGCCTGGGTGAACACCAGTTGCATTCACAGTTCAATGAGTTTGGTCTGTAAACCAGCTGGTACTGTTAGTGGTGTATTAAGCTCTTATTTAAAATAATTTAACAACTGTTAGCCTGGCGGGGATGAAGTAAAGCCTGGTAACCCGCCAGGCTGATAAAACACTGGAAATATTTCCATTAAATGAGGAAAATTTAAATCACAGCTGAAGAAGCTTCTTCACACAATAAGTCATTAAAATCTTGTCAGCGATGTAAACAGTGACATGACGTGAAAACTGTTTCCACTCATCCCAGAGCAAAAATATCCACGTTTTTTTCCCATCCAGTGAATTTATTTTTTGTATTTTCAATTTTGCAATGTTATGTTTAAAGTAAACTCTTCTGGAAAAGTTCTCCAGGCGACAGGAGGCCGACTTGGTAACCGTTTTACGTGGCTCTGGAGGTTCAGAGTTCAAAGTTCAGCTGCATCAAAGTTACTATAATAACTAAAACTGATATTAGTTATTATATCGGTATTATATTGGTGGTAAAACTGATATTAACATATTTATTCACTGAAATAAATAGAAACTGTGATTAATGGGGAAAATCTTAACTGGAACAATATCATGTGTTTATAAAAATGACTAAAACATTCTGAAATCATACATAAAATATTCGTTTTTATAAGCCTTTCAAACTTTTTCCCCCACAAAAACCGTCATTTGGTGTCGGTGAATTATGGCGCTTCAGTTACTGCAAAATGGAGACAGAAAAACTTTGGATAAAACTCCAAAAATAAAATACATTAAATACATTTTCCTTCTGTTGGTATTCATTACCCAATCAATGTTCACATAATCACAAAATAATACTTTGACTTTTTTGAATATGAACAAACTAAAACTAATAAAAACTCAACTAAAACGATGCAATATTTAACTAACAAAAAAAAATGTGTTGATTCCAACTGAATTAGACAAAAATCTTAATGAAATAAACTAAAGTATAATAATAAAAACCCCAAACTATTCTAACTCTGGTCTGAACACATTCCTCCATTTTCAACGCCTTTCTCTTCGTCTGCAGAGGAGAATCTGAAAATGTTCCTCTGCTAGCTGCAGCCAGGCTAGACGCCCTTTGCAGGATAACTGTGTGTGTGTGTGTGTGTGGGGGTGTGTGTGGGTGTGTGTGTGTGTGTGTGTGTGTGTTTGGTTGCAAACCTAAAATAAGCTGCTGCTATTATTAAACCCTGCAGCAGAGTTACCAGCAAACCTCTGGGTAAATAAGTCATCCATTGTTTCCATAGTCATCACTCGAAGCATTAAAAATATTATATCATTGTCATTTTCTGCAGTTCTGCTGTGAAAAACTATTCAACCCCTTAAAACTTCTTTCCTGTCATATTTGCATGTTTTACAGATAAAATAAATCCCAATATGAGACAAAGATAACCTGAATAAACACACAGCAGTTTTGAAGTGTTATTTAAATATTTAGGTACTCTTAAAAGTAATTAGCAGTCTTCAGGGTTTTCTGCTCTCCCCCACAAGATGGCGCCCTGGGCGGTTCCCGTATCAGTGGATCACGTGGTTAACCTGAACCTGACCCCAGCCTGTGGTTGTTCTCCCTCCAGTTTAAAGATCAATACAGACGTTTCCCTACGAATCACACAATACATTATTACCAGCTTTTATTTTGAAACAACATCCGTTCATCTGTTAGTGAATTAGCATATTAGCTGAGCAATGCGTGCATACCAGCTAGCTCAGAACTAAATATTAAATATATTTTAGCTGAATACGTTATTAATTTTAACTTAAAAAAAATTTTTTTTTTTTTAACTTATTTAGTTTAAAATAAATATTTAGATAATAATAATTTATTTAGGAATATTTTGTACAGACAAAAATATTTAGCTAAATACTTTTTAAAATGAAATATTTAGTTTGGAGCGGATTTGTTTATTTAATTAGAGCTAAATATTTACATTCTAAATTGAATGAACAGCTGCGACAGACTGGCGACCCGTCCAGGTGACCCGTCTAGTGAACTGTCCAGGTGACCCGTCAGGTGACCCGTCCAGGTGACCCGTCTAGTGAACTGTCCAGGCGACCCGTCCAGGCGACCCGTCCAGGTGACCCGTCAGGTGACCCGTCCAGGTGACCCGTCCAGGTGACCCGTCCAGGCTTTGCCTGAAATGCAAGATAATATTCAAATTACTGCTGTTCATTTCTGCCTTTTTAAACATGAGTTCACGTCAGACTATGAAGCTCCAGGAGGGAAACGTCCCGCCAGCTGCTCCAGCAGAAATGATTCAGCAACAGGGATCCATCCCATAATAAACTCATTTAAACTGATCGGCGCGTCATCACGAGCTGCGCGCGCAGCCTGGCGCAGACGAACACAGCCTCCGAGTCCGTGAAGCTGGAACCTCATTGTCAATTTACGTCTCTTAAACCAGATGTGAGGAGGAGCCGGGTTCGGGTTCGGTTCTGGAGCCGGAAACCCTCCGAGGAGCCACAGGTTGTTGGGCTGATCAGAACCGCCTCGTTAGAAGCAACATCTGCATTCTGCTGGCAAACATGGGTACCAATTAGAGCCGCGAGGAGAACCGAACCGGAATCCTGATGGAGGAGAAGCAGAACAGAGACATAGACACTCACACACACACCCACCCCGCCCCCCCACGCACACACACACACACACACACACCTTACTTTGATATCAAAGTGAGTGACAGAGGAAATATCCCGGATGAGGCAGCAGGAGCACCACTCCTCTTCCTCCTCTTCCTCTTCCTCTTCCTCCTCTTCCTCCTATCTCCATCTAATCTCTCCTTCCTCCTGTTGCCACATCATTATCATCATCTTCCTCCTCCTCTTCCTCCTCTCCGGTCCGCTCCAGAGGCTGAGAAGCGTGGAGGTTCTGCTGGTTCTGGTTCTGGACGGGTTTATTATAGATCGCAGCGCAGACACATCAGATGCCAGCAACGTAGCCTTTCAACAAAGAGCAGGCCGTTGCCACGGCAACCACAAACCCCGACTCCCGTCCGCTGCGTGCCAATCAAATTAATGAAAAAAAAAAAAAAAAAAAAAACAAGCCAGGAGCGGGATGACGTAACGTGTCTGTTTCAGCTCCTCCGACGAAGCGAGTCAGAACCGGACTGGGTCGTTCGGACCCGTTTGTCCGTCTGGTCCTGCGGTACCGGTCCACCTGGCGATCCTTCCTGGCTCTGCTCCTTCACCGGATCAATAATTACGAACCCAACCGGCACAGCTAAACATTCAGCAACTCAGCTTTTCTGTAGCCAGACTCAGCACGGAGGTTCTGGAGGAGTTACACTGTAAATGTTACTGAGCGTTATTAAATGTTACTGAATGTTATTAAATGTTACTGAGCGTTATTAAATGTTACTGAGCGTTATTAAATGTTACTGAGCGTTATTAAATGTTACTGAATGTTATTAAATGTTACTGAGCGTTATTAAATGTTACTGAGCGTTATTAAATGTTACTGAGTGTTATTAAATGTTACTGAGTGTTATTAAATGTTACTGAGTGTTATTAAATGTTACTGAATGTTATTGAACATTTCCATTGCTGCTTCTGGCTGAAGTGCCAGCACATTTATCCGGCTCCCTCTGAAATCCTCATTTAAAGAAAAACCTCCCGATGTGAGCAGAGGCAGTCAGCTCTCATTTCTAGTTGCTGCTAATTAAACGACAACAGCTCATTTTGCAAACTACTGCCAGTAATAATCTTGCAGGATTTACTACTGACCCAAATATTCATCTGATAGTAACGTCTGTAACAGGGAGTTAGATTACGGAGATGATGCTGATGACCTCCATCATAAGCTTTGCTGACTTCTATAGCGTCATATTTCCTTTCTCCACACAGTACCATCTGTTTTTGGGGTTTTGGTTTTCCACTTCTGTTAGCAATTTCATTTATATTAGCTGAAAGTTAAGTCTAGAAATTAATAACTCCCATTGTTCTCCTATGACAGGCTAAATAAACTGTCAAAATGTTTAACTCTGCAGACGTGGCTCTTACATGTCAGACGTTGGAAACATTTTTATTTCACGGCAGCAGCAGATAAAAAGTGTTTCGGTGGATTCTGAGACTGAAGCCGATCTGACGGCCCCCGAGTCACTTCAAAGGATCAGCTGATTCTTCAAGGACAAGAGGGAAACTTGTCCTTGGACTGAAAAGCCGTCCCAGCCACGTCGAAGAGTGTCACCTTGAAAACCACCAGGCTTTGATTCGTTTGTTTGATGCCTCAACCCGTCCAGGCTGCTGCTGGCTCAGCCGCCACTTTTGCTCCAGAGACCAGCAGCAACAGAGCAGAAACTCATGAAGCCAGCAGAACCAGCCTGGTTCCGTTGCCAGCAACGGTTGCCTAAATAAGTCAGACAGAAAAACAATCTGCTTCTGAGAAACCAGAAGATGGTTGGGTCCAAACAGGACTTTGGATCTGTGCTCAGGAAAATCCCAGGACATTTTGGTTCTGAAGAATCAGCAGAACCAGAACCAGTAAACTGATGTTCAGCAGAACATGAACAGAACCTCTGTGATCCTCCAGGTTCTGACGCTCTGACCTGTTTTACCAAAACCACGAAGCAGCTGCACAGAACCAAGCTAACAGCAGTGGTTTGTCCGGCCTGGTGGGGCAGAACCGGGTCCGACTCGCTCACATTGTCTCAATATGCAGACAAAAACTCAATTAAGAAAAAAGACAAAACATTTTAAAAGCAACTGACTTGTTTACAGCAACCGAGACGGATCAGCAAAGCACCAGCTGGAGTTCATACAGAAACCCTCAAGAGCCAGCTTTTATTTTGATAGTCCACTTCCTCTTACTGGCATATTAGCTAAACATGGATAACAGAATATAATTTACTCTTCCTCGGGGGAAACGGCTTATTGAAATGTTAAATATTAATAAATACAGACATAGCCACAAGTGACATAAAAATGATTTAAAAATAACAGAGACAAGATGAAACTGAGCAGAACCCAAAAACCTGCAGCATGGAGATCTTCCTCTTCCTCCTTTTCTTCCTCCTCTCTCTTCTTCCTCCAAATGTCTTCAGTTTTCTGGCAGCAGGATCTCGATCCGTGTTCCTGCTGGTTAATTAGAGTTTCTGCTTCCTGTCTGCCAATTAAAGAGCAGCTTTCTGCTTCGCTGCTCTTGCTGTCTCTGAGGCCGCGGCGCCCGTCACCAAACCCTCAGCCCCACCGAGCCCCAGCATGACTTGTTGGTCTTTGTCTTCTATAAACCAAATTGAAATTACAAAAATAAATTGTCTTAAAACCCAAACTGCAGTTATTATCTTTAGATCTAAAGAGGAACGTCACCCAGTTCTGCAGTCCTTCACTGGCAACATTTAACTAGTAACAACCAATTAAAACTAATTCAAACAAACTGAATTAGACAAAAATTCACAACAAAGTAAAACTAAACCCTCACATCCCTTAAGGAGGCAGTGGGTCTGTAAATTCCTCCAGATTTATAAACTGGTGAACGTGTTTGTCTTTCTCCCTGCAGGGTTCAGGACGGTTCAGCAGGTGGCGCTGCGGCCAGCACAGGAAGCAAAATGTCTGGCTTATAAACTAAATACTGAGTCTGTAAGCATTTAGTTTGCAAACTAAACTAGTTTACTATTAAACTAAACTGCTATTTAGTTAGCCAATAATATATAGTTTAGAGCTAAGTAGTTAGCTTGCTAACAAAATTTGTGGCATGAACAGAGAAATTAGTAGCGCGATGAAAACATGAATGATCATTGCTGTTAAAGCTGCTCCACTGAGTCGTTTCTGCTGCTGGAGGATTGCAGCGGTCCTGACCCGTTCCAGGACCCGGTTGGTTCTGGCGGGTTCTCCTCCTGCCTGGTACCTGAAGGTCACTCACCGGCTTCAGTTTCTGTCTAATTTTAGTTTCAGGATCTCATCCATTTTTCATGGTACCGGTTCCCCGGCCCGGCGGGTCATGGCGCTTTGTTCCCACCACGTTTAGATAATCACATTTCCCCAAAACGACTTCTGGGTAATCTGAAGCAAATCAGCTTTATTATGGAGCAGGGGGTCAAAGGTCAGGATCATCTCCGGCTTCACTCCAAGCCTGACACCAATGATAAAATCTCCTACCGCAGCGGCCATGTTGCTTCACTTCAGAAGCACACTGTGGAACCGGAACCAGAACCGGAACCAGAACCAGAACTGGAATCAGAACCAAAACCGGAACCGGAACAGAACCAGAACCAGAACCGGAACGGAACCAGAACCGACCAGAACCGGAACCAGAACTGGAAACCAGAACCAGAACTGGAACCGGAAACAGAACTAGAACCGGAACCAGAACCAGAACCGGAAGCGTCTCCTCTCTGGCAGCAGGGTTTCCTTCCTGGTCCGTTTTTGGTTTTTATGCCTCTGAGCTGCTGGGCGCCGTTTGCTCTGTGCTAATAGCAGCCTGTTGCTGTTATGTGGAGTCCATATTGATCGGATTATTGATCTGATTATTGATCCAGAGTTCATGCTGCATTTGAAGACAGTCAGATGTGAACCAGAGCTCCACATTAGAGTGATGGAGGACGCCGTCATCCAGACACAGCAGCAGAACCTCTACAATGAGACGAATGTAGCACTAGCTTAGAAATATTAGCTTCGTTCTGGAAACACAAGGTCAGAAAATCACTTTACGATGCTAGGATAATGCTATTAGCTCCACTATGTTAGCTCAGCTATGCTAGTTCAGCTTTGTTAGCTCAGCTTTATTAGCTAATTAGATTTTTCCCTTTTGATGCCATTTCTCCCTTAAACATATTTCTGATTGGTTCAATCTCTGCTCAGTCAGCGCTTTAAGCTACACACATGTGAAGAGGAGAACACACTGAGCAGAGCTGGCGTGTTTCTGCTGAGTGGACGGACTGACGTTTTGGAGCGGCCTAGTTCAAGTACTGACTGAAAGGGAATCTGACAAAGTGTGGGGAGTTAAAGATCAACTCTTCCAAGCTCCAAATCTAATCATCACCTCAGATAAATGATGGACATCTGAGAGGAAACCTGCAGAAATCTGTCACAGACATTAATGTCTGATAAACGTTGATTTTTATTGAAAGTGAAGCTTCCAGATTTTGGACCAGCAGTTTATGCCGAGACGAGCTGAAAATACTTTTGATTGTTGTGGTGACGTGGAGCCCATTCATTCAGAATGAAATGATTCATCCACATGAAAGCAGAGCAGAACAAAGCTGGACTTTCAGAACCAGCAGCTCCAAAACAGAATCCACTTGTAAAAATGACTTCTGACTCAAAACGCTCAGAATGAGCTTCCATAAAGCAGAAAGGATGAAGCCATTCTAAGGTCCTGAGTGGTTCGGCCTCAAGCAGTGAATTAAACTGCATTTTTATTTTATGTAACTGGGTCTTATTGTCCTCCATCGGTTCTGGACCTGGTTCTGGTTCTAGTTCTCCACTCAACATTTAGGAAATTATTCTACAACAAGTGGGGCTCAGTGGTTCTCATTTATCAGACAGATGTTTGGACTGGTGAGTTTGGTCCTGAAGCTGCAGCCAGTTCTCCGGTTGGGTTCTGTTGGGTTCTGTTGGGTTCTGTGGGCACAGAATGGAGCAGCTTCTCATGTACGCAGCGTTTCATTCTGCAGAGGATCAGGAGTCTGTCCACTTCTAGCCGCTGTCGAGAGAACCTGAGATCATCCCGCTTCCCCATGCTGGAAATCTTAGATTAATAGTATTAATGAATAAAAGTTGCATTTAAAGTTAATTATATAAGTTACATGTAGCCAACAGTAGACTTAGAACTGCAATAAAATCAATCAGGTTGTGTGTGTTGTTATTGTCTCCTGCAAACTTTGGTTTAATTTTACTTCTTTATCTAATCATAAGAAATCATAGTCAGGCAGGCAGAGAGAGTGTAAGGAAAACAGGAACAGCAGGCTTCCTGAGAAAAGAGGAAGTAGGTTTCCAGCTTACAGATCTATAGAAATAGTTTAAACTATTCCTCATTTCAAAGCATGAGAGTTTTGAGGAATGAAATCTAAACATTTTGAGTAATTGAATAAGACTCAAAGTAAAATATTTATAGTCAGAATGGATTACTTATAAGATTACTTATTACACATGTGGGAATACGTATAGTTGGAACAAGTAACTGTAACTTTGGTATCAAATAATTAGAATAAGGGATTATTCTTGGTTTCTTCTCAGAACACTGTAATAACTCACATGGTTATCATAATATAAATGAATGCTAAATCAAAGAATTAAAAAGGTTATAAATGTGATATTCAACTAACGATCAGTTATGTTATTTTAGAGGTAGACGGTAGCGAAAGGTCGGGAGGAAACGAGAAGCTCCAAATAAGGAGGTGTGCGGTGTAGCAGGAAACAGATGGGTCCCCCGTCGGGTCCCCTGCAAGCCCCGTTGGGCTCCCGGCGGGCCCCCATCGGGCCCCCGGCAAGCCCCCGTCGGGCCTTCGGCAGGCCCCCATCGGGCCCCCGGCAGGCCGTCTTCACTGGAACTGAATGAAACTGCAGGATTAGCACTTCCACCTGTCACCAAATCAGTCTGACGGATTAGCAATCTCTGCTGTCGCCCTGGAGGATCACAGAGCGACCCATCCAGTCGCGACCCATCCAGTCGGGAACAAGGTGACTTTGGGCTGAATCAGTCGGTTCTGCTGACGGCGCCAAGCTGCTCGAGTCATGAGGCCCAGCCGTCAGGTCTGGGCTGACGGTCCGGATTACACCGAGCAGGCAGAACTTCTGCATAATGAATCTCACCAGAGGCTAAAAATCTGACTGAGGTTTTTCCTCTACTGGCTCCAATCAAAGGAGAGGATCATTATGGAACTGCTTGAGAGCCAAAAATGACCAGCATTGGAGAACTGCAACTATTATATTCACTACTGATGGAATTATTAGGCTTTTAAACCAGTTTATGAGCTAATATATTCACAGCATTAATTTAGGCTATTTAGCCTGTCAGGAGAAAAAAAGGGGGTTGATTTTTATTCTGTTTCCCATTTTATAGCACAATAAATGTTACTCTCAGTTGTTAAAAATGGCGTAAATATCAAACATGATTTAAACAAAATTTGACTTCCTGATTCAACTCCTTTAAATTGGGCTTCTGTCTCTTTAAGAACTCATGCTCTTTCTGAAGCTCCGCCTCCAGGAAGTCATCCCAACATGGCTCCTGTTAAGCCTTTAATGATATTTTCACCAGCATTGCTCCTATAATGAGCTCAGCAGTTCCAATAGCTGTTTGCTAATTGCTGCTGGCTAGTCTGAAGGAGCGGAGTGGGGGAGGAGCTGCGTCTCGAAGGCGGGGCTACGTCCATCCAGACGTTTAGCAGTTGAATGGTTGCCATGGAATCAAAAGGATTTCTTAAACACATAGGAATCAAAGCAACACTCCAGGTTTGTTTCTGATGAAGGAAAAATGTCAAAACAAGTAAAACAAAGTAAAAAAAAATCAATTTTACATCGTACTGGCTCATCAAAAGTTACATTTTCTTCATGTTAGTCATTCATTCAAAAATGTTAGTTAAATAACAAAATATTTATCTCAGCAGTTTAGCTAACCAACTAAGTATTGAGATTGAAGCTAGCAAGCCCTTGTTTCGGTTGTATTTACCCAGAATGCTCTGCCATGTAGTCCACTTCCTGCTTTAGGAGCGCCTCCGGTCCACTTGGCGTTCACATGAACCTGAACCAGAGCGAAGTTTGGAGGACCAGAGGTCAGTCAAAGAGTTGGCGACCAGCTCAGTGTTTGGTCTCCTCCCACTGGCCCAGACCTGCAGGCCCAGTTCAGCTCCCAGCAGGAGAGAATAAATTGCCTCTGACTGGTCTTCTGACACTAACCGGATGTTTTACCTTCCAGAGAGAAACTTTTGTGTCTACATGATTCATGTTCCCTGTTTCCAGAGACAACACGTCACCAACAAGGAGACATTTAAACCACCTGTCGTTCTGCTGAACCGTCTCACATCCTGTCTGCCTTCCTGTTACCTGGACAGGTAAATGACGGCAGACTAAACGTGCTACTGGTTTGGAGGGATTAATCTCCGTCACTGATCGATTGAACCAGACCTCTGAGCCAATCAGGACGTCTAACTCTACAATCAGGTTAACACTTTGCTCTGCTAACGCAAATCAATCCTTCCTTCCTTCCTTCCTTCCTTCCTTCCTTCCTTCCTTCCTTCCTTCCTTCCCTCCCTCCCTCCCTCCCTCCCTCCCTCCCTCCCTCCCTCCCTTCCTTCCTTCCTTCCTTCCTTCCTTCCTTCCTTCCTTCCTTCCTTCCTTCCTTCCTTCCTTCTTTTGATCATAATTTATTGCAACAAGCCTGGTCACCAGCTGAGAGATTTTCTTATAGCATTTACTATTTATTTTATTCTTTGCATGGTTCCCCATGTGATGCGTCACCCTGGGCAGAGAGCCACAGGACCCACAGTGAATCACTTTAGAATAGTTGGAATGAATTATTCGTTATGAAAACGTTTTTCTTCAGCAGAACCACTGAAGTTTGTGTTCATTTCAACCCGAGTCCTGATGAAAGCCCGAGGCGCAGCGCAGTCTGCGCCCGCAGACGGCTGATGAAACTCATCACATCAGAGCGTGCTTGCGTGGGCTACGCAACACGCCAGCTCAACGCTTCCCATGCTGTTTACCTGCTCTGTGCACAACTATCCGGCAGCCAGCCAGAGAAACGGCGTCTTCTGGGACCGGAGCAGATTTGGACCATTAAAGCAGTAAAATCCCACGATAAACACGCATTAACACGCATGCACTGACAATCAGACGCACTCTGCATGAGACGGATTCGCCTCAGTAAAGACACAATAGACATTTTCCACTGAATTGGCCACAATAGGAGGAGAACTCCTGGTTTATCTCTGACATGTGAAATCCTAATGATCTGGTAGATGGAAGCACGGAAAGGCTCAGCAACCTGCTTCATGGCAAACTGAGGATTTCTGAGTGAATGCATCATCAGAGCTGCATCGCATCATAAATCTGACAAATTACAGCATTCAGAAAAAACAGCATGTGCCAGAAAATCAATAGGAAGTCACGGCGGACAAAGCAGCTGCGGTCCAGAGGACAGCGGGCCGCTCGCTTCATTAGCAGCTGTCATTAGCAACACGTCTCGTTTCCGTCAGAGAAACACAAAGAGACGCAGCTACAGCAGCAGCTGCAGCGAGCTGCAGATTTAATCCCCAAATCACAGAAACACGCTTTATTTCCCCCCAACTACAACAATGAGAGGGTATGAACAACTCTGGGGTTACTGACTCACTCCGAGTCCACAAAATAAATCCCACAACTCATTTATTTCCTGATCCTCCCATTTGGAAGTTCAGGTTCATTTGGATCAATTAATCACAATTTTTACATACAAGGGTTCCGACCAGAACTTTGTATTCACGTGTTTCTGGTACAACGGTAAATCTGACGCACACTGACAACAAGCTGCTTCATTTCTGCTTCAAAACGATCTGATTGGACGCTGGAAAAGACTATGGTGTTAAAGCTGTGCTAAAAGGAGTTAGCCTAGCAGCAAAGTTAAAATAGCACCTCAATGCTAAACATGTAGCAGCTAATGCTAATGTCAGTGTCCACAGTCCACATTTCTAAAGACCATCATGGACCATCTGGAGTTCCTGAAACTCTGGAAAGATGAACTTTGCTCCAAGGTGGTTGAAGAACCTGAAGATTAAAAACTATAAATATGTTCATATTAAGATTTTATTCAATTATTTAACAGATAAAATGGATTTTGAATTGAAAATGTTGCTAATCCTGTCAATTGAATACAATTGAGTAATTATAGACCTTGAAATAAGATGGGCTAAACATTTTAATAAAGCTCCATAAAGCTTTATTAAAGAGTTTTCCAGGAGAAATGAATAAAAGGCAGTTATGACAAGCTGGTCTCAGAGCTGGTGTACCTAATAAAGTGGCCAGATATCTTTGTACTGATGAGAAGATCTGGAGTATTTATGGAAAGCGTTCTGCTGTTCTGGTGGTACCGGAAGGTTCTGGTTCATTTTAATAACGCCTGTCCTCTGCTCTGCCTCGTCTGACTCGTTTTCCCAGAATCCCCTGGGCCTCGTTGGCGATCGGATGAAGGAGCACATGTCAGCGCTGACAGGAGGCGTCCTCAGAGACGCGCCGTCCAACAGGACATGTCCATTACTGTCCATTAGCGGGACACTGCTTCTCCCGCAGCAGGAAGACCCCAGAGACCAGAGGCCGCCGGGTTCGGCGGCATGAGCCGGTTCTGATCCGATTCCAATCCGGTTCTGGTCCGGGTCTGATCCGGTTCTGATCCAGTTCTGCTCCGGGTCTGCTCTGGATCTGATCTGGGTCTGGTCCGGTTCTGGTCCGGGTCTGATCCGGTTCTGGTCCGGGTCTGACCAGCTGAAGCACAAACCAGATTCTGTCACTTCCATTTTAAAAGCTAAAAACTAACAGCAACAATTTGGCTCGCTAACTGGTTCTGGTTCTGAGAGGAAAACAGAACCAGGAATATGACTCGTTTTTCATCATGTTCCAAACTAAATATTTGGAACATTTAGTCCCATCAGCTAAAAGCTAACCTTTTAGCCCATCAGCTAAAAGCTAACCTTTTAGCCCATTAGCTAAAAGCTAAACCTTTAGCTAATGGGCTAATTTACTTCTCGATCAAATAAAATCTGGTTGTTCTTTATGATCATTTTCCTCTTTTCTTTCCCAACATTTCAGTTTAAAACAAAATGATCCGTTTAAAGGCGACACAGACGATTAGCATCTGAAACCAACAACAGTGAACCAGGTCCAGCTTTTATTTTGATAGTCCACTTCCGCTTACTGGAAAGCTAATTTGCAAATTTAGAGCGAGCTGAGCTTTGATTAAAACTAGAACCATTCAGATTAGAATCAATGCAGCTTCATTTGTTCTCAGAATAACTTGGACATCAGATGAATCAGAATTAAACGTGTTGAGAAATTAAAACATCAGATTGTTAATGCACTTCTACTCCAAGAACATCAGCCACATTTTTGAAGTAGAAATGTTTCATCAGCACGCTGGGCTCCTGTGACTCCTGCTCCAGACAGGTGAAGGTCTCTGGACATGCAGGTGAACACGGAGCAGCGGGCAGGAAGACGGACTGATGGGATCCTGCAGCTCAGAGCAGCAGCAAGAACCAGGATGGGCTGCAGTTCTGGAAACATGGTGGAATATATTATGAATTAATTCTGACACTGTTAAGTTATTTGCAACATCCTGGCTAAAATTAGAGCAAGTATGTTCAGCACTATGTTACAAGTTTTATAGTAGTTTAATACGAAAATCATCGTTAGCTCACCTGCACTCTGAACCACCTGCTGACAGACATCACAGATCAGCTGATGTCTGTCACAGATCAGCTGTCCTCCAATCGCAGCTCTTCTTCAAGTCTCAGAAAAATCACAATCAGGCTATAAAACAGAGCTCAGCTCTCTCTTCTTCTTTTGTCTCACAAAAACAACAACAGCTCGCATGTTGTTGGTGGGGGGTATAACGCAGCACAGAGCGCGCTATACCCCCCGCCACCATGAGGCGCCACCCTGCTAGAGAGCCGAGAAAGGCCGGTGGGAACGCGGCCTCGCCGAAATATAGCCGAGCTGCTGAAGGAGAGCCGGTGGAAAAGGGGCTTAAATGTCTGGATGAGTCTGTTAGTTACTTACAGCTCAGGAAGTCGGCGCTCAGCATCGGTGACATCACACCATCAAGTTTCATTTTCAATAAGAGCGTTGAACCCTGACCTGCTGCGTTTCCACATTGAACCCTGACCCACTGCGCATCCCGCAGCCTTAAACCAGCGGATTTCAAGCCTTTGGTTTTCTGCCAGCTTTTCTTTCCCGCTGCCATTTACGGCCATCCTGTTGACCTCCGACCTCATTCCTGTTTCTCTGCTCTGGTCTAGTCAAATCCTGCTCGTTTCCCACATGCCTCTGGGCAGGGCAGGGTCAGCAGGTGAAGCTCAGATCAAATCTGACTTTTGGCTTGTGTCACATTTCATCATGTGAGCCGGGAAGAGGCGGAGTCAGTCTCCACTGCTGGATGATTTATCTGTAAACTAACAGCTAAAGGTGGAAGTAAAACAGATGAAATCTGTTCTTTAAGTGAATCTGATATAAACGCTCAATGGAAACAGAACAAGAATCACTAAAACTTCTGGCTTCATTTGCAAAATGAAAATTATAGCAGATGGTATATTGCAAAAATACAAGATAAAACAATAATCTAATGTTCCTGCTTCATCGAACTTTAGCTCCTAATATGCAGATTTTATCACGTTTTCCCAGTGGCGCCCCGACCAATCAGAATCCACTGCACTCATACCAAACATATTCAGTCACATGAGATCCGGTTTGTTTCACTTTATAGTTCTTGGCGCTGCGCCCCATTTTAACGCCGCGCTGGGCAGCAGCCCTGATTAAAAGCCACTACTGCGTGTCTCACTAAAAGTCCCAGCAACACTCATTTAAATTGATTTTACATAAATATCAACACCTTTCCCATGGAAGAAATAGTTTCCATCTTCTTCTTGGAAAGGTTTTTTATTTTGAAACTCCAAAATGGAAACAAGATGGCGGATCTTTAAAAGTAGCTGGGACTCTTCATCCAGCTGGACTCAAAGTTTTCCAAAGTAAATCGTTTTTGTTCAAATCTCAGCCGGTTTGGAAAAATCTTCTGAAACTTTTTGTTCTTTTTTCTGTGATCTGGTTTCAAATCCAGCAGAAGAAAAACGGTTTTGTGATTTTCCGTCATCAGAGGAGCCATCGCTGCGGTCAGACAGATTCTGCTTCAGCCACTAATGCATCCATCATGGATCCGGCATCTCATGGCTACTGGGTGAAACCTGACGTGTTGATCAAATTACCGGCTTTTCCTGAATCCACACCACATGACTTATGTCACCATGTCATAAACAGCGTCTCTCCTTAAACCGGAGCCTTAAAAACGTCCAGAAGACAAGAAGCTAACCAGCTGCTTCCATACATGCTAGGCTACATGACGGTGCCCTGTCTCCATGGTTACCAAAGTGCCATATTTGATATGTCTCTAATCACTATGAAGTAAATGAACGTTAATCTTCTTACCTTGTAATAACTGTTGGCTGTAAATCCGCGGTGACACCGAAGCAACAGTCATTATGACTGACTGCTGCTGTCCTCATTAAAAGTTAGACAATAAAATGACAAGTTTGGTTTCCATCGTTGTCTGCCTGTGCAGCTGGCCGCGCGGCACCAGGTGGGCATTTTAAAGAGAAATAAACTAAATAGAAGACATTTCAGGTTACAGGTAAATCTGTTTTTAGGAGATTTACCACGTCTGTCATGGCGGAGTGGGCGGAGCTCTGAGACCATGACGTAATATGCAAAGGCTACTATAAAATCAGGGTGGAGGAAGGGGCGGAGCCAGGAGACGAGGGGGCGGAGCCAGGATCTGGATAAATTAGGTATAATTTAATGCAAAGCTACATTTAATGATTAAATAATTCTGTTAAGTCAAACGGATCCATTTTTACATAAAAAGCATTTATTGTTCATAGGGCATCAGATTGTAAAATTATCAAATGTTCTATAGATCTATAGATATACTTTCATTACCATCATTGTTTTCCACAAACTGTGAAACAAACATGGTCTTTGAGAATCTGACATAAATATTCCTGAATATGAACAGATTTTTCTGATATTTATCATAAGGACACATTTTCCAGATTGAATCATGTTAAAGAGCAGAAGATCCAGAAACAGGGAGTATTCACACCCTGGTGGCTTTAAGTTTAATTATCTTTTCTCTTTTTTTCTACTGACTGCTGGAAATAATAAAAAATAAATGGCATTTTAAATCAAATAAATAAAATCTAAACATTTTTCCTAGCTGACTCTGTTGTTTCATTGAGAAAATTATTTTCTGTCTCAATGAAAATAATAATTTCTCCTCATAAAGCTGCAATAAGAAGGTGAGCAAAGATTAAACTCTTAATTATTCCCTCTGCGGTTTGACTCATTGCTTTGCAAAGAAACATGGAGTTCTGTTTTTGTTTTTCTCTTTCCAGGTTATTAAAACTCTGCTGCAGAAACAAAACGTTTCTAAAGTTTTACACCAACATCCTGGTCAATTCAGCCTCATAAGTGTTATTTTAAAATAAGTTCATTATTGATGCTGCAGAATTACAGGATAATTAAAGTTTCAATGTGTGTGTTTTATAATGTTTGGTTACCATGGAGACCAAAATAAAGTGTTTGAGAATAAAAAGGTTCAGATATGATCTAAACATCCAGTCTAGTCAAATCCTGGCTGCACAATGTTGGATCATAATCTGACCTGAAGAAAGAAACTAAATAAAATAAAATCCAGATAAAATCATCTCCAGTCTGCACAGCATGATGCTGCCACCGCTTGACCTTTTCTCTGCCAGAGGTCATCACTGCGTCTTCATTTCCTGCTTTTCGAAAGGAAAAGTTTGTGGAGGAAATGAAACTCCTCAGACCTTCTGTTGTAGAAACAAAAACTTTAATTAAAAACTAAAAAATAATTTCAGTCTGAGATTCATCAGGATGTGTTGGGAGACAATAATCAGATATTATTTCCATGCTTCCGCAGTCTGGGCCGAGCAGAAACCTCCCCACCACGTGCTGTGATGACGCACAGTTTGGCCTCATGGTGTTGCCGTAGCAGAGGATGAATCACAGTTACTCTGATTTTTCCTCCAGTATAAACATCGCAGCGAGTTTCTAACAGATTATTGCGTCTAAATACGAACAGCTGCAACACGAGCAGAACCAGAACCTGGCCCGCTTCTTTTACATTAGCAACTCTGCTTTTATCTCTGGATCAATAAAAGAAAAATGAAATCCTCCTTCTGGAGCCACTTGTTGCTGGAGCCATCCGCTGGGCATTACCATGGATTTCTGCTCTAATCCAGTTAATCCCACAGAGCCGAGCCGAACCGAGCCGAACCGAACCGAAGCCGAGCCAAAAGTTCTTTAATCTTTCTGGATTTCAGGATGAAATCTGGAACAAATAATGGATCGGTTCTGGATCCGGGTGGGGATGATCCCCCCCAAAGGAGGGGTACTTTCTATCTTCCTTTCTTTCTCTCTTTTCTCCTCGCCTCTCATCTTTTTTCTCTCTGCTTCTTTCCTCCATGGACCAAACACACCCCTGACAGGTTGCCATGGAAACGCCTCACACACACACACACACACACACACACACACACTCGCTCTTCAGTGTCTGGGTTTGGTGGCGGCAGCAGCTTCCTCCGTCCATCAGCCTCCAGCAGCTCGACGCAGAAAAACAAAAAAACTCGTCGACTCGGTTCGAGTCTCAAAACGATCCGAACTCGACGCTGCAAGTCGCTTCATCACCTCGAATCGCTCTCAGGAGGGTTCCCCCAACTCGGCTCCCCATCAGAGAACAGAGGAGGAAGAGGAGTCATTTATAATTCAGGTAGATTTCATGTAGAGGAGGTCAGGATGGGATGGAAAATCTGGGATTTTTTGAAGCAGCTCAAGATGACCCCCCCCCCATCCCCCCCCAACCTGGTGGTTTTTCTCATCCTGATCCTGATCAAACCTCCAGCAGCAAAGAAACAACGTGGAGGAAAAACCATGAAACAGACAAACTGTGCAGCAGCATCAGTTGGACTCCATGACCAATCAGCACCACGGACAGCTTCAGGGCCCAAACAGAACCAAAACAGAACCTGATATAAACCTGCTTCACTCTCTCCTTTCCTTTCCTCTCCTCTCCTTCTCTCATCTCCTCCTCTCCTTCTCTACTCCCCCTCCTCATCTCCTTCTCTCTCTCCTCCTCTCCTTTTCTCCTCCTCCTCTCCTTCTCTCACCTCCTCTCCTCCAGATCAAGGCACTCCACCTAATTGTGCTGCTGATGAAACCAGGTGTCATCAGGTGAAGAGTTCCCGGACTGAATCCCACTGCAGGTGGAGCCGCCGGTCAGGTTCTTACCTTTACCTGCTCCTCCACCTGCCCACATCCACCTTCCAGCTTCACATGGCAGTCCGAGGCGCGCTGTGGCGGCTGAGGACGCAGTCTGCTCTCCGGGCTGCTCTCTCCTCCGCGGAGCCGCTTTTCCTTCAGATGAACATGTCGGCTCCTCTCTGGAGGCTTCAGCCGCGGCTCTGCTCGCTCTGCGGCCGCCGAGTCCCGCCTCACGGCTCCGGGTCGAAAGAAGAGTCGGAGCCGCGCAACGTGACGGAGGCGCTGGGAGGAGGAGGAGGATGAAGATGCGTCAAGCCCGCAGCTTCAGAGCCTGGATGAGTCAGCCTTCAGAGTAAAAGCCCCGACACTGTAAACTTACAGAGTTACAAAATAAAAGCTTCATCTGATGCGAACAGAAGCAGAAATGGTTTCAGATATTCAGGAGAAGAAACATGAAGTTATTCATTCAGTTGTTTCAAACTAAATGTTTGAAATACTAAATATTTAGCAGACAAAAGTATTAACTCCCAACTAAATGTTTAGCTGCTAGCTAGCTAAATGTGATTTTAGGTTAGCTCTGAGCTAGCTAAATATTTACTTAGAAAATTAAATATTGTGCTAAAAATGACGCTAATATGCAAATTAGCTTTCTGGTGAACAGATGAACTGTCAAAATAAAAGCTCCATCTTGAGCTAAATATTTTGTTAGCAAACTAAACAGTCTACAAGCTGAGGTCCAGACTAAGGTCAAAGTCTGGACCTCAGCTTGTAGACTGAATTCATCAAATCATTTATGATTTCCAGTAAATCAGGAGGAGAGTCTTCCTCACGGCGCTGATGAAGATCCAGGTGTTTTTTTCCTCTCTTCAGTCGGGCGTCTCTCGGTCTGATGGGGACGTCAGAGGGACGTCCGTCAGTCCTCTGCTTCACACCTCAGCTGGACGAAGGTCAGAGGTCAAACATCGCTTACCTCGTTCAGTTAAACAACCCACAATCATAGATAGACAGAGCGACTTGGGATTAATTATTGATCAACAATTTCCATCCATCCATCTTCTTCCGCTCATCCGGGGTCGGGTCGCGGGGGTAGCAGCCTTAGAAGGGAGGCCCAGACTTCCCTCCCCAGCCACTTGTTCAAGCTCCTCCAAGAATCCTGAGGCGTTTCCAGGCCTGGGTCTTCCCCACGTGTCCTGAGTCTTCCCCTCCTCCTGGAGGGACCTGAACTCCTCACCAGGGAGGTGTCCAGGTGTCCATCCTGACCAGATGCCCTCTACTGGCTCCTCTCGACGCGGAGGAGCAGTGGCTCTACTCTGAGTCTCCTGGATGACTGAGCTTCTCTCTCTAAGGGAGAGCCCAGCCACCTTATGGAGGAAACCCATTTTGTCCTCTTGTATCCGGGACCTGGTTCTTTCAGACCCAAAGCTCATGACCATAGATGAGGGTAGGAACGTAGATCGACCGGTAAATCGAGAGCTTGGCTTTTTGGCTCAGCTCTCTCTTCACCACGACAGACCGGTACAGCGCCCGCTTCACTGCAGAGGCTGCACCAATCCGCCTGTCGATCTCCCTTCTTCCCTCATTAGTGAACAAGATCCTGAGATACTTAAACTCCTCCACTTGGGCCAGGACCCCCCCGACCCAGAGAAGACCCTCCACCCTTTTCCGCCTCAAGACCCTCGGATTTGGAGGCACTGCTTCCCATCAACAATTTATTAGATTAAATTAGTTCCAGTCGATTAATAACGTCTGCTTAGACTTTCTTTTTTTTTCCGATCAATTATTTTTATATTAGTTGTTTGACATCCACAAAAACATGTACAAAACAGCACAATTACAATACGTGGAATAAAACATACAGATTGAAAAAATGTATATAAATCCCCCTCCCCTCCCACCATGGCGACCCCCTATCCCGTTCCCAAAAGTAATAACATTTATGGAAGTGGACAGTTGAGAGGATGAAATCATCATTTACAGTAACATATTAAGAGGTTTACATAGAGTTATGTTGCACTCTTTCTTTAACCAAAGAATAAGCTGCATCTCATGCTCTCATCGTTTTCTGATTAGAGCATGCAGCCGTGTGCATCCTGGCTACTGATCTCTCCATCATTACGACATCTAGGAAGGAGTTAGCCCATTGTTGCCATGGTAATAAGAGCGGTGGTTGCCATCGTAGTGCTCTGAGCTGCCGTGAGGCCTGCCCACAGTATGCGCTGTTGAGAGGAAAGTTCTAAAGTGGAGTCATCATTGAGTAGGAACAAAGATGGTGTTGGTCGAATACTAGTTTCCAACAAGTCACTCAATGTGGTGGAGATTTGTCTCCAGAAAGCAGCCACACCGGGACAATCCCAATACATGTGTATAAAAGAGCCTGGAGTCTTAAGTGTACATAGGTCATAAATAGGAGATGTGATAATTTTCATAGCATGACGTTTCCTGGGTGTTGAGTACATCCTATGGTGCATTTAAAGCCGATGCTCAGGGTTTTTGGATGTGTTGTGGAGATTCTCCCATACTGTATCCCAGCAGATTTCTACATCACCCACAGCTGAAAGGTCTCTCCCCCATACATTTTCTACAGGAAGCCTAGCATGAGGATCCGAGATAAATTTATATAACTTAGAGACTTGCCACATGCCTGACCCTGCGAGGCAGGAAGCTCTTGTAAAGGGTGGGTTGGGAGAGGCACACCCCATGGCACACCGTATGCTTTCATGGCTGATCTGAGTTGTAGGTAAAAGAAGAATGTAGAACCTGGTAAATTATACGCAGTCTGTAAGTCACTAAAGAACGCAGGCCATCATTGTTCATAAGGTCTTTGAGGACATTGACTCCCCTGTCTCTCCACTTAGGGAAGGACAATGGCTTGTTTCCAATGAGGATAGAGACGTTACTAAATATAGGAGAGTGTTTATGCCATTTCAGGTTGGTGTTTGTGTGATTCAGTACTACATGACATGTTCAAAGAAGAAAATAAATGATGGGTCCCAATTGTGATTTAGCTTTTTTAGGAGATATATTAGAATACACTAAGTCCTCCAGTCTATATGGTTTGGATATATTTTCTTCAATTGGTTTCCAGGAAACAGAGATCTCAGGATTCACCCATACAAGCAGCGGTCAGAGCACAAAGGACCAAAAATACATCTTGAAATTTGGTAGACCTAAGCCCTCAAGTGTTTTCCCTCGTTGGAGTGTTCTCAATTTCAGACGGGGTTTCTTCCCATTCCAAATGAATTTAGATATGAGAGAGTGTAGCTTGTCCCAGTAACCCTTTGGCGGTGCAAGAGGAATCATTGAGGAGTAAAAATTAACGCGCGGGAGAACATCCATTTTAATTACCGACACGCGGGCTTGGAGAGAATCTTTCTCAATAAGGTTAAATACACTCTGGAAGTTGTGTGAAGTTATCTGAAATATAGAGGGAGAGATGTCAATCCCGAGATATTGAAAATGGCTCACCACTGGGATGTCAGATGGCAAGGGAGGGGTTGATGCGACAGAATTTAGATGCAACAATGACGACTTGCTCCAGTTCATTTTATAACCAGATAGTGAGCTGAACAGATCAAAGATGGATAGTAAATGTGTTAAAGAGGACCCTGTGTCACCGATATACAGTAAAATATCATCCGCATACAAAGATATGCGATGCTCGGTATCATTTACTGAGGGGTGTTGTCTAATTTTCTGGGCCAGCGGTTTGAGGGAGAGGGCAAAAAGTAACGGGGAGAGGGGGCAGCCCTGGTGAGTGCCCTTTAGTATAGGGAATAGAGAAGATCAGGTATTACCCGTATGCCGATGGGTTAGCATACAGAACCTTTACCATTTGGATAAATTGTGGACCTAGTTTAAAATTATCCAAGGTGGCCCAGAGATAAGGCCACTCCAGTCTGTCAAACGCTTTTTCGGCGTCAAGAGACGAGATGGAGCATCATTTGACGGGGAATCAGTTGTCTTTGCTGCATGAATAATATGTAGCAAGCGCCGTAAATTGTCAGATGCCAATCTGCCTTTTATAAATCCGGTCTGATCATTATGTATCAGTCTAGGTAAATAGCTTTCAAGTTGCATTGCAAGTACTTTCGCATAGAGTTTGACATCCCCGTTTAAGAGGGACAAGGGTCTGTAGTTACTGCATTGTGCTGGGTCTTTATTAGGTTTGAGAAGCAATGTGATTATTGCGGTATTGATACTTGAATTAAATGAACCTTTGTCAACTGTCTCATTAATCATTTCCAACAATGGTGGACCGAGTGTATCCCAGAAGGCAAGATATAACTCTGGTGGGACCCCATCCCAACCTGGGGATTTACCTTTCTTCATAGAGGCAAGGGCTTTTTTCAACTCTTGTAATGTAATGGAGGCACTAAGTTTTTCTGAATCCTGATCAGTAAGAGTGGGGAGCTGGAGATCCTTAAAAAACTGCTTCAGATGAATAAAGGGAAGAGTAATAAGTTTTGAATGCCGAGTTAGGGTACCGGTAGGCGATTGAATGGCCATAATGTTGGAGTATTTCTCATTTTGCTTCAGTCTTAAGGCTAGTAAATGACTCAGTCTAGAGCCATTAAAATAATTCCTTCTGGTTTTATGAATTAGAAATTCGGCCCGTTGTCTTAATAATGAGTTTAACTCTGTCCTAGTCACAGATATTTTCCTCAGTAGTTCATCATTCTGTTTACCCTGTCTTTCTAATTCAAGTTGTTTAAGCATTTCCTCTAGCTCGCCTATTTTCTGAAGACTGCTTACTTTCTGGTGTGTTGTGGTTTGGCCTCCATCCACCAGAGGGCGCTGCTGCTCCGTATAAGCTGAGCCAGTTGATACAGAAATAATCCTGGCAGAGGCATCCCAGTACAGGAAACGACCTAAAGAAAGTCTGATGTGGGATAGAAAATCCACTTCATGAAACATAAAAACTCAACAAACCTGTTCAATGAACCCAGAGAAGAATCACCAGCAGGACGGAAAACATGAAGCATCTGGAGATGCAAAAAACCCAAAAACAGAACAAACCAGCCACAGAGTGTGTAGATGTGTGTGCGTGTGTAGGTGTAGGAGGGTCGACAGGAATATTGATTGCCTGTCTTTATTAGCATGTACCTGTGAGAGAATCGTCTCAACGTGGTTCTGACTAGACAAGCCGACCCTCAGGTCCCCCCCCCCATCCTCCTGTATTTAATTTAGTTTCTTAGTTTATTCTAGCACTATTCCAGTTTTCTTTGATTAGCTTTGTCCCCTCTTGGTTTGTGTCCTCTTTAGTTTCTGTCCAGCTAGTTTTATGTTATCGTTTGTATTGACCTCTGACCTCACCACCAGTAATCTTTTTCATCATGTCATTCACCTGCTGCGCAGCTCAATCATCATGTGTTTCACCTGATTTGCCCTCATATTGATTTTTCACCGGATTCTCGACCCTGATTCACATCTAGTCCGTCCCGGTTCTCCGCCGTCCGGCGGAAGGACATCGATGAAGAGAGTCTGACATAAACCTTTTAAACCAAGGAACAAATCCTGGTATTCTCCTGATTAAGATCCAAAGGTGCTGCGGTTCTACCGGTTCATACCGGATCACTTTCAGCACCGATGTTAACTCTATAAAATGTGCCCCATCTATACTCCCTCTCATTTCTGCCATTATTCACTCCTCTCTCTCCACCAGAACAGTTCCTGCATCATTTAAAACTGCTGCCATAACCCCTATCCTGAAAAAACCTGGCGCTGATTATTATAATCACAATAATTTCCCTCCTATCTCCAACTTGCCTTTCATCTCCAAGATTCTTGAAAAGACAGTTGCATCTCAACTCCATACTTACTTATCCAACAATAACCTGTATGAACTGTTTCAGTCTGGTTTTCGTCCCCTCCATAGTACAGAAACAGCTCTTATAAAAATCACCAATGACCTCCTCTTGGCAGCTGACTCCGGCTTGCTGTCCATCCTCATCCTCCTCGACCCGAGTGCAGCGTTTGACACCATCTGCCATGCCACCCTACTCAATAGACTTTCCTCTATCGGTATCACTCAGACTCATCTAAACTGGTTTAAATCATATCTCTCCGGCCGCACTCAGTTCATCCGGATCAAAACCTTCACTTCCGAGCCTTCATCTGTCACATCAGGAGTTCCCCAGGGCTCTGTCCTGGGACCCCTCCTCTTCATTATTTATCTTCTTCCCCTCGGCACTATTTTCCACAAGCACAATATCGATTTCCACTGTTATGCGGATGACACCCAGCTCTATGTTTCCAGTAAGCCCGCTTCCAACCTCCCACCATCCTCGCTTACCGACTGCTTGACTGAAATAAAATCCTGGTTCACCTCAAATTTCCTTAAACTTAACAGGGACAAAACAGAGGTTCTTCTCATTGGTACAAAATCCACCCTGGCTAAAACTAAAAGCTTCAGTATTGACATTGATAACCGTTCCATTTCTCCCTCCCCTCAGGTAAAGAGTCTGGGTGTCATCCTCGACAGCACTCTTTCATTCCAGTCTCATATCAACAATATCATCCGTTCGCAACATCAGCCGCCTCCGCCCCTCCCTTACTCCCCATTCCACTGCCATCCTTGTTCACTGTCTGGTTACATCGCGCCTGGACTATTGCAACTCCCTCCTGTTCAGTCTCACCCATAAATCTCTTCATAAGCTCCAACTGGTCCAGAACTCAGCTGCCCACATCATTACCAAAACCCCATCCATTCATCACATCACTCCAGTCCTGCAAAAACTCCACTGGCTGCCAACCAAGTTCCGCATAGATTACAAAATTCTCCTGTTCACTTTCAAGGCCCTTTACAATCTCTCCCCTCCATATCTTTCAAATCTTGTTCATATTGCCATTCCCTCTCGCTCCCTCAGATCATCCTCCTCCATCCTTTTGACTGTCCCCTCCGCCCGTCTCTCCACCATGGGGAGCAGAGCCTTCAGTCGCTCTGCTCCCCGACTCTGGAACTCGTTACCGCCTCACATTAGAAACATAAAGTCAATCTCACAATACAAATCAGAACTTAAAACACACCTTTTTAGATCTGCTTTTCCACCTGACACAATTGGTTTTGCCTGATTTTATATTGATTTTATACATTGTCTTTTTTCTCCTTTCTTTTTCTTTTCTTTTCATCTCTTAGTTTCTGTTACTGCTGATTTTATTCTTGTACGGTGTCCTTGAATGCCAGAAAGGCGCCTTTGAAATAAAATGTATTATTATTATTATTATTAAAACGAGCTGACAGGTGAATCTCACAGCAACGTCATCAGCCGGTGAAACGAACTGATGCTAAGCTACCATTAGCAGCAGCGGAGCTAACAAGAAGCTAACAAACACTGAAGAGAAGAAGAGCTGCCATCGATGCGGCTGCAGCCGAACATGTTTTAATGTCACAATACAGTTTTTAGCAAGTAGCTCATCGTCTAAACTGGTCTTGTGGATTTAAGGTGGAAAGTTGACCTTGGAGCAAAGGAATCCCAGCGCCCCCTGTTGTACAAATGTCCGCCAGCGCCCCCTGCCGCCCTCTGAACGGTACCGCCCCGTTGAGAAACGCTGTGATCGAGTGAAAAATGAACTGCAGTAATTTTGGTTCTGATACAGATTTAGTCTCAAAACTAAATATTTAGTCAGCTGGCTAAATATTTAACTTGAAACTGTGACATTGATAAATGAATGAAATGGTGAAAACATGACTTTGAAAATGAAAGTGTTATTTTCCTACTGACTGATGTTCCTGAACAGGATTGGATCTTTATTCTGACCCGGTTCAGCTTGTTGGACCAGATTCGTTTCAGATGAAGTGAAACTGAATTATCTTTAATTCTGTCCTTCAAATTAAAATGAATAAAAACGTTGTGAACCTTTCGAGGTCCCTCCTGACCTCAGTGTGAAATAAAATGTTTTTCACCTTTGCATCGTTAACATAATTAGAGTCTCACAGAGACAAAAGTTATGAATAATTTAGATTTAATCTGGCGAGCCGTCAGCGCTTATTGAAGAGGCTCATCGTGACATATTTGGACATTGTTCATCTAGAACCGTTGATAACGGTTCTAGATCCAGAGCTGCAGCGACTTCCTGAACTGCAGCAGTGAGACGTGAAACGGCTGCAAACTACTGGGTTTGTCAAGGGTTATGACCTTTTCATTTCATTATTATTATATGTCCCTTTTCTATGTCATTTGTGTCTTTCTTTTCTACCTTCTGTACAGATAAATATTTTTTATTCAGCACCTTGTGCTTCTGTCAAATGCATTTGAGTATCTGTACTAAAATGCAAAGGATAATCAAAATGTGATGACAAAAGGAAGAAGCTAAACCTGTGATTTCTACTAACGACGACATCAGCAAATCCATTCATTTCCTATATATTCAGATTTAATGCAGGTAAATAAAATGGAGCTAAACATTTGTTCAAAAATTTTCTTTGATTTGAGAATTAAAAAAAATTAAATAGGAAAAAATATTTTGGGTATAAAAATATTTTACTCTAATGTTTTGCAGTGTGTTTAAATATGTGGATCATATCAGTGATCGGTTTTGAAAACCTACTGATTAATCTGAATATTAATGTTTTAAAGATATTTCCAGTTTCAATGGGAGTTCTTCATTTTTTTAAGTTTCCATTTATTTTGTTTAGTTTTTATTTTCATTACCAAGTTTATTTATTTATTTATATATTTCAAACATTTTTTCAATAACAATTTTTTCATTTTATTTTCTTCAGTTGACAAAACGTTTTGAACACGCGTTATGGCGAATTTAGCTCTTTAATTATGGATCAGAAAATGCTAAAACATAAAGTTTTCCACTTCAAATAGGCTGAAATAATCAAGCTGCAGCTTCATGTTTCACTGAGTGGAAGGACGACATGCAGCGGCTGCATGACGCTTCGCTAAGCGGCGCTTTGAAATGTTTCTGCCGGTCTAAAGAGAAAACGGATGAACCGAGAGCCAGAGGTCGGCCGGTCGGTTCGCCGCAGGAGCCTCGGGTATTGCTGTGCAGAAAGGCAGACAGACAGAAGGAGCAGTATTTGGTGAACTGCATCAGGTCAAAGGTCGCTGTGAGTGAGCTGGCGTTACCATGACAATGACGAAGCTGCCGGTCAGCTGTAACTCAGCGCTGCGTTAGCCTCAGACGTTAGCAGTTTCATGCTGCTGCTTTCCAGGGGTTGAGTCACAGTGCCGCAGGTCAAAGGTCACTGCTTCAGAGTAAAGATGCTCCACAGAAATCATTTGACTTTTCTGATAATACAATTCATTCTGCTCTTATTGGACTTTTAAAAGTGACAGAAACAAAGACACGATTTAACCACAGAAGAAGAAACAGATCTAATCCAGTTACTTTGACTGGGACAAAACCTGAAAACGTACAACTTCAGAAACAGAGAAGACCTTTGACCCTGAACCTATGTGAAATGTGGATGGAACAGAGAGAACAGAGGGAACAGGGGAACAAGGGAGAACAGAGGGAACAGAGGGAACAGGGAGAACAGAGGGAACAGGGGAACAGGGAGAACAGGGGAACAGGGGAACAGGGAGAACAGAGGGAACAGGGGGAACAGGGGGAACAGGGAGAACAGAGGGAACATTAATGCTGATTGGTGAATTCATCACGTCCCAGTTGAATCGGAGAGACGGATTATTAATCCGTTCCTGCTGGTTTCCTTGGTTACAGTCAGATTACTCCGTCAGGCTGGAGCAACTAAAGCAATAAAAATATGAAGCTGCCTTCTCGCTGCGCCTTCACGCCACAGTGAGGGTAAGAGTCGGATGAGGTGCTAAAACAGAGTCAGACACGTTTCTGTTATCCACCTGTGTGTCTCTCTCTCTCTCGCTCGCCCAGCCTCAACTTGAGCCAAATTAAAAGCATCATGAATAAACATGTGAATAAATGAATGAGTGTTTGTGCCTTCATGCATAAGCAAACAGAGCGCAGCGATGTAAGGTTAAGGTTTCCCTGCAGGCCTGCTCATAAATATGCAGATCACTGTCATATTCACACATCAGAAGTCAGCAGATCAGAACCAGATCTGCTGACGAAAAGCTGAAGATCCACTGGAAAGATCCATCAACAAGGACAGTGAGGGGACAGTGAGGGGACAGTGAGGGGACAGTGAGGGGACAGTGAGGGGACAGTGAGGGGACAGTGAGGGGACAGTGAGGGGAGCTGCTCAGCAGGAGGCGCTGCCTACCTGAACTCTGTGCCGTCACTTGGAAGCAGCTTGAATGAGAATCCTTCTGATTGGCTGTTCGCTGCTGGTCTGAGGAGAATCAACTTTTATTTTGTGTGCTGCTGGTTTGGCTTCCAGCCTCTAATTGACCAGGTTGCCAGGTGAACGTAATTAGCTGCAATTAGCCACCAGGATGAGGGATGACTGGCAGCATGTGGCAGCCTGAGGACAGAAAACAATCACAGAGCTGATGAACTGATGGCAATTTTTCAATTAGAAACCAAGAAGAAATTGTGCCTAAAAGCTTTTTTACTTTATATAAACACAATAATTGATCATTTACACTCTGACTTCCTGATTCCCATTTTCAGCTCAAACCAGTTTTTGAAAAGCTGCTAAATTTGATCTTTCAGCCAATTGCTGATGTTCCAACATTAAAGAATCTGAGTTTATTTATCTGGAAAAGCCACACTGAGCCTCACTTTAAAAAAAGAACTAAGTTTTGTTTTTATGAAACGTTTCCTGCAACAATTCACATATTTCACCTGTTGAACATAATGTCCTCTTTCCTAACAGCTAATCCACCCAAACACGAATCCAGCAACAAAAAAAAACCTGAGAAAGATCACATGACCTCTGACCTGAGCCTCCAGAGCCACATAAAGCCGGTTCCAAAGTGAGCCTTCTACCAGAACCTCCAGGACCAGAGGACTAAAGTCTCTGATCAGAAAAACTCATCAGGCGTTTCGATTCCTGCAGCAGCCAATCACAGGACTGACTGACCGACCAATCAGAACGCTGCTGCTGGAGACACCACCCGGTTCCGCCCACCTGGGTCCACCCGGTTCCGCCCGGGTCCACTATACTAAATAAACTGGAGTCTCCATGATGTTCCTGAATTAGCTGCCGTCCGGCTGCACAGAGCTGGAGGACAGAGATGTTGTTACCAGGCAGATTTCCACAGAGGGAATGCAGCCAGACTCGAGGCCGTTTGATGACTAACATTATACATTGTGTTTCATATGTGAGCGGATCCCTGAGCGATCCTTTACTCTCATGAGATTTCATGGCATTGATGAGCTGGAGCGGCTCTGCCTCTGGTCCCAGATCTAGTTTAGAGGAAAACCCAGTTGCTGCCTTCAGATCGATAAATGTTAGAATCAATGCTGCGCTCCGCTGGGAGCTAAGTGAAGGATAATACGGTACTTCTGCTAAGCTGGATGTCAGCAGTCTGCCTCGAACAGCTGTTCGGAGAATTTGCCGCCCCGAGCCGCCCCGAGCCGCCCCGAGCCGCCCCGAGCCGCCCCGAGCCGCCCCGAGCCGCCCCGAGCCGCCCCGAGCCGCCCCGAGCACTTCATGAAGCGTTTCTCCGCTGCAGCCCGGCTGAACGAGGGGCCACCGAGCTAATAGCTACATTAGCTTGGACCGCTAATCTGAGCTAACAGGCTAATCAACATGGAGAGCCGGCTTCTGATTGGACCAGGCCTCTGCATCCATCCATCCATCCATCCATCCATCCATCCATCCATCCATCCATCCATCCATCCATCCATCCATCCATCCATCCATCCGGTGTGCCACAGTGAGCTGTTAAATCAACCTTTTAGCATCAAAAGCTGCAGATTTAAAGCTTAAATTAGATAAAAACAATAACAATCTTTGTTAATCTGGGAGATTTTATGATGCTCATGAAATAAGGAAAGTCTGTCATGCAGAAAAACTCATTTTTAATAGACCAGATTGTCTTATTATCTTTTGTGAGGTGAAAGCCAATTTTTGATGCTAATAGATGTTAAAGCAAAAAAACCCCCCCAAAACTATTCAGGCAAAAAATGACTCAGGTCAGTGTGTGAGGAAGGCGACTAATGCAAAATTCAGAACTGGATCAGAACCAACAGAACTGCAGCAGCAAGCAGATGTCATCCAGAAACAGAAACGGAATAATTGCAAAACCAGTTTTATTTATATTAACACTCAAATGGATATGAGTCATGAAATACTTTAAAAAGGTTCAACAATTCAAGGCACAAAAAAGCACAATCAAAAGGTTTAAGTCAGTAATAATGTGCAGGCGGATTAATATAATAAATTAAAAGTGTTTTAATGTCATTAAGTATTACAGCAACCAGAGGCCACAACGTGTTCAGGATTCCCTGCCATTCAACACAAAACGTTTCAAAGTGAAAGGATGAACTGTCAGAGTGCAGCTCTGTGTCTCCGCGCCTCCCTGTTAGTGTCATGGCCGCCGCAGACGGGCCGGTTCTGGTTATTTTGGCGTGTAGGTTGGACTTCCCTCCTCCTCCAGATTGCGTTTCGCAGAGTCTTTGTAGCAAAGTAAACACCAACAAATAAGACGAGGAAATGAAAAGAGGCACTTGAGGCGTTCATCTCAGACTACGAATTTGTTCTTGGTGGTGGAGCCGCTCTTGGTGGCCGTGTCGGCGTGAGACTGGTAGCCGATCGTCATCTTCATGGGAAGCCCCAGCCGCTCCTTGTAAACCCTCCTGTGGGAGAGGAAGCGTTAGCGGCGTGGAAACACGGTGTGCACGCGCTCAGAGCGGCGGCCGCCTCACCCAATGTGAGTCACAGCCTCCCGGTTCTCGTAGTCCGACGTCCACACGGCGATTTTATCCCCTTTGTTGCGGATGTTGACGACGGCTCCACAGACGTCGTCACTGTAGTCGTCAAAAGCCTCTCCGACTAAACACAGCAGCTGATTGGAGGAAGGAAAAGACCCCATGAGTCAGCGCTTTTCACTGGTAACCTCCGCTAACTGCTAACTTTGGTTAGCGCTTAGCTTCCCCAAATTAATTTTCTAACTTTCAGTTGAACAAAGTTCTGCATCTGTGTTGCTGTTTTAGTCATCAAATATTAAACATTCTTCAAGAATTTACACGTTTATGTTTATGCTCTTATTTTGAAGTGGGTCTGTTTCCTGTCCAGCTGAGATGCAGAAATGGTTTCAACATGAATCCATTTAGCAGTTCAGCATTAGATTCCACTAAACGCTGTGTTAGAATAGCACTTTAGCATTAGCTCCTGCTAAGTATAATGTTGGTAGAGCGTTTAGCATTAGCATTACCATGTGGCTATGGCTCTTTAGCTGAACTAATCTTCATCTGCAGCAGCTTAGCATTAGCGTACCTTAGCTTTTTAGTTATCGGGGCTCAGCTGGGTTTCTGCTAATGTTTGGTTAAATTCCCTGGTTGGCCATCAACAAGCTTCTCTTACCCAGCTTCCTCTCAGCATTATGCTGCCTCTACCGTGCCTGAAAGCTGCTGTCAGAGTTCCCAGGCCTGGAGGTTTGATGGATTTCTCTTCATGGTTTCTATTTAATGCTCATGTTACCTGCTGCTGTATGCATTATTCTGAACAGTTTACAAACTATTAAAACAATAAATGAATCTGGAGATCCAGTCCAATATTCAACCCTTCACTTCATCTGGACCAGGTTTTAAACGGACCCAGAACCGGCTGCTTTGTGAGAGACATGCATCAGACTGAAGGCAGCACCAATAAAAGGCTCTGATCCGCGGCTCCGGGGCCATCATCCGTTTCTGCACCAACAAGTGGAACGTCAGAGTGTCAGGCTGTAACGGTGAGTCCAGCAGGAGGCCCAGGTCAACCTACAGTCTCCAGCCAGAAGCGGTCCAGGTCTAGTCTCCGCTGCTGCTTGGTGAGCGTGATCAGCCAGCGCCCGCCGCGCTTGTTCCGCTCGTCCTCCCACATGGGCTCGATCCCGTCCTGCAGCCAAACATCAGCATGATCTACTCACACATGTGCAGCCAACAGCAACGACTCGGCAGCAACGACTCGGCAGAAACGACTCGGCAGCAACGACTCGGCAGCAACGACTCGGCAGCAACGACTCGGCAGAAACGAGACCATTTTCAGCTCAACTTTAGACGATCAACTAAACACTCAGCTGAGGAAAGCTGCACAGGTTTCAATGAATCAGATTACAACTAAAATCTGGTTTCCTTAATCCAGTTTCTGTTTGACGATTTAATCTGACACTGATTATTATCAGATAAATTAACTTATGGGAAAATGTCTTGTTATAAGTGAAATAATCTGCAAAAGGAACTGGAGCATTTACCTAAAACCAGCCTTTATATTTCGCTGAAGAATTCTGCTGAGTTAGTTCTGCCTCATTAAAGTGAAGTGAAGTATTTGCAGTGGAAACGTGACCAAAATGACCTGCAATGCTGTGTTTTTGCAGGCAGAAGTAGAAAGCTGTCAAAGCTTTTGCTGAATTTTGTAGAATTTTCAAATGATTTTAATACGGCTGAAATTTTCATAAAATGTTCTAGAAGCTGAAATTATGAAAAGTCTGATCGCACTTCTAGAGAAGAAGCTGAACATTTTGATATATGAATGAATTATGACCTGAATAATCAAGAGAAAAACCAAATAACCAGTGAGAGTGCTGAATAATTACTTTCCCTGTCTTTAGTAACTTTGCCCCTCTGCCCTGCAGTTTCAGCACATGAAGCTGACTGGGAAGCGGTGGAGCCACAGACCTTGAACAGGGAGTAGTCGCAGCCGGACATGAGGTTGCTGGACAGCTGGATGTGGTTGTAGAGCCTGAAACGCAGAGCAGCCGTTAGCAATCCCTCCATCACCGGAGGAGAAGCTGACATTAACTGCTGCTTACGCCCAAAAATCTTCCACCGTATCAAACTTGGAGATGAGGCGCAGGTTGGCCTGCCAGGTTTTGCTCTTGTCGTTCTTGAAGAACCACAGAGACCATCTGTTTGGAGCAGGAAATAAAAAACGGCAGAGCTGATGAGATGCAGCCAGAGATCTCCTGAACAGATCTGCTGAATGGATCTGCTGAATGGATCTACTGAATGGATCTGCTGAATGGATCTGCTGAATGGATCTGCTGAACGGATCTGCTGGCTGCTCTGGAGGGAAATTGCTCCGTGAATCATATTTCCACTCTGAGTTGAATAAAATGTGACGCTGCGTCTTCTGCACAGCCGCAGACAGGCTGAAGAACGAGGAATAAAACTGGAATCAGAGCGAGAGCAGAGCTGAAACTGAATACGGACAGAAACAGTCAGATGAAGTGAAGTGCCACCAAGCAGAAGGAATTAGCTCAGATTAAAGCCGTAATCTGAGCTAATTCCTTCTGCTTTAAACTGGGATGGGAAGCAGGAATCTGGGAAAACAGTAGGAAGTTTCTGACTGACGTGATTTAGAACCAGATCTGGTTCAGTAATAATCTGTAAGTATTATAGACCACAAGGACCAATCAGCCTCCTGATGGGCAGAAACATCCATTGGGATCAGACTGGGAACAGGTCAGCAGCCCAGACTCACAGTGGGAAATAAAACAGGATCATTAAGAGCATCAGAAATAAATAATAATAATAAAAATAATCATTGTATTCAGATCTGTTCATGTTTCCAGGTGTTATGACCTCTGCCCTCCTGACTTCCTGTCCTGGTCTCCAGACTGACAGCAGATCCTCCATCTTTACTCTGAAACTGATCCTGAACCTCCACCATCCAGATGACTGGCCCTTTAAGACCAAACATCTGAACGGTCAGATTAATATCTGGATGATCTTTAGATATGGAGTCGGATGGCCCAGCTCTAACTGATCTATCTTATGTGAAGTAAGCCTTTAATGTTATTAATAATTATAACTGATCTTGTGTTTCTGCATAAAATCATATTCTGCTTTCCATACATCAGCAGCTTTGAGTTTTCCAAAGGAAATCCAGAATATTTAATATCTTCTTCTTCTACACAAGTAGGCCTGTCACGATAACACATTTTACTGAGCGATTAATTGTCTCAAAAAATTATTGCGATAAACCATAATATTGTGTGAAGACGTTTTTACTCTGATTTAGTGGAAATGACATAATAATGCAGCGAAATCCTGATCAAAATAGATCCACATTATTTTCAAAAGAACATTTAACCCTGGAACTGATAAACAAAGAACCAAAAACTAAATAAAATGGACTCAGTCTAAAAATACATTTGACATAAAGTGGAAATAAAAACTACATTAACCAGAGAGTGCAGATTATAAAGTCTGTTTACTATATTGCCTCCAATAATGATTAGATTTAAATAGAGCAGCTGATGCAATAGTTCCCTCAGTTCACACAACATGATTCATGACCATCTTACGACCTTCTAACATGTCGCTGCGGTTTCCTAACTGATCGTCCTGTAGCGGGTCGTGAATGATCGGGTCCAGTCGGTAGAACCTCGTCCCCGCAGGGAGCGAGAAGCAGCCTGATGAATGTGACAGGCAGCCAATCAGAACGCAGCCTGCTGAATGTGACAGGCAGCCAATCAGAACCCAGCCTGCTGAATGTGACAGGCAGCCAATCAGAACGCAGCCTGCTGAATGTGCAGGCAGCCAATCAGAACGCAGCCTGCTGAATGTGACAGGCAGCCAATCAGAACGCAGCCTGCTGAATGTGACAGGCAGCCAATCAGAACGCAGCCTGCTGAATGTGGCAGGCAGCCAATCAGAACGCAGCCTGCTGAATGTGGCAGGCAGCCAATCAGAACGCAGCCTGCTGAATGTGACAGGCAGCCAATCAGAAAGCCAGGATTCCCCTCAGAAAGCAGGAGGGGAATCCCAACCAGCTGGCGGCGCTGGAGAGCAGCGGACATGGAGATGATATGTGGAAACAACATTAATGTTTATTCTACATTTGGTGCAAAGAATCTCCTCAGAAACGACCAGGAGAGGAGCTGCAGCCAAACTGCTACTGCAGTTGATAAACCCGGTAACTTTCAGGTTCTAATGATATTCATTCAGTCAGGACTTTACGCTGACAAAACGTTGATTAATGCTGGTTTTAAAATGACTTGTCGCCATTATTTGGTGCCCATTGTTGGACACTGATGGGCTGGTGTTGGTCTGTCAGGTTCTGAACATGGCCGACAATCAGCCGACAGCTCTTAGATCGGCTAGTGTGAGTTCTACCTCCTTGTCATGTCCTTCTCTGTGGTGACCTTTGAACCTGTGTGTGTGTGTGAGAGCAGAAGCTGACCTGTTCTGCAGTGGATGTTTGATGTAGGCCTCTGGGCTCACCATCTCCTTCCCAGAATCCTCGGCTCCATCTTCCTCGATGTGGGGCGGACTCGGATTGGTTTCCTAGGCAACAGACGGGCAAAACCAGTGAACGGACTCTACGCAGCTCTACACCCCTGACTCAGCAGCGGCTGCAGCCGCCATCTTGTCTCTACAGAGAAACCTTACTGCTGCAGGGTCATGACCTTTGACCTGCTAATTGAGGCCTGCAGAGTCTGACGTGGCCTTCCTGGCCTGAATCTGCTGAAACATTGGAAACGTTTTCCTCTTGGGAATAATCTTCCTTTATGAAGGACATGACCTTTGACCCTTCACAGGTTGTTAAAGAATACCTTTGAGTTTCAGAGCAGCAAACAACAAAACCAAATCCTGATTCCTCAGAGGTGCTGATCAGTTAATCAATGAGCTTGATTAACTGATCAATAGTTTGTCTGCTGCTGTGTAGAAATAGCAGCAGCAGTTTATTAAATAGTTTATTGAAGCAGTTTTTTAGTTTTGCTTCATTTCCACTATTTTTCATATCTCTGTACATTCATGCAAATGTTTTAACATTATAAAATCTGTACTTTCTATGTAATTATTAAATGTTTTTTTAAATTACACATAATGTAACCAAACCAGCAGTCAGATGTCTCTGTGTGTCACTGCAGTGCATTGTATTTGCATAAATATTGGAGACTAAAGGCATGCCGGGTAATAAAAAACTTTCAGATTCTGTTTTTGTTTCAAAAATCATCAAACATAATTATTTTTGATGTTTCATTTACACTGGAGCTAAAATGTAGATATCAGGGATGTTTTTCTAAAGCATGAGGGCATTTGGAGCTGCATCCCAGCTGCACCCTGGAGCGTTGTCACAGATCCTTCCTCCCAGCAGCTGCTAGACTCCACAACCATCACTGCTTCAGGGTTTACAGTCTTGGTGATATTTTGGTTTTTTACATTTCTTCTAGTCTGTTGATATTTTCTATAAAATTATATATATTTTTTAATTTACCTATAGAGTTGCACATTTCCTTTAACCTGAATATGTTATTTTTAATAACTGTATAGTATTTTTCTTATGTCGTAAATTTGCCCTTATCTTTCCTGTGAACTGCCTTGCTGTTGAAATGGCTGTACAAATAAACTTTCTGTCCTTTATATTTTTCTGTTTAAAATATATATTTTTTTACTTCAGTGTGAATCTGCATGTTTTCCTTTTAGGGGCCCACAGACCTTTTTTCATAAATGAAGGTTTTGTAAACATTGTATGTATATTTATATAAAATTTATAGGAGTTCTAGTAATATATTGGGATTTTTATGGATATAAGCAATATTTAGGTATTACAATTATATTTAATAATAGTAATGTACTGTAGATATAGTGCATTTTTGCAATGTATTAGACCAACCAGGCATCAATTCATGGACTACTTATTGATCGACTGTAATTTCTTTGCATTAATCAAATATTTTTTCTTTAGTTGATGGGGGCGACAACACCGAGTTCAGCCCAGGGCCCACGTCCTTGTAAATACGGCCCTGGTTCGAAGTGAAATGACATTAAAATAAGTAGCAGCTAGCTCACACTGGGGCTGGAGCTTCCCGTCAGCTCGGACCAGGCAGGCCAGTTTCACAGATCAAATGTTGCCCACTTTAAACAACAAGCAGCATTTCAATGCGTGCGAACAGCAGCATCATGTCCAGGAAGGATCTCGTGTTGCTGCTCGCTCACACTTGGAGATCTCCACATTCCTCCTCGCCGCCCCGCAGGTCGTGGCACAGACAGCAACTTTAAAACTCCCCAAAACACCCGATGTAATCACAGCAACTTCAATTCGCCAGCGTGGAAACGCTTTTTACGGTTTCAGGTCAGCTCTGGGTCTAAGCCAAGGCTCTAATTTAGACCAGAAGACCCTCCATATGCTTTGAAACGTTCTTCACAGAGAAGTACTCACCGGTTCGGCGGTAGCCATCTTACAAATCTCTGTTAGGAAAGTGCGCGCTGATTGGTCCGAGCTGTGCCACGTGACCGGGCTGCAGTAGCTCCGCCTCCTCCCTCCCGACCTGCAGACGAAGGCATGGCGAGCACGGAGGCCAGAAGGGAGTGTGAGACGGAGGGCTGCAGCAGGGACGCCAAACTTCAGTGTCCCACATGTATCAAGCTCGGTATTCAAGGCTCCTATTTCTGCTCGCAGGTACGGCTGTTTTTGTCAGCTCTGCCCGGTCCGGAACGCCCTCACCGGGGCCGCAGCCCCCCGGCCGGCCCGGCCCGGCCCGGCCCGCTGTCACATCACGAGGCTGCTAACTCAGCTGTTAGCCTGCTAACGTGTCTTCAGGCTCCTTAAGAACTTCGTTAGACAACGTGTGTGAGCATATTTTAGTTGTTTAATTGTATAAAGGCTGGAAGCTCTACACAGTGTGCCAGTGAGCGGCTGTATTATGATGTTTCTAAATGTTTAAGGCCCAGGAGACGTTTAGCGAGCTAACTGGCTATAGTGGTGATGGAAGAGCCAACAGGCTCACATCCCTCAGAGACGCGCTGTGTGAAAACCTCACATTAAAAGCCTTTAGCGGGTTCTCTGCTGAGCCACCCTGCAGGATCGGCCTCTGACATGTGAACTTCAGGGAGGCTGTCACTGGTTTGACTGGGAATACTGGAGCCTGCATCACTGCGACCAGCTGCTGTTTGGGTTCTTTATCGTCCAAAATGAACAGACTTCCGGCTAGACACGTTTTAATGATGAAATTCTGAGTGAATGAGTGGAGTTTGCTTTGCTGATCGCTGAGCGGAACCTGCTGTCAGTTCAGCTCAATTTAAAAGATGCTTCATTCGCCCGGAGGGAAATGAAATGTTTGAAGCCTGTCAAAAGAAGCTGTTAATCCATTAATTGCATGATAAAATAAAATGAGCTCCATAGTTTCAATTTGGATCACAATCATAAAGAGACCTCCCCTTTAAATACAATTGAAAAGCTGAGATTTTGAAAAATGCTGGAAACATTTGAGAGCCAGTAAGAAGCGCTCCGTCTGCACTTAACTTTTTAATAAAGTCCTAACTGACTCTCTTGCTCTGTGTAAGTTTCCTTTTTCGTTTCGGTTGGATATTTAAGATGTTTTCCGCTTCCAATGTTACATTTTTTAAATAAAAGTAAAGAGTTTTTTGTAATGCAGAGGATGTGTTTAAATTTTATATTTGTTGAAAACTGTATGAAAATGACAATATTGTTGTTTATTGCAATCATTTCTGGGCCAATTTATCGTGCATCAAAATCACTTCATCCAAGATTCTGCAAAGAGTCGCTGTGGATGGGGATGCTGTGACTCCAGCAGCAGTCAGTCTTCCAGCCCGTCTCTTAGGCCTCTGACTGCAGACTGTTGCTATATACGGTCTCATGACCAACATGCTAGCAGCTCATTATCTGGGCAGCAGACGTACCTGTCGCGTCTCCCGTTGTTCTCGGTAAAGTACCGTATTAACATCTTGTATGTCCTGTGCTGTCTCCGTAACCCCCGCTGTTGTCACTTGCGTCGCTCCCTGCTCTCAGGTTAGCTTGTCTCTCTCCCTATGTGTAATCCCCTCCGTTAAGTTACTCGTCCCCCCTTCCCTCTCCACTCGGCGACATTTCCCGTGTTCTCAAGTCCAAAACCTGACAGCTATGAGCAGAGATGATGTTCTGCAGTAATTTGTCCTGGATGGATCAGTTGTTAGCCAGCTCTGCTAATCCACATCCTTTGCTTTTGCGCTCCTTTTTAAACTTTACTCCAGGCAGAGAGACGCTGGAGTAGGGGATATGATCCTTGCATATTTCAGCCAGCTGAACATGTTTCTCTCTGCAGGAATGTTTCAAGGGGAGCTGGACGTCTCACAAGCTGCTCCACAAAAAAGCAAGTATGTCCCCCGGCCCTGTGATGGAGTCCAGTTAAAGTCCAGACGAAGTCACCTGAGTCACGTTTTGTTTTTCCAGAGGAAGACAAGCACCAGACTGAAACTAAGAACTGCGTGGAGAAGGACACCAACACAGATCCCTGGCTGGGATACCGCTACACAGGCAAACTACGGCCACACTACCCGCTGGTGAACTGCCCCTCTGTTTCTAATATTATTCACTTTGTAATCATGCAAACTTCCTCAACTGTCTGGGAAAGTTTGGAAGTTGATTTAGGAATTATCTGTTGGAAAATTCAGACCTCCAGTCTTTCTCTTTAACGTTGTCTAGATGATCCGTCCATCCAGTTAAACTTAGAGTCATTAGTCCCAAGATGAAATCACACAAAACTCTTAATGTTTCCATGGAAACAGCCGTAATGGAAACTGTTCATTACTGTATTGTTTCCAAAAGAGCAAAGAGAAAATCGGCAGATTTTATTGCGACGGAGTATTAGGGCCAAACTCAGAAACAAAATTAAAATACGGAAGAAAGTCATAATATTGCAAGAAAAAAGTCATATGATACTCAATCAAACTATTATAAATAATGAAATCATAATGTGAGACTAAAGTTGTTTGACATAAAGTCATAATAACATGAGAATTAAGTCACACATGGACTCAAACCGAACCAGAGTTCACTTGAACTGGTCCCAGACCAGGTTACAGGTGGACCAGAGTTCGCTTAGCGTTCACACCTCTCCAAACAAACCAGACTTTCCGGATTGGAGTCAGTTTGAGTCGGACTGGAGTCAGTTTGAGTCGGACTGGAGTCAAGTTGAGACGGACTGGAGTCGGGTTGAATCGGACTGGAGTCGGGTTGAAGCGGACTGGAGTCGGGTTGAAGCGGACTGGAGTCGGGTTGAAGCGGACTGGAGTCGGGTTGAGTCGTTCTGGAGTCAGGTTGAAGCGGACTAATTGTTGTTGCTGTGACCTAACTTGTGTGCTTGGTTCTTCTGCCAGAGCCCCATGCGACCGGTTCCTGGCGACATCCAAAGGCCCGACTATGCGGATCATCCCAGAGGTAACAGAACTTTTTCATGGTTCTACACAGTCAGAACAGACATCAGCCCACTTTAAGGTGTTTGTCAGAGCAGTGGGTTCTTTCTTGGTTGGCACCGCCTCAGTCCATAGTGGTGATAAACTGGTTTTACCGTGGACAGATCCACTGGTTTCCAGTTGATCATCCTAACTGATGTCTTTTCCTTTGAAGGTAACCGTTTGGCTGCAACCTGACGCTCAGACTCTAAACTGTAACTGACTGCAGTTTTTCATAAGTTTCTAGATTTGTTTCTAGTTGTTTTTCTAAAAAAAAAGTTGCTAAGTTAGCAACAGGGCTTCTGTCACCTGGACCACACTCTCACTTGGCCACGCCCCTCAGTGTATTTTGGCTCCGCCCACTTTGGTGGAATGTTCCATTATTCATCAGGGGGCGCTTGGCCCCGTTCAATTTGTTTGTGTTCAGAACCGAACCAGTTTAACTGAACTGTCCTGGTTCTGGTCAGATACCTGGACCAGATGGAACCACACAGTTCCTCTGCGGCTCCCTGTGGTTTCTGATCCGTTTTCTCGTTTCGCCCGACCATCTTGTGTCGCCTCATGTTGGGTTTATTTATGGGCCGAGCCGTAGCCATGGCAACCTTTGTACTCACAGATCCATCCGTACTCAGGTAGCCATGGTTACCGTCTCCCTTCGGAGCCGACTGTTTGTTGGCGCGGACTAATGTTTCAGAAAGCCAGCCGGACGCATGAGGCCGTTTTTACATGCAGGTGCTCCGAAGCGCTCTGTTCCTAAGCAACCGCTCAACCTGCAGCGTCCTCCTGGACGTAATCAATGATTAATGAGGCCCGTTTGGGCCAAACGGCTGTTTTTGTGAGTAAAACTGCTCGTGTTTTCCCGTTCTTCCCGCCGCAGACGGACTCGGCAGCGTGAGTGTCGTTAGAACTGCAGCTGCAGCCAGTTATTCATGGCGCCGCAAGGAGCCTTTCATGCTTCTTCTGTTCAGGATTCAGGCTGGAAGAGCCGTCTGCTCGCTATAAGCTCTTCATGTGCCGCTCCAGTCTGCTGAGGCTCGCTTTCTGTTGGCTCTGCATTCATTATTAGAAGACATATTATTATTTCTCCCTGTAGCTTTACAGAAAACACTCTGCAACAATCTCTGAACTATAAACTGAAACAGTTCTTTTGGTTCTCCTGCTTCATATTATATTAATAACATTCTGAATTGCTGGAGCTTTACCAAGGGTTCCAACTCGGTCTTTAATCTGTTTCCACAAAGTCTTCCAGAACACAAAGACCCGACTTCACTCTCATGTCACCTTTCCAGACTTCCCTCTCTGCAGCCGCCTGTGTTACCAGGAGAATCCCGACGCGTTCCCAGGAAGCGCGGTTCTTCAGCGTTTCCTGGGTCTTCAGCTGGAAGACACAGGAAACCCTGCAGGGACTTGGTCGGGTTCCTCCTGATAGTCCGGTCGACCCGGCTCTGGTCCGCTTGGCGTTCATATTCAAACCAACCAGAGGGTCTGGGTTTAGTTGAGCAGAGGACCAGAAGTCGATTAGCATTCACACCAGCCCAACTGGACTTTGACTAGGCCAACTGACTGGAATTGGACCGGTGCACCAGTCACTGGGCTGCAGTGACTGATGAACCCATAGAAACTGTCGTTCATCAGGCGAACGTTTAGTCTGAAAAACAGATTCAACTCAAATCTGAGCCTGGAAGGTTGAAACTGCAGAGTGTTGTGTTCGGGTTCCTGTAGGAAATCTGGCTGTCGGGATCCTGGCTTTGCTTTCTGGTAGTTCCTGCTCATGCTGTAGTTCATGTAGTTTGGTCTCTAATGATTGTTTAACCTCTCTAAGCTTGCAGGACTCAGATGCCACAGAAGGTAAAACTCATAATGTCTAATTACAGTGTCCATGATGAGTCATTCAGCGGTGATGGAGTCAGTTACTAAAGCCCTGCTGTGTGTCAGTGAGGACGACCAGCAGCTGCTCTTAGAGGTCGTGCAGAGGTCATGTGACTGATGGTCGTTGTCTCCGTCCCACAGGGATGTCCGAGTCCGAACAGTTCCTGAAGGGGACGTCTCAGATCAAGATCCTGTCTCCTGAGGACATCGAAGGCATGAGAGTGGTGTGCAAGGTAACTCTGCTGACCTCTGACCTCTCACTGTGTGAAGCTGTGCTCTGACCTCTGACCTCTGTGTAGCTGGCGCGGGAAGTCCTGGACATCGCCGCCATGATGGTAAAGCCGGGCGTCACGACGGAGGAGATCGACCACGCCGTTCATCTGGTATGGCAGCAGAAACATGCAGAGCAGAACGATTTCCTTCTGCTGAGTCGCACTAAGACAGAAACATAGAAAACTGTCAGCAGAGATCAGTTCATGCTGGAAATGAAGAGGGAGAGAGAAGCTGCTCAGACGTTTCCTCAGCTTCCAGGTGAATCAGCTGCAGCAGCTAAGCTCTTTGATTAGCATCATTAGCATCAGCTGCCTTGGGTTTGCTCAGCGTTTGGCTTCATGCTGCAGCAGGACGGCTCCCCAGAGGGAAACCTGCTCACATCTGAGCGTCTTTATGTTTCATTATCCATTTGCTGAGAGCCTCACAGAGCGGCCATCATCATAACAGCTGATCAGTAATGAAAGCTCTGATCGTTTCTACGTGGCTCTGCTGCTGGTTCTGTGTGTTCCAGGCCTGCGTGGCGAGGAAGTGCTACCCCTCTCCTCTCAACTACTACAACTTCCCCAAATCCTGCTGCACATCTGTCAACGAGGTGATCTGCCACGGCATCCCGGACCGGAGAGCTCTGCAGGACGGAGACATCCTTAATGGTCTGCTGGGGGGGCCTTGAGGGCGGGGCATGGGAGGGGGCGGGGTCTTAGACGGGGCGGGGCCTTGGAGGGAACATTACTGACGTTTCTCTCTGATGATGAATGTTTTATCCAGTTTTTGCCTTCCTTTGCCTCGGCGTTCTCAGCCACTCGTTTCCCGCCGCTGCGCTCTGACTAGACGGATCATTTCCTTGGCCTTCAGTCGTTCCCCCTCCACATGACAGACCCTCCTTTCTGCTAAACTTCAGACTAGGCCTGTCACGATAACACATTTTACTGAGCGATTAATTGTCTCAAAAAATTATTGCGATAAACCATAATATTGTGTGAAGACGTTTTTACTCTGATTTAGTGGAAATGACATAATAATGCAGCGAAATCCTGATCAAAATAGATCCACATTATTTTCAAAAGAACATTTAACCCTGGAACTGATAAACAAAGAACCAAAAACTAAATAAAATGGACTCAGTCTAAAAATACATTTGACATAAAGTGGAAATAAAAACTACATTAACCAGAGAGTGCAGATTATAAAGTCTGTTTACTATATTGCCTCCAATAATGATTAGATTTAAATAGAGCAGCTGATGCAATAGTTCCCTCAGTTCACACAACATGATTCATGACCATCTTACGACCTTCTAACATGTCGCTGCGGTTTCCTAACTGATCGTCCTGTAGCGGGTCGTGAATGATCGGGTCCAGTCGGTAGAACCTCGTGGCTCCGATCTACGGGGTTTCCCCGCAGGGAGCGAGAAGCAGCCTGATGAATGTGACAGGCAGCCAATCAGAACGCAGCCTGCTGAATGTGACAGGCAGCCAATCAGAACGCAGCCTGCTGAATGTGACAGGCAGCCAATCAGCCGACAGTTCTAAGGGCACCAGAGATGAGCTTCCTCCTCCAGAGTCATGGAAAATGCAGGAAGAAATGATAATAATGACGTTAAACTAAACTCACTCGAAAGCTTTAATCGTCCGATTAATTGATTTATCGTTTATCGTGACAGGCCTATTTCAGTCTGCACCTGCAGCTTCTGATAATTAATCGGACAAAAGATTCTGCAGATTTTTTATGTTTAACTTTCCTCTTAAGCCTTTTTATACATAACAAATATATTGTTTTGTCTGACCAGATTTTCACCAAAATCAACAAATGGCCGCATTTTTTTCACGCTCATGATTAATTCTGAGTTTACTGCAAAAGTGTTTGATCACTTTGGGCTGAAGTGATTCCAACTCCCACCTGCAGGTGGCAGTATTTATTCTACCACTCTGCCGTCTCAGCCTGACTTCAAATGACAAGTTACAAAATTCACATTTCGCTGAAAAATCACAACAATCCCAAAGTCCAGGAGGAACTGGTAAAACGATGCAAATAAACAAATAATTCATTTTTTAAATGCGAAATAAACATTTTCTATCACAGCGTTCCTTTAGTAAACACTTTATAATTTGTTGCAAAGAATGCTGATTGTGTTTTCACAGTCTGTCCTCAACGATCAATCGATTACTAAATTAGTCGACAGTTATTTCAGTAATTGATTGATCTGGTTAGTCGTTTTTGCCCTAATGGAGTCGGACATGTTTGTCTTCTGCAGTGGACATCACTGTCTACCATAACGGTTTCCATGGTGACCTGAATGAGACCTTCTTTGTGGGCGAGGTGGAGGAAGGAGCCAAGAGGCTGGTGCAGACGACCTACGAATGCCTGATGCAAGCCATCGATTCGGGTATGAAGGCGCTCCGCAGCCGTGTGTTTGGTGTCTGGTGGTGTCTGACCGCAGTGTCGCCCCCACCCACAGTGAAGCCCGGGGTGCGCTACCGGGAGCTGGGGAACATCATCCAGAAGCACGCTCAGGCCAACGGCTTCTCCGTGGTGCGCAGCTACTGCGGCCACGGCATCCACCGGCTTTTCCACACGGCGCCCAACGTCCCACATTACGCCAGTGAGTCGCAGCGGGAAGCTACGGCAGGCCAGTTTAACATAAAATCACCACTTTACACACATCTGAAGAGGAATTTTAATCAAAACATATATGGACAAAATATGCAACATCTTCAATTCAAAAACGTTTTGTGTAAAATCTTCAACGCTTTAAAGGCCCAGCCACCATTATTTTATATCTGAAATAAGAAAGACCCATGTGATGCCACTGAGCTGTCCTATCAGATGCCTGCAGAAATTTGGCTTTTCAGCAAAAATTGTCTGAAAATGTCACCATCTAGAAAACCTGAAGACTGCTCCAGAAATCTGGATGTTTTCTGTCCTGTTTATCCTGAAACTGAAGTAAAAACATGGTGGGCAGAAGAGGAGTGCTTTCATGTTGCATCTCCCTTCATATCACTAACTTCACTCTCAAGATTTCAAAATCTGCTCCTTCGAGCTGAAAACACTAAATTTGTGCTTCTAGGTTAGCCAGAATATAATTAGAGATATCTTAAAGGGCCAGTATCATGTAAATCCAGCTTTTTGAGTTTTCTATATGTTTGAATGTTTTTCCCTTATCAAAAACAAACCTGCAGTGTTTCTTTGATTCTTTCATGTTTGAGAAATATTTTTACTTACATGGCAACCATTCAGCTGTGGTAAACATCTAGCCCCGCCCTCAAAGCGCAGCTCTGCCCCCACTCAGCTCCTTCAGACTAGCCAGCAGCAATTAGCAAACAGATAGTGGAACTGCTGAGTCATTCTAGTAGCTGCTGCTCAGAGCAGCTCTGATAAAAATGTTAAAGGGTTATTAGAGGAGCCATGTTGGAACGACTTCCTGGAGGCGGAGCTCCAGAAAGAGCACGGGTTTTAAAGAGACAGAGCCCCAATTTAAACTGCTAAATCAGGAAGTAAAATTTCTTTTAAGTCATATTTGACATTTACATTTTTATAATAACTGAAAGTAATATGGTTACTGGATTGTTCTGTGAAATGGGAAACTCATATTACTGCCCTGTAGTGAACTAACATGTTTGATTTCTGGAATGTGTGATGAAGTGGATTTTATGCTATAACGGCCTGCCATAACCAATCTGGTCAGGACTTTTTCCATCACCCTCATTTCTGTTTTCCCCCCAGAAAACAAAGCGGTTGGGGTCATGAAGCCGGGTCATGTGTTCACCATCGAGCCAATGATCTGTGAGGGTGAGTGAAGCTTCGGGTCGCCTCCAGGACGGCGGTCTGGCCCTGACTAACGCCTGCTGTGTGTGTGTGTGTGGGTGTGTGCGTGTGTGGGGGTGCATGTGTGTGTGTGTGTGTGTGTCCAGGCGGCTGGCAGGATGAGACGTGGCCTGACGGCTGGACGGCGGTGACCCGGGACGGGAAGCGGTCGGCCCAGTTCGAGCACACCCTGCTGGTGACGGAGACGGGCTGCGAGGTTCTGACGCGCCGCCTGGAGGACAACGGTCGCGCTCACTTCCTGGCCCAAATGTAGTCGCCGCCGGAACCGGCGGCGCCGCAAACTCACTCACAGCTCAAAGAAAACCCTGAAGGAAAATGGGTTCCTCGGATCAAGTGGAGGTTCTGGATTGTGTCTGTAAAGTTTTCTCAGTTCAGTCCGAGTCGTCTGGAGGAAGCAGATATTTATGAAGTTCACCACGCTTTGCCAGAACCTTCCTCGAAGTTCTTCTCCAGGTAGAAAAAGTTCCTGGAAAGTTCTGGAAAAAGTCCCAAAAGAATGAGTTTAGGTTTGGAGAGTTTAAATGTTCATTTCCAGAGCAGAAAGCGGCGCAGAGCTGCAGCTTCAACTCAACCATCATCTGAAACGGCCATCCCCAGCTAGCTTAGCTTACAATGCAGCTGCTGCATGACGGCGGTTCTGGAGGTTCTGGTAACGTGAGCTCTGGTGTAGCAAAACGAGCCTTAATGTGTGGATGTGTGACCTCTGACCTGCTCATCTCACCTTCATCCTGCGTCATCTGGACGCCGTCGTTGTTTCTCTGCACTCTTTGTACTTCTGATGGAGTAATAAATGACTCTTCTGTAGCTCCGTGTGGCTCGGTTTCTCCTGAGATCCGAACCGGATCGGCGGTCTGAACCGGGTCGGCAGACTGGAGGCGACGCTCCAGGAAAAATAACCAGGATTTATTATCAGCTTCTAGGCAGCAAAACGAGCTGTATAATCAATTCTCAACTTAATTGATTATACAGTTATATGGAGAACCAATCCTGTCAAAATTGGCAAACGAAATAGAAATAAATGATATGATAACACAGTGACAAATATATCATTCTCAACAGTATAAAATTATCACGACTACTCACTTTATTTCTAATATTATTGCTTTACTAATTAGCTTCCTTTATTTATTTTTCTTAATATTCTGTTTTAAAAATGTTTTTACGTTGATTTTCGTCTCTTAATTTAGATTTTGTTTTAATCCAGTCAGCTTCTCCTATTGGTCAACATCTCTCTCCAAGCACAAAGTTGAGATTTCGTTTTTGGATGCAGTAATTTCCATATTACTTTATCAAGACTTTTACTTTTATTGCCAATTGTGGCAGGACCAGTCCTCCATAGTTATATGAATGAATTCCAACTCAAACATAAATTCAATGTTTTATCTTTTTAATGCGCATCATTCACTGGAAAGCGGTTAATTTCAGGTGAATTATTGATAATTAAAGACTAAATAAAGCTGTTTGGAGACGTTTCTGCCGTCTTCTCCCTCCATCCATCTGTCCAACTGGAGGGTTTCCTCTGGCTGCTGCAGCTTCATCCAGCTCAACGTTTCTGCGTCGGAGCAAAGCTGACAGACCGCCGAGGATAAAAACCCAGAATCAGAGCAAACAGAACCGGCTCCGGTTCTACTCGGCAGAAACCTTCATGACGACCCGGACGCTGTGGAGCAAACAGGAAGATGTGAGCGGCTGCTGCTTTGTGAGCATGTTGGTGGTCGGTACCATTAACCGGGTCGGTACCATTAACCGGGTCGGTACCATTGGGAGTTCCTCATCAGCTCGATGGCGTCGTTGACCTGCTCCAGCGCCATCCTGTGGCTGATGAACTCGTCCAGCTGCACCTTCTTCTCCAGGTAGGCCGTCACCATCCCCGCCACGCCGTCCTTAGCTTTGAAACCTGAGGCGGAGAATCCGGCCCAAACGGATCAGAACCGCGCAAGCAAACGAGGCTTCATGTGTACAGCAGCTTTCAGCCAGAGACGACCAGAAAGAAGTTAAAACGAATCATAAAAGCAAACAGATGAAATGTAAACAGGTCCAAAGGTTTGGTGTTTGAATGGGGTCAGAGTTCATTTACTAGGTTTTTATTAGTGAGCGTTTATAAGCCATTAATAAACTTCACATTTTGCTCCTTGAGCAGCAGGATCTCAGATCTGCACTGACCCTGATCTCTGTTTTGGTCAGGACTCATTCTGCAGAAGAAGAAGATGCGTTTTTTTGTTTTTTTTTGGTAATGCAGTAAAAATAACGCTACAATGATTGAATCTACTAAAACAAAGGCATGAACTAAATGTTCAGAATCTGGTAGGGACACGAGTCGTCTAATTCCGGCCATATTTCCAGCTGATAATATTCTGTCTATGATACATTTGATGAGGTTCAGGTCGGGATCCTGATCCCCGCAGATTCATGGCCTAGTCAAAGCATTTTAACCTGAGCTCTTTTGGTCCAAAAACTAAAATTTCAGTTTTATCTTTATTTAGTTGGATTTTGGCCCATCCAGACATTAACCTGCTCATTGGAAGCTCACTGCAATGTCCTGCTGCAAGACTCGTGTTCAGCAGAACCAGAACCGCAGCAGAACCAGAACCGCAGCAGAGCGACAGGCTCACCTCCAAACATGGAGCCCTTCCAGGTCCGCCCGCAGATCAGGTGGCGCGGTCGGATGGCGATGTCAAACATGTCGGTCCAGCCGACCACCACGCTGACCCCCCAGGCCTCCATGCTGGACTCCAAGGCGCTGCGCTGGACGGACCAGCAGAACATGGTCAGCGACCCGGTTCCGCTCTCCAGACTAACACAGAGCGTCGGCCCCTCACCATGACCTCCACGTTGCCCACGCACTCCAGGGAGAAGTCCACCCCCCCTCCGGTCAGCCCACAGATCACCTCCTGGATGGGCTGCTTGTGGTCGTTGGGGTTCAGGAAGTCGGTGGCGCCCAGCTCTTTGGCCTTCTCCGCTTTGTCCGGGTTGATGTCGACGGCGATGATCCTGCTGGCTCCTGCCGCCCTGCAGCCCATGACCGCAGCCAGGCCCACGGCCCCCAGGCCGAACACGGCGCAGCTGGAGCCCGGCTCCACCTGGACACAGCAGAACCTCTGAAATCCCGAAACACAAAGTAATCCCAACCCTCTGCGATCTGGGACCGGATCAGACAGAACAGAGTTGATCTCTTGGTCTGTTATTGGACAAAACCTTCATTTAAATTCAATGTGTTAGCTTAGCCTAGCTTAAGCTAAATATTATATTGTTATTATTAGCTTATGTCAATATGTTAATACTAAATGTGCAGGGGGTACACAATAAATAAACTACGCTCACATTGGGCAAAACTCCGTTCAACAATAGCAGTTTAAACTTTGACCTGAGCTCTGCAACATTAAAACATGGATGAACTGCAGCTTTATTAATCATAACTCTTTTCTCTTTCTGTGGTGCAGCTCTGTGCTGCCTTCAGGAGAATGGGACATCACAGTGTCAGCTATAACATTTCACCTGATGGTATTTACTGAAACCAGAGCTTTCAGTGGAGAAACTAAACTTCCAGATCCTCTTAATGCCATATAAATATGGGACAGAAACATGGATTATATCTTTATATAGACCCGTCTATTGATTTATAGATTAATAGTTTTACTGAATATAAATTACTAAGAACAAAACTGCTTCTTAATCAAATCCTAGTGAATCAAACTGAAAGTGTCATGGAGTCACTGAACAGCCTCATGACTTTAATACTGTCATGAAAAATAATATTGAAGAAATAAATATATCAAATCTAATCAAAAACATAAATAAGTGATAAGTTTCTTACTGTTATCATGTGTAAAATATATTTCTTCTTAGTACTAGATGTGGTCCCAACAGACTCATGGCCCTTCAACAATATTATCCTACCCAACATCTTCTATCTGGTCATTTTGTGACAGATTTAACAACATCATAAAATGACACTAAACAAAAATACTTTTTCCTCTCTGATTGGCTGTTGTCATGCCGACCGATTTTAACTGGAATATTCATTGTATTTGTCGTAGACGCCTGTAAAAATAATTTTTATTCTCATGACTTTTTTGTTCTCTGGGAAATTATTTTTCATGATAAACAACCATAAAAATGAAAACATCAATAATAATGACATTAATAATAAACTAATATTCAGTGCAGGTGTCCTACATCTCCTTTGATGGGGGGTGAGGGACCTGGATAATGGATGGGGGGCTCTGGCCCAGCAAAGGTTGAGAAATACTGTGTTACATCATCATTACGCTACATTAAGTGTTGACTCTTCAAAGTAAAAGCATGAAGTCTAAAGGCTTTAAGAGTGGCACTGTTCACTCTTAAAGCCTGAACCAGCAGCTTTAATACCAGTCCAACTCTTTGTAACTAATGTCAAACTTTATTGGACCGAAAGTTTAAAAACAGCTGAATTCATTAGTGCTTTATAATTTATCTGGAAAATGTAATTCAGGGAAGCAAAGTGACAAAGCAAAGCTTTGTCTGTGCTGTTAGCGGACCAGTGGCAGTGCGGGCCCCGGCCCTCAAGTCCCCGTGGCCTCCCACCTTGGCGGTGTTCACGGCGGCTCCGTAGCCGGTGCAGATCCCGCAGCCCAGCAGGCAGACCTTGTCCAGTGGAGCCGCGGGGTCGATCTTGGTCACAGCGATCTGGTTGATGACGGTGAACTCAGAGAAGGTGCTGGTTCCCATGAACTGGTGGATTCTCTTCCCCTTACAGGTGAACCTGGATTCCACTCCGGCCATAATTTCTTGACGAATTCTGGTCCTGGTCAAGATGGTTTATGAGGTAAAGAACATAAACCTGAAATGTGTTTGTTCTGCACTGGAAAAGGCTGAGAATGCGGCGGCGGGCCGGGCTCACCAGGCTCTCTCACACTGGTTGGTCCTCGGACTCTTGCAGAACCGACATTCCTTACACTGGCAGAGGAAGAGAGGAATCACCTTGTCTCCTAGGAGACCAAAAGGAGACACTAAGCTACAGGTTTAGGTGCAAGCTAACGATTTAATTTGTGTACTAAATGTTTAGCATTTATTTAGGAACTATGATGTAGTAACGAATGATTGACAAGGTGAAAATATGACTGACAAACATTCTTATCCTCTTCTGACAATCTACATAACCCAAATTATCGTTGGTAATTTCTGACTCCAAGTTTTAAATGGCGCCTCCTGGACGGACGGCGGGTTTCGGGTCAGGATGACCCCTGCTGGTTCCAGGAAGGAGAGAGGACAGAAATTCCAGAGCAGTGTCCTGCAGGGTGTTGGGGCAGGTGGGCGGTTGGACTGACCAGGCTGAAACTCGGTGACTCCAGGTCCGACACTCTCCACGATGCCGGCGCCCTCGTGACCCAGAACGGTGGGAAAGCCGTCTTTACTCATGCTCTCCAGCAGGTGGTACAGGTCCGAGTGGCACACCGAGGTCGCCACTATCTGCGCCAGGAAGTAACCATGACGACGGCCATGTTAGGGGATGCAGCGCTACGAAAAATGACATGAAGAGGTGTCTCTCACCTGGATGCGGACCTCACCGGCCTGCGGAGGAGCGACCTCGATCTCCTCGATGGCGGCCGGCATGTTGGGCGCCCAGGACACCGCCGCCCTGCATCTGATGACCTGAAACATCCGACGTCATCATCATCCTCATCACAATCATCATCACAATCACCATCCTCATCACAATCACTCATCATCATCACATCATCACCTTCATCACAATCACCATCATCATCATCATCATCACCATCATCATCATCATCATCACAATCATCATCACCTTCATCATCACAATCACCATCATCATCATCATCTAAAGAAACTAAATATTTAGCTTGCAATATTTTGTTATGGATTTAAATATTTATTTAATTAACTAAAAGTTTAACTTGCTCACCAAGTATTTAGTTAGCAACATAAATATGAAGCACCAAACGACATGATTAACTGCAAATTAAGTTTTTAGCTCAAAGCTAATTTAGTTTGGAGCTAACTGTTTAGATAGCCAACTAAAAAGTTTGTTTACAAACTAAACGTTTAGCTCCAAATTAAATCAATTAACTAAACTACATTTTTAGTTAACGCACAGATTCACTTGCCGATAACCGGCAGCGACGCTCCGGTTCCTCTCACCTTCCCAGCTGTGGCCATTTTTCCTGCAGAGACGATTGATTGACCCCAAAGATTTCAGCAGCGAAGGCAAAGAAGAGGATCCGTACAGTCTGGCACACGGCGTAACGAGCAGGGACTTTGACCTGCAGCTGTTATCAGTCGGGTCTCTTCTGCACACGAGACGCGGCAGCAGAAGGAAGAAAAACTCCTGTTGGAGGAAAATGTGTTCCAGTCACAGTTTGTTTGAAACCAGGAGAATGAAATGAGAAACAAAATGAAGTCATGAAGCTTTCAGATGATGAACAGACTGGATCCTGAGCTGCTGCAGTAAACAGGATCTAACCCGGCAGGGAGAGGCCAGGCTGTCACAACGTGACCATCACATCATTAAAGTCATAATCTGAATCCTTAAACAAACCATTTCATCTGATCTGCTGGTTGAATCTTTATTTTCTGCTTCAGTGAGGAACGAAGCTGTTATGAAACAATAAATCTTGTTTTCATGTGAAAGACTTTAAATGAGTTTTTATCGTCTTCCTTCTCCGCGGATCAACACGTCACCAGGCGAAGCTTCATCATTGTCAGCAGGATTTAATCGACTTGACGAGATGCACTTTGGCTTGAGGGAGGAAACTCTGTGGATGATTGATTTCTGAGCCAGGTGAAAGTTTATCTCTGCTCTATGACATCAGAGCAGGGATTTACCGGCTGGGCCGGCCCAAGGTAGAAGCAAACTCTGTGGCTGCCGAGGCTCCTCTGGACAAACTGGAGGCATTTAATCTGCTTAAATGCTTCCAGTTCTGCAGCTCTTGCCACAGATGTGGAAATATTGTTACACGTTAGGTCAGAATCTTTCAAGAATAAAGTCGGATTTATATATTTTTTCGTATTTTTTATAAAGAAAAAGTAGAATAAAGTTGTAATGAGTAAAAAGTCCGGCTGCTGGAAAAAGTTGTAAAGAATTAAATGATAAAATTACAAGAAAAAAGTAAAGGAGTCCAAATAATATGAGAGCAAACAGTTTTATGATAATAAAGCCAAAATAATAAAGTCACATAATCAAATAATCAAAATTAAAAGAATATTTAAGAAGTTACACTCAAAGGTCACATTTCAGATTATTATTATTATTCCTGAACTGAACACAATTATTATATCGAGGCTTTGCTGCCACTAAAACACTTTTTCAGTCTGAAAATAAAACAAGAAATCAGCTTCTAGATGCGTTCTGCAAAAGCTCAAACTAGAGCTAGAAACATAGAGTCAGGCGCAGGCAGAATCCAGATCAGCTGCTTTCCTGGACAGACGCTGGATGACGTCCCTGAGGAGCAACGCTCAGCACGGTCCGGATGCTGCAGACACACAGAAACATCCAGTCAGGACATCTTCAGCCAGGAAGTGAATATCTGCGCTGAGTCCCACCAGCCGCCGCTCTTCATCAGCTCCACGGCGTCGTTGATCCGGTCCAGACTCAGGTTGTGGGTGATGAACTCGTCCACCATCAGCTTCCTGTCCAGGTAAGCCTTGACCATCTGAGGAACGCCGTCCTTTCCTTTAAACCCTGAAGCACAGGAAGCATCATCATGTACCGCCCCCTGTCCAGACTGAAACATACGGGGGGCTGAGCGTGACAATAAATAATCAAAGTACATCTGAAACCACATCTTTACATAAACCTTCAAACTTTCCCTGTTTTTCATCCTTCAGGATCAACAAAATGATTTAATGTTGCTAAAAATAGTCAGAGAAATTCTGCATTAAACCGTTTTTAATGCTCAGGTTTATTATTACGATTCATTGAAACAGTGATGATGTCATGGCTTAGTGAGCTTCTGATTGGTTAATCAGTGTCACCTGATGTGAGGAGCGGTTTGCCGTTAGCTAATGCTAAAGCTAAGTCCAGAAGCTGCTGGTTCTGATGGCTGGGGTTTGTTTCTCACCTCCAAACAGAGTTCCTGTCCATTTCCGCCCAGTCATGAGCTGGATGGGCGCGGCGCTGAAGTCCTGCATGTCCGTCCAGCCGGCGATCACACTGACCCCCCAGCCAGGAGCGCACGACTCCAAGGCGCTGCGCTGCACGTAAACGCACCAGCATTCAGTCCGTCCGGTTCACTCACTCAGGCATAGGGGGAGCCGAACCCTCCCCATGACCTCCCCATGACCTCACCATGACCTCCCCATGAATTCCCCATGACCTCACCATGACCTCCCCATGAATTCCCCATGACCTCACCATGACCTCCCCATGACCTCCCCATGACCTCCACGTTCCCGATGCATTCGAAGGAGAAGTCCACTCCGCCGCCCGTCATCTCCTGCAGCAGCTGCTGGACCGGCCTGCCGCAGTCGTTGGGGTTCACCACATCAGTGGCGCCCAACACCTTGGCTTTCTCAAACTTGTCCGGGTTGATGTCGACGGCGATGATCCTGCTGGCTCCTGCCGCCCTGCAGCCCATGACCGCAGCCAGGCCCACGGCCCCCAGGCCGAACACGGCGCAGCTGGAGCCCGGCTCCACCTGCAGGCGAAGGACTACAGCCGTTAGACGGTTTCCCTGTCTGACCTGAGCGGCCTGGACAGAGAGGGCGTCTTTGGGCACCTTGGCGGTATTGACGGCCGCTCCGTACCGCCGTCAGACAGACTTTGTCCAGCGGCGCGGCCGGGTCGATCTTGGCCACAGAAATCTCCTTCACCACGGTGAACTCAGAGAAGCTGCTGGTTCCCAGGAACTGCAGCAGCTTCTTGCCCCTGCAGCTGATCCTGGAGCGCTCAAAGCTCCGCTCATCAATCTGGCCGGCCGACCTGAACACAGAACACCATCCACTAGCTTCATATCGATCTACAAGCTAATGAAACATCGATAAGGTCTGCGGACGGCAGGAAGACGAGCGGGCACCCATTGACGCAGAGGTTGGTCCTGGGACTCTTGCAGAGGTGGCATTCCCGACACTGAGGCATGAAGAGCGGGATCACCGTGTCTCCTGGATCACAAACATGTCAGAATCAGCAGAGTTAAAGCAGAAGTGGGCGCTCCAGCCGGTTCTACTGACCCGGCTGGAACTCTGTGACCCCGGGTCCGATGCTCTCCACCACACCGGCTGCTTCATGGCCAAGAACGGCCGGGAACATCGTCTGATTCAGACGTTTGCACAGGAAGTACAGATCCGACTGACACAGTCCTGATGCCACGACCTGCAAACGACACGATGAGAGTAATCAGAGCTTTGATTTGCATTCAAGGCCCAGATGGTTCTAGCTCCAGTGTTCACACTCTGCTTTATTTGCTCTGACCTTGATCCGGACCTCCTTCTCCTGAGGCGGCGCCACCTCAACCTCTTCGATCACCAGAGGCTTGTTGAACTCCCAGGCTACTGCTGCCTTGCACCTGATGACCTGCAGAGAGGAGGAAACCTCTGCAGGTCACCAGAGCGGTGACGCTCTTTGGATGGGTGAGAGGCGGGGTCACAGGTCACCATCGCCAGGGCAACACAGAGACAGACAGGACAAACAACCACACTGACGCCTGGGGGATTTTATACAGTGAACCTGACAGTCGTGTTTCTGTGGGAGGAAGGAGCCGCTGAGCCCAGAGAGCTGCAAATATGTAGCCTAGAAACAGAACCTTCACATTTTCAGTCAACATTATTTTCTCTTGTTTTTCTTTAGAAAAACTTGTGATCCTGACCTTGAATTGAACCTCGCTGATTGTTTTGTTTGCTTTTTTGTCAATTTTTATGTCAGATTTATGATTTGAAGTGAATTCACTAAAAGTCGATTTAGTTGGTCTCCCGGTTACCATGGTGAGGGACGCTGCGTCTCTTAAAGCTGCGGCGCTGCAGCTCCTGTTGGCCAGCCATGAAAAGTTTCTTTGTCCTTGATGAATAACTGAACAGGTCTTCACTCACAAGAAGCAGAGACTGAACTAAATACAAAGTTTACATGTTTGTGCAAAATTCAAGGTTTATTGCAGACTCCCTGCAATGGCAGTTTGGCTCATTTGCTACAAAATTAGATGGAAAATCTGTTTTCCAAACATCTAGTGCACCAACACCAGGAACATGAGCCAAGCTGTTACAAAACCTGCAGTTTGACATCGACTCATCACAGCAAACAGCAGCAGAGCTGCAGCTGCTGCTGCAGCATTCAGCAGTAAAAATCATTTCACTGGATGCAGATTTGAGCTTTTTTACTTCTGGATTTTGTTGCAGGATTTCTCACTTTACTTCTTTAAAAATGTTTTAACAGTTTTAAATGTTTTATCCAATCATTGCATTATGTAACAAAACAGGATCTACAAATATTTACTGAAGAATTTAAAGGTAGTTATCAAAATGAAACGGTCAAACTTTGAGGGAAGGTGAATCATGAGGTGCAGCTCACCTTTCCAGCTGTGTCCATCTGTGCGGCTGAAGGGAAATGTCTGCGGCTCGGCGGACTTTAACCTGCTCAGATCACTTCTGCTCCAACAGACCAGATTACCTCTGTTACAGTTTAAACTAAAGGCTTAAAGGCTTCCAGAATGAAGTGAGTCGGTCAAAGATCAACATGCCTCAAAATGTGACCATTTCATTTCTCATCAGATATAATCTGACATTTCTCTGTTCTCCATAAAACCAACAGGCTGGAATCAAACCACAGGATTTGGACAATATTTCAATTTAAAACACTTTGTCCCTCAAATGAAAGAATCGCTGTGGTTTAGTTGGTTCAGTTGGTTTAGTTGGTTCAGTTGGTTTAGTTGGTTCAGTTGGTTAGTTGGTTCAGTTGGTTTAGTTGGTTCAGTTGGTTTAGTTGGTTCAGTTGGTTTCAGTTGGTTCAGTTGGTTTAGTTGGTTCAATTGGTTTAGTTGGTTTAGTTGGTTTCGTTGGTTCAGTTAGTCAGGGAGGAAGTCCGATTTGTAGAAATGTGGAAATAACAGATGAAATGTTCCAGCTGTGGACGATCCTGGACGTCCTCACAGGACCGGACCGGTCTGACTGGATCTGCTTCAGAAACAGACAGACTAGAGAATAAGGCGCCTCCATCTCTGAGTTTTGCCTGTGTGAGAAATGGGAATGTGTAGCATGACGGTGCATGAAGAACGTCAGGCTGGTCGAGTTCAGTGTGATTATTACCAGACACTCTCACTGACACTGAGAGCTTCCTGGATCAGAAAGCGTCTTTTGGTACTAAGACGCTTGGATCTGTGGATCATTTGTCTGCTGTCATTATTTACTTAATATTCTGTGCATTTAAAAAGAAAACTATGTGAAAGGTGATGAAGGGGTTCTGCTGCTGGACAAACAGGAGAACTGATGTGGAACAAATTTAGATCAGGATAAATAGCTGACAGAACAAAGAACAACTCTTATCAGCTTTAACAAACACAACACTCAGTTCAAATGATTTTATTTGCTCCAAATGTTTCATGACCCCCGATGTAATCATCAGGCAGGACTGATGAACTGCTGGCTGCATACGGTGAACCAGAGCCAAACTCCGGCCTGGCTCCGGGGGACGGGAACTTCTAGAAAGGAGCTTTGCTGACTCAAGGAGAAACTCTCAGGACCGTCCGGATGCTGAGGGGCAAAAGGAGAAGAGATGAGAAGAAAAACCGGACGGTCTGAACCACTTCTGTCTGGTGTTGATTAGAACGAACCACTGGCCGTGCTTCATCAGCTCCACGGCATCATTGACTTTCTCCAGAGTCATGCTGTGAGTGATGAACTCGTCCAGCTTCACCTTCCCGTCCAGGTAGGCTTTCACCATCTCAGGTACGCCGTCCTTACTCTTGAACCCTGAGGCACATGAAACGAACACGAACCAGATTCACGAACCAGATTCACGAAATGAACCAGATTCATTTAACCCTTCAGTGGTTTTAATGGATCAGGTCATTTGGGCCTCACAAGTTTTCTACTCTGTGCGCGGTCTGGTGGGGTCACATTGACCCCGCTTGCGCTTTTACTTAGAGGTTTGGATCCCAAACACACATCTCGTCTTGGTTTGGACCCGGCAGGTATGCCTGAAGCCTCTCTGCAGCCTCTCAATGCCAGTATGGCTTCAGGACTTCTGCTCCAGTGTCAAAGCAGCCTGTGGTCTTAAAACACTCAGACTGACTCTTCTGGTCTCACCTCCAAACAGGGTGCCCTTCCACGTACGGCCCGCGATGAGCTGAATGGGTCGGGCGGCAAAATCATGCAGATCTGTCCAGCCGACCAGCACGCTGACACCCCAACCTTTCACACAAGACTCCAGGGCACTGCGCTGCACAGAGGAGCAGAGCCCGTCAGACATCTTGAGTTACTTTTTAAGCCTGTACCAGATGATCCTCACCATGACTGCAACATTTCCAACACACTCCAGGGAGTAGTCCACTCCTCCATCAGTCATCTTAGCCAGCACCTGGCTGATGGGTCTGCTGTGATCTTTGGGGTTCACAAACTCAGTGGCACCAAACACTTTGGCTTTCTCAAACTTCTCTGGGTTGATGTCAACAGCAATGATCCTTTTGGCTCCTGCAAACTTACAGCCCATGACTGCAGCCAGGCCCACAGCTCCCAGACCGAACACGGCGCAGGTGGAACCCGCCTCCACCTGCAGGATGACAAGCTCACATTAGCTTAATGCACAGTGCTTCAGTGTCCGCATGGTACCAACAAAGACTTTGAGGTACGACCTTAGCAGTGTTGACTGCTGCGCCGAACCCTGTGCAGACTCCACAGCCCAGGAGGCAGACTTTATCCAATGGGGCAGCCGGGTCGATCTTAGCCACTGCTATCTGGTTAAGAACCGTGTACTCAGAGAAGGTGCTGGTCCCCAGAAACTGCAGCAGCTTCTTCCCCTTACAGCTCAGCCTGGTTTCTTCTAAAGCCATCACATCGTAGCGGTCTGCAGCCCTGAGGACAGAAGTGACTGTCTGGCTCTTAAACTGCAAACATATTGAAGATCTGATGAATTCATGAATAAAGGAATCAGCCTACCATCCTTTGACACACTGGTTGGTCTTTGGGCTTTTACAAAAGCGACACTCTCGACACTGGGAGATGAACAGAGGAATAACCTTGTCCCCTGAATATTAAAGAAGTCATTTTAAAATGTTAATGTAGGAAGATGAAAACCAGCATCCTGTGGGCTTTGGGCTTGTCTCAACACCATCAGTCAGGATCAGAGAAGAACCTCTGAGGCCATCAGGCATTGAAGTTACTGTTTGAACTTTGTGAGGAACTTTACGGTTTCATTTTCCCAGCTGATTTCAGGTGAAGAATTTGACTGGTTTGAGGAGAAAATGCAGTGAGAACATGAACTGATCCAGATTCAAGGTTGTATTTTATTTTTGACTCAATGCCAACAGTGGAGTTGGTCAAGTCAAAGCCTGCAAGGTGCTCAGGTTCTGTGGGGGCAGCATCACCCTTCCACCACCGTGCTTCACAGTGGGTATGAAGAGTGTCACAGTGGGTCCACCTTGGTCTCTACTCTGGTCTCATCTGTCCAGAGGACCAGAACTCTTGTCCTTCTCCCAGATTTGGCTTTCCAGGCGTACATCCTGCTGCCGTCTTGTTTCCAGAAAGGGTTTTTCCAGGTGGCATTGTACAGACTTTGGGTGACACCAAGAGCAGCAAACGGCGCTCAGAGTTGGGTTTGACTCACCTGACTGAAATTCAGTGACACCGGGCCCAACGCTCTCCACTATGCCAGCTCCCTCATGTCCCAGAACCACTGGGAAGCCATCTTTGTGCATTCCCTCAAACAGGTGGTACAGGTCTGTGTGGCAGACACCTGTGGCCACAATCTGCAAACAGGGAAATCACTTAATTCATGACTGAATCTGACAACATTTGACATTTGGTGAATATACCAGGCTGAGTTGTTAGCCATGCTAATGTCAGATGTGAGCAGCAGATGATGCTGCAGCTGTGCACACGGCACCACATGGGTCCTATGGATCTGACCAGTAAGGTGGCACCAGTCCCTAAATGGCATCTTCCCTGGGATAAGCACAAGTGACTCCAGGTGGGTCGTTCACATGAGGCGTGACCAAATGAAAATCCCACTCATGGCACAGCTATACCCCAGCTGAGGCCCTGAATGAACCTTCTTGTTCTATAGATGTGACTCTATAGATGTGACTATATAGATGTGACTATATAGATGTGACTCTATAGATGCCACCAGTTTGTATGTGAAACATTCAGGTTTTCTTTGTCCTTCAAATGAAAGAGTCCGGTTGTTGGCTGCTTGTTTCTCAGCAGCAGGAGCTTAAATGATAAAAACTGGGCGTCTGTCCAGCAGGTCAGAGGACAGACGCCATGTGTCTCACAGGACAAACAACCAGGCACATTTATGGTCAGACTAGGACTTCCAGATTAATGACTTCTTTCTCTGATGACAGGCTAAATAACCCAAATTATTGCTGTTAATTTCCAACCGGTGGGCTCACTGCTGACCAGGCAACCCGACTGTTAGTGTTGGGCTGAGGGAGGAAGCTGGAGTACCTGGAGAGGACACACACCTGCAGAAAGAACCGGCCTGGGTCCTGAACCCAGACGACAGCATGTTGACTTTGTTTTGCGGCCCACTCACCTTGATGCGAACCTCGTTGGCCTGAGGAGGTGCGACCTCAATCTCCTCGATGACCAGGGGCTCGCTGGGCTGCCAGGCCACCGCGGCCTTGCACCTGATGACCTAAAGCAGGAGTGACATCAGCAGGAATTGCTGCTTCCGCTCTTAATCTGTATCTCAGGAAGGTTCCTGACAAACTGGGACCGAAAGGCTTTCAGGTTAAATTTCAAGCACCTCTGTTGAGTTCGAGCCGTTAATGTTTAAATCTCACTTTCAGGGCAGAATAAAACTATTTCTGAGAAAAGCAGGAATTATCAAAGTTCATGTTTTTCATTCTTTTAAGACACTTTAGTTACATTTTATTCTATCATCAGAGTAAAACCCAGAGAAAATAAATATTTTTTCTTATTTGTTCAACATCCTTAAACATCTACATGACATTTTTCTCCAGTTTTCCCTTCGCCCCTTTTTGGCCTCTGGCTGCTTACCGCCTGCCAATAGCTGCAGTTGCGTAAAACTGTCAGGATAATTTGAGACCAAGTCAAAATACCTCAAACCACAGACAACTTTCATTATTTTCATTTCTCCACAAATCAGGAAAAACATTAAGATTTAAAGCCTTCAGCAGTTTGATGAAGATTCGTCGACTTCAGTCGCCGATAAGCTTTTGCTTCGATGCAAACCAAAAGTTTAACCAGCACATGAAAAGCTGCAGATGCATGTGGAGCTGCTGTGAAAGTGCAAAGTGAACCTACCTTACCAGCTGTAGCCATTTTGCAGAGCAAAGCCAGAGGAGGTTTTCAGCAGCGGCTGCAGCAACAGTTTGGCTGAACGGCTGCAGCTGCAGCTGAAGTTACGCAACTGAGCCGAGGGGGGAGGATCTCTGGATGCCTCAACCTATCGGGTCTGTAATCCACCACTTATATGAAACACAAAGAAATAAGACACATGTCTTTCCACATGTTCACCTTTGACCCCATGTTACTGTTGCTATGGAAATAGAGATTAAAACATTTCTTTACTGCTGTGATATTTTAACATGTTTGATTCCTACTTTAGCCTGAAATTTACCTGGTTTGATCACAAGAAGCACCGACTGGGTGAATTTGGAGCAAAACTTCAAAATGATGCCAGGAGAAAAAAGAAAAGGATAAAGTGAACGTCTTCCTATTGTTGAGCCCTTGGTGACGAACAAACAACGTTTCCAGGGACAGGAGGGACGTCAGGACGGCAGGGACAGGATTTATGAGCTCTGGCAATTCCCAAAATGATTAGTTACTAGATACTAATACTCTGCTAATTATTACCATTATTAATATTCACAATAGAAAATGAACATTAATTGGAAAAGCAGAAATGATATAAATGATGTTTAGCATAAATAACGCTACCCGTCGTGGTTCCATCTTCCCCATAATGCACTGCACAGAAGTGATGATTTGCTCCACCACAGGAGGCGCCACTGTCCAGCGCCGTGGACAGGTGGCGTCCACGGCGCTGTGGGAGTGGCAGCGCAGGCAGTCGATGAGCTATTTCTGTGTTGTTTTTATACGTTGTCAATACTTATTGTCTTGATGATTTGGACTGTTGACTTTAACTCTGTTTCCTTGGTTATTTGAGACAACCCCTCCCAAACAAGAGTCCAGGTGGAACACTCACCTGGGAAGAAAACGCTCCGGCGGGGCTTCAGGCTTTGGGCTGATCCTCCACTCATAATGATCAGGACATAAAGGAGCGCCACCTGACCCTTCATCATGACCTCAGGCAGGAAATGAAGAAAAACAAAAATGTTTTCTAAAACAGTTATAGAAACAGCAGTTTGACCTGTTTTATAATTAGACGTCAGAAACATCGATTTACAATTTATGAGATGAATCTCTTAAACATGTTTATTTACCTCTGGTCTTACCATTAGCATCTTTAGCATCTGTAATTGCTTTACAACTTGGATAATGCATAAAACATGCAAGTAGAGCGCTGCATTACATCATTTAAACAGCATGTATGCCTAAATAGGCATTCTTGAGTACTGTCTGTAAAAACATTTCATTTAGTGAAAAAAGGTTTGATCACTTACCTGTTATGGGTGGTTAGATAGAGGCAACTCAGAGCCGGCCCAAGACATAAACGAACTAAGAGAATAGTAGTGCAGTTAAATTTGATTTCCTGGTTTCAGCATCAATAGATTAAAATTTTTTAAATTGATTAACATTTAATTTTATTATTTTAAGGAGCTGGCAAGTTTACTTTGTAAAGATTCAAAGAACAATAATCATAGTAAGATTGTTTGGTTTAAAAAAGCAACAATCTGATGCTGTGAGTTTAATTTTTGAGTTTTAGCTGTTTGTTCACAAATACAAATGAGTAAGCTACAATTATCACTGACTCCTTTTAAACTTTGCCAACTAGACTAGGCCCCATCTTTCAGATTTCACTAAATTCATGTTGAAATGCTGTTAGTGATGCTGATGTTCTTAGAGGGCCCCTCAGTTAAATTCCACTCGAAGCCTCATACAGCCTAGAACCGGCCCTGTATGATGAGCTAAATCCACTGCACAGCTCATTTCTGCGGCTGGATGTGGACGGACAAAAGGGTTTGTGTGTTGCCACAAAACAAATAAAATAAACCAGCATGCTGCGCGACTACGAGGCGAGCTTGAAAGCTCCTCCATGGGCTGAACCACCTACCCACTAGCTCACTAGCGAGCTACTGTGGGGAAAAATGTAAATAGTCTGTCACAAATTGTGCAAGTTCTCCCACTTAAAAGATGAGAAGCCTGTAAGTGTCATCATAGGTCAGAGGTCAACTATGAGAGACAAAATGAGAAAAACAATTCAGAAAAATAGGTTGTCTGAATTTTAAAGAATTTGCAAATAGGGTGGAAAATAAATATTTGGTCACCTAGAAACAAGCCAGATTTCTGTCTGTCAGACCTGCAGCTTCTTCCTCCAGAGGCTCCTCTGTCCTCCACTCATTACCTGCATCACCTGTTTGAACTCGTTCACTGTATAAAGACACCTGGACACAAACTGTCCCACTCCAAGTTCCACTATGGTGGAGACCAAAGACTGTGGAAGGACCAGAAACAGGATTGTAGACCTGCACCAGGCTGGGAGGCTGAATCTGCAATAGACAAGCAGCTTGGTGTGAAGAATCTACTGTGGGAGAGATAATCAGGAAATGGAAGACCTACAAGACCACGGCTAACCTCCCTCCATCAGGGGCTCCAGATCTCAGCCTGTGGGGTCAGAATGATCACAAGATCCCAGAACCACACAGGGGACCCTAGAGAATGACCTGCAGAGAGCTGGGGTCAAAGGTCCAAAGGCCGTCAAAGGTCCGTCAGTAACACACTAAAGGGACTCAGGTCTTGCAGTGCCAGACGTGTCCCCCTTCTGAAGCCAGTACAGATCCGGGTCTGAAGTTTGCTAGAGAGCATTTGGATGTTCCAGAAGAGTATTGGGTCATAAGGTCAGATGGAACCAAAGTAGATCTGTTTGGTAGAAACTCGTCGTGTTTGGAGGAGAGTGAATGCTGAGTTTTGTTGTGAAAACTGGTATGAACTGGTGAAATCTTTCCAGGTTGTTGCAGAAAACGGGTCATAAGAACCTGGGAGAAATAAGTAATCTTGTATTTTGATTTATTGATGATAATAAAATAACTAATGTTGTATTTCGACTATCATGTATGGTTATAAAATGAATGATCAGTGATTTGGAAGTATGAATCAAAGAAATAATTAAAATAATAAATTGAGTTAGTAAATGAAATCAAAACAGATGATCGTTAAAATTTAATCATACAGATTAAATATGATTCAGTTACAGTTTATCAAACTTAACTGAAGTAATCATACATTGTGTGAAACACATGTGCTTCTCACGCTGTGTTAAAAATACAGAAAGTTAGAGTCGGCACTGGGTCGAGGCTCAACGGGAAAAAGAGGAACTCAAAAAGGGAAGTGCATCCAGATGGTCAGTGGGTAAACAGCAGAAAAAGGAGAAGTGACCATGGTGTTGACGATGTAGAAAGGTCAGATGTTTTTCCACTAACGCCTAGTGAGTCAGGGAGAGTGCTGATTTAGACACACGAGGTCCATCAAACAGTCGAGAAGTCACATAGGTCATCACCACATACACAACCATGGGAAAAGAGAGTATAAAAACCCCTGAAAATAGGAACAAGTGGTTCTTAGTTCCCTGGTGCTGAAGTCAAGCCAACATGAAGATGCAGGCAGAGAATCAATGGAAGACAGCACCCTGGAACCGCAGAGAGGTGAAGACTCTGCACTGCTAAAAAGGGGTAAGACCGATAGCCCACAACCCTGGTTCCTAATTTGACTGCTGTCCTGCGCTCAACCCAAAGATGCTGAAAGATCCCAGGCTGGGAATCGAACCTAGAACCTTCTTGCTGCAAGGAAACAGCTCTACCAACTGCACCACTGTGCAGCTCTTTAGTGATTATAAAATAATGACCTTGGGGCTTGTGTTGGGCCACTGAAATCGTCTAGTCTGTAGCAAGTGTTTGTTATTGATAGAGAGAGCTACCGTTAACAAGAGCAGTTTTTGGGGTTATGCGGCTGTAAGGGCTACTCAGCTGATCGCTTCATTAACTGAAAAGGGTCATAGCTTTTGGATGAAGGTAGTTAAAGTGTAGATGAGTCTCTCCCGCCGCCAGCTTGAATAGATTATCTCCCCTGAACCTGTCTTGGGGTAAGACTCAGAGGTTTAGAGATTTCCCGGTCCCATTAGATGGAGAGCTGGTCAGTAGTCAGTCTATGAGAATTATAAGGAAGTAGGTGTGGCTGGCTATTGCGCAATAACAGTTTCATCCAAAGAGCACCCTACCAACTGTGAAGCATGGGGGTGGCAGCATCATGCTTTGGGGCTGTTTCTCTGCAAAGGGACCAGGACGACTGGTCCGTGTAATGAAAGAATGAATGGCTCCATGTATTGAGAGATTTTGAGTGCAAACCTCCTTCCATCAGCATTGAAGATGAAACATGGCTGGGTCTTTCAGCAGGACAATGATCCCAAGCACACTGCCAGGGCAACAAAGGCTTTGTAAGAAGCATTTCAAGGTCCTGGAGTGGCCTTGACAGTCTCCAGACCTCAACCCCATAGAAAACCTTTGGAGGGAGTTGGAAGTCCGTGTTGCCGCCGCCAGCCCCAGAACATCACTGCTTTAGAGGAGATCTGCTTGGAGGAATGGGCCAACATTCCAGCAACGGTGTGAGCCGACCTTGTCAAGACTTACAGAAACCGTTTGGCCTCTGTCACTGCCAACAAAGGAGATATTACAAAGTATTCAGATGAACTTTTGCTTTCGACCAAATACTTATTTTCCACCTTATTTGCAAATAAATTCTTAAAAATTTAGACAGTGATTTTCTGAATTTTTTTTCTCATCTTGTCTCTCATAGTTGAGGTCGACCTATGATGTCACTTACAGGCATCTCTCATCTTTTAAGTGGGAGAACTTGGTGACTGACTAAATACTTTTTTCCTCCACTGTATATATGTTTATGCATTTACTCACACATACATTTTCAGCATATTTTCTGTGTATTCCAGTACCAAACAACAATATTTTGTTGCCAAATTCTCTGTCGCGGCTCTATTCACTGATAATAGAGTAGGTGTAAGTCTGAGTGTAAGATTGCCAGACTTTAATCATTTTAAGCATTTATTTTTGAATGGAGTTGCATGGAATGCTGCTCAAAGGTTAGCAGAACTGGGTTGTTCTTTTATTTAACAATAAATGTTTTCAATGGTAGACTTCACCCTCTCTTACACCCTGGATGTAATTTTTCTATTAGTACCAGGATCACTTCCACAGTTGCTGCACCGAACATGTTTTGGAGATTTCTGTGTCCAGTGTTTGCACATGTGAATTAAACCAAGAGCACTAAGTGAAACAATGATATAGGTGTAGGGGTGTGGATTGAAGCTTCTCACACCCTGTCTTCCAATTTTAACATGGTACCGGATCACTGCCTTCCTGTGCTCTCTGCCTTTAACTACTTCCACTGTCTCACAGGAGTAGAGGCCTTCATCAGTGAAGGAAGGTGTTAAAACGAGTCCCTGGCTGAGCAGAATGTGTCGGGGACCGGGCTCAAGGATGTTACCAGAGAAGCTCCAGCTGATGGGGAGATTGGTATCAGGGGAGCAGCGGAGGAACTGTGCGACGCCAGGTGTGAGGTGGATGTCAGTAATCTGCTTTGTCACTATGGGACAATCAAAACAACCATCAAAATTCTCCTACTACTCTCCTCGCTAAGGTAAACGTGTGTAAAGAGCTTTATGTGGGGAATACTTGCATTGAGAGTTTGGGCAAATTCTAACATCACCATCAATGAGGTTCTGAATCCTGCAATAAATGAATTAAATCCTCTGGTTATTAACGTAGCACACAGTGGACATGTCTTAGTTAGCGTGACATACATGGAGAACTTTGAAGCACCAGCAACAGCAGCACACAGGCCTCTGAGATGGTCCCAGCCACAGTATGGATCTCTGGCTGTAAGGCAGTCATCACAGGATGTGTAGCGGCTGCAGTCCCTCACACTGAGCTGAGCAACAGCACTTCTAGTTGCGCTGTACAGCTGACCCTGCAGATCACCAGAGGTCAAAGGTTAGCTCCAGGTCCATTGAGCCTACAGACATTAGCTGTAACCTACGCTTCTAGAGAAGAGCTGAAGGAAGCGAATGGGCTGAGGGTCCTGAAACAGCTGCAACTCCTCAATGATTCGCCCTCCATCATCATCAGACCACACCACCTTCTGCAGCCAACCAGAGTCTAGGGGACAGAACAAGTTTAACGAAATATTGAGTTTTGAACTTAAAGAGGGGCTGGGTCGGTGCCAGTCAATGATGAGGTCTTGGGTTTTCTTGGTATTCAGAGCGAGATTGCTGCTAAGTTTCTTTTATAATCGGCACTGCAAAGATCTCTCTTACATTCACAGTGAAACTGGGTGTAGCTTTGCCTGTTCATGGGCCAATACAGACATTCTCCAGTCTGATCCCGCCAACAACGCCACGATGTGTGAAGTCAGTATTTATGATCCAGTTACTTACTGTTGCTAATAAACATGATGTTGTGCTGCTGTCCATCCAGAGAGGTTACTTTGTCAACAACAACTCTGGAGAACTGGGCCGCAGACCCAACCAGCAGGGGCCTCCCAGTGATCGGTGCCACCGCTCCCTCCATCAGAGGGTGGTTCTTGACAAACATCAAGGTTGAATCTGGGATGTCCCGAGAGGTCCTCACACCGTTGGCTCGCATTTCATCATTAATGCACTGATAATGCAGATCAGAGATCATGTGAGGTGGATCATTTTCTTTAGTACCATCTTATATTGTTCTGGTCTTGGTGCTTACTGAACGAGGGTAGGAAAAAGGCACTGTTCCTGTGTACCTCACCCAGTTGCCATGAGTGATCTCTGTCATAAAGTTCCCCCTGAAAACTTGCTGGATGTCTGATAGCTTGTAGGCGCAGACAGCGGACTGACTGCAGGCACTGGACGGCTTTCTGCAAATTAAGTCTTGTTACTAGCAGGTCCAATAAAACATGAAGATGAAGCACTGGGGAGAGTACCACATCAGAATAAAGTATGTCAGTGCTTACCCAGTTCATACAGAAACCTACCCTGAACTGCTGCCAGAGCTCTTTAGAGATCTCCCATCATCTACTCCATTGCACCCTCACTTGCAGATGTGGCATGCATGAGCCAGAACAGACTGTTCCCAAGTGGGAAGTATTTAAAACAGCAACCTATCTTCCTGTTTGGCTGCTGAATTTGCAGGACGTCTCAATGAATTCATGTAAGGGTCTGAATGTGTAATATCCAGACAATTTTCAGTAAAGCTGGAGCACCATGTCAGACCTCCACTAGCAAGTCAAAATTTAAAATTTATGACAAGACAACTTAAAAAACTCCTAATATGTATGGAGAGAAAAGAGAAACCTTCTTCTCTCCAGGTTGGTAAAGTTGCATGCGAATGAAGCTAAAGGCTTCTGGGACAAAGTCCTGTGGACAGATGAGACCAGAATAGAGATATTTGGAGAATCATACTTCTGGAAATGAAATATACCAAAGGCCCAAACCAACTGTCGAATGCGGTGGTGGAAAGTGGATGATTTAGGTTCAGTTTTCACAGATTTTCAAGTGAAGCATAACGCCATTTTGTTTATGGAAAATTCTCCTTCTGGTGGATTCATTTTTATCATATCATTTGGGACTGGTTGCCTTTATTTGTTGGTAATCCGACAGAAAAAGGGAGGAAGGAGGAGAGACATGTGGCAAAGGACCCGAGGAAGGGAATTGAACTCAGGTCAGCCATATGAATGTCTGACCTTGGTATATAGCCTCTGTACATGGAGCACCTGGTCCATGCAACGCGCCATAGTCCAATGTAAGTCATTATGTTCAACATCTGAAACATGGATCAATCAGAGTCATTAACAGAACATTGATCCCAATCACAGCAGTCAAACTGCAACAGAAATGCTGAGAAAAAAGAATCAGAATAAAAAACTGGATGCTGCTTCTCCATGTTTCTGGTTCTAGATGCTGAGCAAACCAGAGCCAGAAGACCTGAAAGGTCTGGAAGGTTGATACGTCAATATCAAGTGTTCAATGCATTTTAGTGCTAAGCTGTTCAGTGATTTATAAAATAGCAACAATATTTTGAAGTCTATTCTCTGAGCTACAGGGAACCAGTGTAGGGACTTTAAAACTGGTATGATCTCTGTCTTCCTGGTTTTAGCGAGAACCGCAGCAGCAGCGTTCTGGATCAGCTGCAGCTGTTTCATTGATTTGCTGGACAGACCTGTGAAGACGCTGCTGCGGTAACCGATGCCACTAAAGATAAACACATGGATGAGTTTCACTAGAACTTGCCGGAAAAATTAGCCCTTTAGTCCTGGAAATATTTTTCAGGTGATAGAAGGCCAACTTTGTAACTGTCTTCATGTGACTCTGAAGGTTCAGTTCAGTGTGCATCACTATACCAAGATTTCAGCCTGATCTCTACTTTCCATTCTGTTAACTGGAACTGCGTGCTGACTCTAGATCCTTCCTCATTATATGCAAAGATAACTTCAGGTTTGTTTCAGTCTACATTAAAGGGAACCCATGATGTAAAATTCACCTTTTGCATGTTTTTGTATTTCCATTTGAGTCTATGCTGCTTCTGGAAACATTCCAAATGAAAAAAAGCAATCCAGACTTCTGGCAACAAGTTAATGTTTTTGGACTTATGGAAAATGAACCTTTTCAACATCCTATGTATTGAAAACCTGAGACTTACGGGCTCACGGTGAATGTTGCGTAGAAGATGCTGTCGGTCACATTATTTTCATCTTGGAGAAGAAAGACGTCCTGCACCAGAGACTCTGAACCTTCATCTCCAAACGGGCAGTCCAGACGGGCTTTCAGGAAAGAAGTCCACTTTCTCTGCAAAGTTCTCAATCCTCCCAAGTCGCTCTGAATCCGCACAAATTCCAGACTTTAATACTGATTCTTGTGGTGTTTTAAGGGAAGCAAAACATTTAGAGACGTACTTTACACACTCTTGCAACTCTGGAGAGTCGCAGATTGCTGCGTTCTTCAACAGCATTCTCAGTGAGGAACAAGAACACGTTGTCGTCCTCGTTGTTGTTTGAGTGTTTGCTGATTTCAGCAAAGTTTATGGAAATCATGATGGGTTCTGATACAAAATCATTTAAAATGTGTTGTTAGGTTTGACACGAGGATTAAAGAACGTCTAACTGAGTCAAGCGGCCGCCTCACCATTGAGCCAAGACCAAATTGGTTCAGTCCTGATGGAATTTTTCCCGTGTCTTTGGAAAGACATTACTGTTCCCAGGAAGTTTATAGAGCCAGCAGTATATAACGTGTTTTCTGTTGAGAACAGAGGAAAAGTTTCATGATTTCTGAAGCAAATCATTTCAAAAACATCCCGTCAGTATGTGTGGGATCCACTGAAATCACAAATCTTGTTCTGGATAGTATGAGCCAAAATGTGAGCTGGAGACAAAAGGAATTAACCACAAACAGGCTGTTTATCAGATGATTAAAAGTCTAAAACCTTTGCATAAATCCAGCATCATGCTGTCCTCACTGGAGCAGCTGGACACAGCGAGGCTGTTTCCCACCTGATAGTCTGCAACACTTTTCATGACCATCAGCTGATGGGATTAATTTTCACACCGAACTGTCAAACAAGCCAAACTGTTTGAGCAACCTAGTGATGAGTAGCAATATTAATTGACCAACCGTTCATCATGGAGGCAAAGTTTTGGTTGGGGTCAAAGGGAACCTTCCCCCGGCCATTCTGGAAATTGTTGTCCAGAGTCACATTTCCTTCTTCAAACATCTGAAAAAATATTCAACATTTATAATAATTTAGAAATTATACTTCTAATTCTTCCTACACAGTAAATGCCCAGCCAGTGGTTCTGGTATTGCAGGGCAACAACTCCAGCCTGAGTTATGGGAGAAACCTACCAGGTGTGTGCAGGTAGGGTTGAATGCTTTGGTTCCACAAACCAGAATTCTGCCATCACCCAGCGTGTGCATCATCCTGATGTAGTTGTCACATTCCTGTTAGAAGAACAGCTATTTCTCTAGACTGCTTTAAGATCAGGGGGAACATTTCCTTATGTTAATGTGCTGTTGTGTACCTCGATGCTCCTGGCTTTCATCTTACACAGGGCTTTTTCTTTAGAGGTCACCGTCCAGCTGATCTGACAATAAAACAAACCAGGAAGTCAGCATGATTATGGGGAGATGTTTGTGAAATTCCTTCATGAGTTATGAGTATGAAAAGAGAAATATCTATCCTAAGGGGCGCAGTGTAAAGATACACAGTAAAAATCTGACAGCAAATAGCATTAAGAAGAAAAATTAAAGCTGCAAGTAGAGTTGGAGGCCCTCGCAGCTCAGCACGTTCCAGCTTTACGGCAACCACAGGAGCTCCAGCAACGCCATCAGCTCAGCACGTTGACACTCTCTTGCAGTTCCCACACCTGTCCACTAGACCATATACGCTGATGTGGTCAGCAGCGCTCCCTGATGATACACTAAAAATCTGGTGCAAATCGCTTGATGTCTTAATGAGACATAGCTGTTGAAATAATCTATGAGGCGCAGTGGAGTCAAATTACAGTTTCAAGCTATTGGATTCTTCAGAGGTTAACAAAGGTCAATCCTAACAAGGTTAGTGCAAATAAGATGAGTCACGTATGATTTAGAGACAACTGTATGCAAACAGCAAGGGATTAGAATTTGCTATTCGGCCATGCCCAAATGCTGCCACCAGCAGACAGTGTTGAAAGAAGGACTTACCATCAAGTTGTTCTATTTCTATTTAACGCAGGTTGAAATCTGCCTGAACCACAGAGTAAAAGGAAGAAAAATTGTAGGAAAACAGGTCGAAAAGGGTCGGGGCTAAGGTGATGTCAGTAAATGGCCATGTGAGTTGATGAGCTCTGGTCTGTGATGATACAAATGAAGTTTGATGCAGCTGGGAGCTTATATGGGGAAGTTATTCTACCTTGATGTTTGATGGAGAATGGTCAGATTTGAGGCTTGGCCACGCCCACATGCGTTGACATACAAAAAAATCCTTTGATAACTTTTGACTTTCAATGCTTCAAAACTGCGCTGACTGACTTGATTAGGTTAAGGGAATCAGAGATGGAGCTTTCCAAGAAAAAAAGAGTCACTTCCTGCTCTGAGAGGGCGGGGCTTAGATGACGTCAGGATATGACGACATAGGATTGTCGGGCACTGAATCAGGATCACTTATGCCAAGTTGAAAGTTATAGCTTTTCATTTGCTTTGGTGAGTACGCCAAGTTTGACGCTCGGCTATGACCCATGAACTAATACGAGAACTACATTTTTTTTGATAACTTTTAAAGCCTCACTTCATAACTGCATGAGTTGCAGTTACTGGCTAAAATTAAGCCAATAGGGCAAAATCCATAGGTGTGTAAAAGTTAAAAAATCACCAAAGTTCTGCTTCAACTCAAAATGGCTGCCTCCCTGTATATTCTAGGGGATGCTGCCAAGAGACTTTTTTTCTTTATTTTGGGGGGATCTACCTATGTACCAAATTTCAGATCTCTATGGTTTGTCCTATCTCACATTAGGGGGCGCTGTAGAGCAGTTTGGCCATGACCACTTGTGATTCCACTGGAGTCCAAACATTTTAGTTAAAGGGCAATTTTGGATCAACTTTGGTGAGTTTCTGAATATGTTAAAGCCTCCAAAAAGTTCATATATAGTTTGTCTGAAAAATAGGAAATCCCGTGGTTGCAATAGGCCTTTGCAGCGCTTTCCTGATCAGGGGTAAATTTTTCAGTCTTATTTTCTGTAGGTAATTCATTAATTTATAAATGTCTGTGTTGAAATATTTAGCAGAGTAAATAAATATTTAGCAGCAAAATATTTAGTTTATCAGCTAATTATTTAGTTTACAGCTAAATACTTAACATAAATATGTATTTGTATTGGTAACTAAATGCTTAGGGTTAAACTAAATATTTTAAATTGAGCTCAGTATTTAATTGGTTAGTTAAATATTTGGCCTGGTAATTAAATGTTTTGTTAGAAACTGACTGTTATGTTCCTTTTCATAACTTAACAAAATATAATTCAACAGAACCTCAGTGGAACGTGACTTAGTTTATTGGTCATTTGCCGAAGAACAATGTCAGATCAATGCGCTCATACCACACTTGGTATTCTTCCACAAAGAACACAAAATAGTACCATTGAATACTGTATTGTTTTATCACATACATAACAGCTCCTCCCATCCAGCTTTGACGAACCAAGAATATATTTAGCTGAATGTTATAACCCAATAAATTTGCTCAAACAGAAACATGACACCTACTCAGATATTTGCAACGCTAAGCAGGTTATTTACTCTTAAACATTTAAACTGCTTCTTTATAAATGAACAGGTAATCTACAAATTCAGACTCTGAGGTGCTCTGCGATTTCTCTCAGGATAACGTCTGTATGTTTGACCAGAGTCCATGGTATTCTGTGTAGAAGGTTCAGCTGTTGGCACACTGGTGGTTTCACATGAATCCTGAACCCCAGAAGATGTACTAAAGGTAAACTCTTCTGAATCGTGAGATGTAGATGTGTCCTCAGGTTGCTCTAGACTTTTGTGGGTGTCCACATCTAGAATCTGATCAACATGTCTATGCCAGACTGAGTTGTCTCCAACATTTATGTTGTATGTCAGAGGTCTTGTCTGAGACAGAATTGTACCAGACTGCCATTTCTGACTTGGGCATCTATAGTCTCTGTTGAGAACTTTTTGTCCAATGTCAAAAAATCTGTTTTTATTCCTTCTTGTTTCCATCAAGCAAGGTTGTTTGTCCTCAACATTCTTGCGAATGTCTGGTTTCAACAAATCCAAACGAGATCTCAGATTTCATCCCATGAAGAGCATAGCCGGTGTTTGTCCGGTTGTTACATGAATGGTGTTTCTGTAAGCCAATAAGAAGTTGTCGATTTTCAATTGCAGAGGTCTCCCCTCTGTCCGGCTTGCCTTCATGGATCTCTTTAACGATTGGATGAACTGTTCAGCTTGTCCGTTCGTTGCAGGGTGATAAGGAGCTGAAATGATATGTCGTACACCGTTGTTCTTAAGAAAACACTGGAACTCCTCTCCAGTAAACTGACGGCCATTATCACTGATGAGCTGTTGAGGCAGACCTGTGCAGGCAAACAGTGACCGAAGAATGTTGATTGTGCTGGCTGTTGCAAGCTTTACAGGAAAAACTTCTGGCCACTTTGAGTGAGCATCAACCACAATCAGGAACATTTGGTCCATAAATGGTCCAGCATAGTTTATATGGATGCGTTGCCAGGGGGTGGATGGCCACTCCCATGTGTGTACAGGTGCTGTCTGTGGCTGGCGCAGTGTCTGCTGGCAACCAGTGCAGGTTTTAGCCAGGTTCTCTATTTCCCAGTCTATGCCTGGCCACCAAACATAGCTCCTAGCAAGACTTTTCATCTTGACTACACCCAAATGTCCATCATGAAGTGAATTCAGTACCCTTTTACGTAGTAGGGGTGGTATTATGACACGGGTTCCCCACATGACACATCCTTGGCAAACTGATAGCTGGTCTTTGCGGCTGGAGTATGCAGAGAACTGAGAGTTACTGGAGAACGGCCAGCCATTCACACTAAAATCATATACTTTGGACAAGATTGTGTCTCGACTTGTTTCTCTTTTTACCTGAGCACTTGTCACAGGCAGAGGTTCCATTGTGAAATGTGAAACACAGTTGCTGGATCAGTAGTTTCTTCAGTGGTTTGTGATTGTGGAAGACGTGAAAGTCCATCCGCATTTCCATGCAGTTTTGTCCCTTTAAATTCAATGTTGTAGGTGTGTGAGCCAAGGAACAAAGCCCATCGCTGTAACCGTGTTGCAGCCATGGTTGGCACACCTTTCTGAGGGTTAAAGATAGACACCAGGGGTCGGTGGTCTGTGATCAGGGTGAAGTGTCTTCCATATAAATATTGATTGAACTTCTTCACTCCCCACACCAGACTTAGCGCTTCTCTGTCGCTTGGCTGCATTTAGGGACCTTGAGGCAAAAGCGATTGGTCGTTCCACTCCATCAGGCATTTTGTGAGATAACACAGCACCGATGCCATATGGAGAGGCATCACATGCAAGGCGCAGAGGAAGATTTGGGTCAAAATGTGTTGGCACCTCCTCTGATGTAATGAGCTGCTTAGCACTATTAAATGCTAATAGTGCTAAGCACTATTAGCACTATTAGCTAATAGACAAAAGACTTTTTACAGTCTTTTGTCCAGTTCCACTTGACATTTTGTTGCAGCTGTGTGTGCAGAACTGTTGACCGGTTCGGTAGAAACTTGTGATAGTAATTTATTAAGCCCAAGAATGAGCGTAACTCACTGACATTTTTAGGCTCTGGTGCCTTCAAGACTGCTTCAACTTTGTCTTTGGTTTTGTGGAGTCCATGCCTGTCAATCTGATGTCCACAATACTCAATGGCATCTTTGAAGAACTCACATTTGTTTTTGTTTGCTCTCAGTTCATATTTTTCTAGCCTGGCCAGGACTTCTGCTAGGTTAGCTAAATGGGTTTCGTCATCGGCACCTGTGACAATAATGTCATCCAGAAAACATTGTGTTCCTGGAATGCCCTGCAGAACCTGATCCATGGCACGTTGCCATACTGCTGGAGCACTGGCAATACCAAATACCAGTCGGTTGTACTGGAATAGTCCTTTGTGAGTATTTATCACTAGATATTTCTTGGATGTCTCTTCTACTTCCATCTGTAGATAAGCTTGGGCAAGGTCGATTTTTGAAAAATGTTTGCCACCTGCCACTGCTGTGAATATGTCTTCTATCCGCGGAAGTGGGTACTGATCAACGTGGAGTACTGGGTTCACTGAGACCTTAAAATCATCACAGATTCTCACACTGTCACCTGTTTTCTTGCTCACTGACACAATTGGTGTAGCCCAGTCTGACCATTCCACCTTGGTGAGTATTCCTTGCTCTACCAAGCGTTGAAGCTCTGCTTCGACTTTGGGACGTACAGCATATGGTACAGGACGTGCCTTGTGAAATCTGGGTTTTGCGTCGTCTTCCAATATGATCTGTGCTTTAATATTTTCCAGAGTGCCGATTCCTTCCTTGAACACTGGAGCATGTTCCTCAAGTATCTGTTTCAGTCTTTCCTCCACAGAACTTGCACTTAGGTCTGGTGCCAGTCTCATGGACTTTATTTCATTCCAGTTGAGATGGATGTGTTATAACCAGTCACGTCCAAATAATGGTGCACCGCCATTTTGCAGAACATAAAGTTCGAGGTTGCATTTCTTTTTCTCATATTCCACTTTCACTTTTAGTTTTCCTAAAGGAGTTATTCTTTCACCTGTGTATGTTTTTAGTTTCACCGAGGTGTGCTTTAGTTTCAGGTTTGGAAACTTGTTTCTGTAATCTTCATATGAGATCAGTGAGAGGGCTGACCCAGTTCCATCTTTAACTTAACCCCTTGCACTTTAGGTGTGAGCCACATTGCGCCCTTATATTTCTCCTTGTCTTGTATTGTGTGCAGCTCAAGGCATGCCAAATTCTCCTGGGAAGAATTTGAGTCTGTCTCATTTACTTCATGCAGTTTTCTGTCTTTTTTTCCACATTTTGTTTTTCTTATATTGTTTTGATCTGCACATTTTCTGTATATGTGCCTTTTTGTTGCATTGGAGACATTCTTTATTCTTAAACCAACAATTAGCAGCGTCATGCGACTTCTTGCCGCATCTGTAACAGGTCTGTAATTTATCATTAGGTTGTGCACGCATTTTATTGACAGAGCACGGTGCCGTGTATTTTCCCTGAAGCTCTTGTGCATCTTTTGCTGCAGTTTCCATAGATATAGCAATTTCGATGCAATGTCAGGTTATCCTCTGTGAGGAGTCGTTTCTGTGTGCTTTCATTGTGCAGCCCGCAGACGAAACGGTCCCTCCCCGAACTGACAGTGCTCTGACAGCCGCCAAAGCTCCGCGATGTATTCCGAAGTGGACTGGGTTTTTAATTGATTTCGTTTATGAAATCTGAATCGTTCGGCTATGACCAGTGGTTCGGTTGGAAATGTTTTTGGAGAACCTCTGTGATCTCCTTGAAACTTTTGTCTGCTGGTTTGGCTGGTGTGATGAGGCTGCGTAGTAGCAAGTTATACATTTTCGCTCCCATTACGCTCAGTAGCAAAGCGACTTTCCTCTCATCCTCTACTTTGTTAGCTAGACAGTACTGTTCAACTCGTTCCACATTTGTTGTCCAGTGTTCTGTGCGTTTTCAAAAATGTTCATTTGTCCAACGCCTCCCGACATTTTCCGTGTTCGTTACTCACGTTCTCTGTGTAGCTCGTTAGCTAGGAAGCCATATTAGCATTCCAGACGGAGGGTTTTTCTGTTCTCCTTTTCTTGTCTTTTTGTCACTTGCCGAAGGTTTTTCCCCCTCTCTGTCGTTACTTGCACATTGGGGATCCGTTTAAATCTTGTCGCCAGTTTATGTTCCTTCTCATAAGTTAATAAAATATAATTCAACAGAAACTCAGTGGAACGTGACTTAGTTTATTAGCCATTTGCCGAAGAACAATGTCAGATCAATGCGCTCATACCACACTTGGTATTCTTCCACATGGAACACAAAATAGTACCATTTAATACTGTATTGTTTTATCACATACATAACACTGCCATTCATAAATAAATCACATGATGAAAGTATTACTTTGAAAAATTAGCCCCCATGTTTGTTTCCTTCCTTCCCTCCTTCCTTCGTTCCTTCCTTCCGTCCGTCCATCCATCCATCCATCCATCCATCCATCCATCCATCCATCCATCCATCCATCTTCTTCCGCTTATCCGGGGTCGGGTCGCGGGGGTAGCAGCCTTTGAAGGGAGGCCCAGACTTCCCTCCCCAGCCACTTGTTCCAGCTCCTCCGGGGGAGCTCCAAGGCGTTTCCAGGCCTGGGTCTTCCCCACGTGTCCTGAGTCTTCCCCTCCTCCTTGAGGGACCTGAACTCCTCACCAGGGAGGTGTCCAGGTGTCCAACCTGACCAGATGCCCTCTACTGGCTCCTCTCGACGCGGAGGAGCAGTGGCTCTACTCTGAGTCTCCTGGATGACTGAGCTTCTCTCTCTAAGGGAGAGCCCAGCCACCTTATGGAGGAAACCCATTTTGTCCTCTTGTATCCGGGACCTGGTTCTTTCAGACCCAAAGCTCATGACCATAGATGAGGGTAGGAACGTAGATCGACCGGTAAATCGAGAGCTTGGCTTTTTGGCTCAGCTCTCTCTTCACCACGACGGACCGGTACAGCACCGCTTCACTGCAGAGGCTGCACCAATCCGCCTGTGGATCTCCCTTCTTCCCTCATTAGTGAACAAGATCCTGAGATACTTAAACTCCTCCACTAGGGGCAGGACACCAACGGCTCAAGACCCTCGGATTTGGAGCCTCTGATCCTCATCCCGGCCGCTTCACACTCGGCTGCGAACCGTTCCAGTGAGAGCTGCAGATCACGGTCTGATGAAGCCAACAGGACCACATCATCCGCAAAAAGCAGAGATGCGATCCTAAGACCACCAAAACGGATCCCCTCAACACCCCGGCTGCACCTAGAAACTCTGTCCATGAAAGTAATGAACAGATTCGGTGACAAAGGGCAGCCCTGGAGTCCAACTCTCACCGGGACCGAGCCGGACTTACTGCTGGCAATGTGGACCAGGCTCTGACACCGGTAGTACAGGGACCTGACAGCCCGTATCAAAGGGCCCGGTACCCCATACTCCCAGAGAACCCCCCACAGGACTCCCAGAGGGACGCGATCGAACGCCTTCTCCACGTCCACAAAAGACATGTAGACCGGTTGGGCGAACTCCCAGAACCCCCCAGGACCCTGCTGAGGGTGTAGAGCTGGTTCAGCGTTCCACGACCACCATGACAAACTAAATAACCCAAATTCTGACAGTTAATTATTGACTGTGTAACTCAACCCACCATAGTCTCCTTTTGCATCTTGTGTACTTTCTTTGACATTTCCCCTCCCAAGCCCAGTTCCTACCTCGCTGGTCTTTTCAGTGATGTCATCCAAACTGAGCGTGATGACCTTTCCTCTGGCGCCGATGAAGAGCAGACCGATGTCTTCTCTTGCCAGCAGGGAGCTCACACCGGTCAAGTCAGGCTCCTTAAACAGCTTCAGGTTAACATCTGAGGGAAAGAATCCAACCAGCATCCTCAGGTTACTTTGGAAATCAGAGCGTTCTCATGATATCTACCTCGGTGTGATCTTACTGTATGCCATTCTTAATGTCTGACATTGACAGTCATGTGGACTTGTCAGGATTCTGTGTTTTTGGGTTTGGTCTTGCTTTTCATTTTATCTAGCATTGCATTTTAGTTCACTTTAGGTTAGCCCCTCATGGTAATTTCAGTTTTATTATTTGAGATTATTTAATGTGATTAGAATTGCCTTGTTATTTTCCTTATTCTCAGTCCTTCATAATGTTTCTAGTTAGGTTTTTCTTTAGTTACCTTCTGTTCTGTTATTCTTGTATGTCTGAGTCCAGGGGGAACTTTCTTTAGTGATCATAGTTTATTTTTATTCAATCCTTCTAGTTATTCCTTATTTCAGCCTCCCTGTATTGTTTATAGAAATGTTTATTTATTAGTTATTTTCATCACCGAGGTTCAGTTATTGTTACATGTCTGAGTCTAGGTCAGAGGTTGCGCTAGACTTTTTTGTCATCTTGACTGAGAACATTAAAGGAAATCTATTTTTACCCGTCAAATTATAATATTAACATCGCCGTTTTAGCTGCACTTTTATGCAGTTTAGTTAATATTCACCTAGTTGAACTGTGAATCCAGATCCCATCATATAAAACAGATAAATGCATCTAAATTTTTCTACGTAGTGACAAAAACCATTAATTTATTACAATAAATTGTAATAAATTAAACAACTTCACTTAAATTAAAAGCCCTTCACTGCTGTGGTCTGAACTCACAGCCTCACTAATTCCTCCTGGTGCAGACTTCTCAGGGGAACGTCCTCTGTAGGGCACAACTTAGTTAGGTGCCTACAAGCAATTTAATCCGGTTGTTTGCTTCCTTCAGGACCCGTGGCAGTGGTCCAGCGCTGAAATGGTAAACTATTTCTGTGTTGTTTTTATACGTTGTCAATACTTATTGTCTTGATGATTTGGACTGTTGACTTTAACTCTGTTTCCTTGGTTATTTGAGACAACCCCTCCCAAACAAGAGTCCAGGTGGAACACTCACCTGGGAAGAAAACGCTCCGGCGGGGCTTCAGGCTTTGGGCTGATCCTCCACTCATAATGATCAGGACATAAAGGAGCGCCACCTGACCCTTCATCATGACCTCAGGCAGGAAATGAAGAAAAACAAAAATGTTTTCTAAAACAGTTATAGAAACAGCAGTTTGACCTGTTTTATAATTAGACGTCAGAAACATCGATTTACAATTTATGAGATGAATCTCTTAAACATGTTTATTTACCTCTGGTCTTACCATTAACATCTTTAGCATCTGTAATTGCTTTACAACTTGGATAATGCATAAAACATGCAAGTAGAGCGCTGCATTACATCATTTAAACAGCATGTATGCCTAAATAGGCATTCTTGAGTACTGTCTGTAAAAACATTTCATTTAGTGAAAAAAGGTTTGATCACTTACCTGTTATGGGTGGTTAGATAGAGGCAACTCACTTCTGATGACTCAGAGGAACCCAAACATGTTTATTTTTAAAAGCAGGGGCTGCATCCTTTGAAGGCCAGGTTTGTAGGCCAACTGCATCACAGCGTGGCAACAGGGTCTGTCTGAATTCAAAGACTCCACCACCTGCGACCACCACCTGCGTCCACCACCTGCGTCCACCACCTGCGCCAATGGTTGTCCATCCACCTGGTCCACCCTGACAGTCCGTTATGCTTAACCTCTGTATCCCCTGATTCCACATTGCGGTTCCAGCAATGCGGCACTGCGATTCCACTCACCTGGGTCACCACCTCGCCACCCCTGCGACCACCACCTGCGTCCATCACCTGCGTCCTTCTTTTCCCCAGATTTGACGGAGGGTCCGGTGTATGCTTTAAGGCTCTCTGTATCCCTTGATTCCAAATTGGGTGTTCAGACAATGCGGCAATGGAATTACCATTTCATACTGTGATAAAGCCAACTCCAAAACAGTGCAAACGATGTAGGAAATATATGCAATATAAACATCATTATGGTGATTACAATATTTTCGGCTCGTGTCTCTCAGGTTTTGAAAATCGGCAGACGATTCTAAAATCGTGTTGTGTGAACTGGGCTTTATGATATTATTAGCATCTTAATACCTAAAATAAATTGACAACATGTCCACAGTGAATGCTCGATCATTTGCAGCAAATGGTGCATCTGCAGCCATAAAAAATACTTATAAGGTCATTATGTGAAAATCCCAGCTATTCTGGACTCAACATCAATTCCATGTAGGGCTGACTTGGGGATTACATAAATTATTTAATATCTGAATATCAAAATGTGCTTTATAGGTTTTTATTTTTACAGAATTTAAACCAGATGTAGCTAAAGCTGCCAACCAGAGGAGTTGTGTCTAGAACAGATTGCAGACAAAGTTGTTTTTAATCTTAAACACAAAATAAATATATTTTTGTAGTTTCTTCTCTTAGTGCTCATTGTTGTTATTTTAACAAATTGGCTTTTAGAGTCTGCAAAATCCAGTTAACAATAAATCCACTAATAAATTAAGTCAGTGCGTCCCACAGTGGGTCCTGGAGGCCCAGCATCCTGTACGTTCCAGTTCTCTCCCTGCTGGCAGGACCAGCTTCTCAGCTTGTCAATGTTCTGCTTAGACCTTCTAATGAGCATCATTTGATCCAGGTGTGTTAAACCAGGGAGGAACTAAAACATGCAGGATGCCTCCAGGACCCACTTTGGGACCCACTGAATTAAGTGACAATTATTTTAATAATTGATTAATACAATTAATAGTTTCAGCAATAGTTACCAGCATTGATAACCACACTTTAATAATTTCATTCATTTATTTTTGCATTGAGTTGCATGGAATGCTGCACAAAGTTAAACAGAAGTGGGTGGTTCTGTTATCAAACTATAAATTTAGTGTTTAACCATCCCACTCTTGCACTCAGGTTGCTTGGGTTTCCCAGTGCCACTCTTAGGCCCAACCTTAGTACTGTCAGCATTGTTTTGAGATTTCTGTTTCCAGTATGTGTACATGATGAACATTAGACATAGAACACAAAAAACAGCTAAAATAGATATGGTTATAGTTTGGCCACACTGCCCTGAAACCTGAACGTTGTACCGGATCACTGCCTTCCTGTGCTCTCTGCCTTTAACTACTTCCACTGTCTCACAGGAGTAGAGGCCTTCATCAGTGAAGGAAGGTGTTAAAACGAGTCCCTGGCTGAGCAGAATGTGTCGGGGACCGGGCTCAAGGATGTTACCAGAGAAGCTCCAGCTGATGGGGAGATTGGTATCAGGGGAGCAGCGGAGGAACTGTGCGACGCCAGGTGTGAGGTGGATGTCAGTAATCTGCTTTGTCACTATGGGACAATCAAAACAACCATCAAAATTCTCCTACTACTCTCCTCGCTAAGGTAAACGTGTGTAAAGAGCTTTATGTGGGGAATACTTGCATTGAGAGTTTGGGCAAATTCTAACATCACCATCAATGAGGTTCTGAATCCTGCAATAAATGAATTAAATCCTCTGGTTATTAACGTAGCACACAGTGGACATGTCTTAGTTAGCGTGACATACATGGAGAACTTTGAAGCACCAGCAACAGCAGCACACAGGCCTCTGAGATGGTCCCAGCCACAGTATGGATCTCTGGCTGTAAGGCAGTCATCACAGGATGTGTAGCGGCTGCAGTCCCTCACACTGAGCTGAGCAACAGCACTTCTAGTTGCGCTGTACAGCTGACCCTGCAGATCACCAGAGGTCAAAGGTTAGCTCCAGGTCCATTGAGCCTACAGACATTAGCTGTAACCTACGCTTCTAGAGAAGAGCTGAAGGAAGCGAATGGGCTGAGGGTCCTGAAACAGCTGCAACTCCTCAATGATTCGCCCTCCATCATCATCAGACCACACCACCTTCTGCAGCCAACCAGAGTCTAGAGGACAGAACAAGTTTAACGAAATATTGAGTTTTGAACTTAAAGAGGGGCTGGGTCGGTGCCAGTCAATGATGAGGTCTTGGGTTTTCTTGGTATTCAGAGCGAGATTGCTGCTAAGTTTCTTTTATAATCGGCACTGCAAAGACTCTCTTACATTCACAGTGAAACTGGGTGTAGCTTTGCCTGTTCATGGGCCAATACAGACATTCTCCAGTCTGATCCCGCCAACAACGCCACGATGTGTGAAGTCAGTATTTATGATCCAGTTACTTACTGTTGCTAATAAACATGATGTTGTGCTGCTGTCCATCCAGAGAGGTTACTTTGTCAACAACAACTCTGGAGAACTGGGCCGCAGACCCAACCAGCAGGGGCCTCCCAGTGATCGGTGCCACCGCTCCCTCCATCAGAGGGTGGTTCTTGACAAACATCAAGGTTGAATCTGGGATGTCCCGAGAGGTCCTCACACCGTTAGCTCGCATTTCATCATTAATGCACTGATAATGCAGATCAGAGATCATGTGAGGTGGATCATTTTCATAGCTTTTATTTTACATTAGTTTGGTGCTTACTGAACGAGGGTAGGGGTTAGGCACTGTTCCTGTGTACCTCACCCAGCAGTTAGCACTCAAGGTCATAAAGTTCCCCCTGAAAACTTGCTGGATGTCTGACAGCTTGTAGGCGCAGACAGCGGACTGACTGCAGGTACGGGACGGCTTTCTGCAAATTAAGTCCTGTTACTAGCAGGTCAGAAACATTATTGCTGGACACCAGGGAGACTAACACATCAGAAATAGTGGGGTCTAGGTTACTCAGTTTATACAAAAACTACCCTGACCTCCAGCCAGAGAACTGCTTTCATTTTCTACATTGTGCTTCTCATTTGCAGGTATGGTATGCATAAGCTAAGAAAATTGATCAAGGGCTTTATTTAAACCTGGTAAAAACAAATAAATTTTTTATCAATGAAACTAGAACTTTATTAGCATATATAATGGCAACAGTTGAGATATCCTCTAAAAATGCTCATAAAATATATGAAAGGAAACCGAAATGCAGGGATCTGTTTACCGTAACATCATGGCAGCTGAATAACAGAAGTTCATTTATTTTAAACACGGTACAATCATAAAGCTGGAGAGTAAGAGGTTAAAGTCTGAATTCTATGAACACTGAAACCTGAGGAGACGTGACTTACAAGTTTGAGATGAATGTTGCGTAGAAGACGCTGTCCGACAAGTTGTTTTCATCTCGTAGAAGAAAGACGTCCTGCACCAGAGACTCTGAACCTTCATCTCCAAACGGGCAGTCCAGACGGGCTTTCAGGAAAGAAGTCCACTTTCTCTGCAAAGTTCTCAATCCTCCCAAGTCGCTCTGAATCCGCACAAATTCCAGACTTTAATACTGATTCTTGTGGTGTTTTAAGGGAAGCAAAACATTTAGAGACGTACTTTACACACTCTTGCAACTCTGGAGAGTCGCAGATTGCTGCGTTCTTCAACAGCATTCTCAGTGAGGAACAAGAACACATTGTCGTCCTCGTTCTCTGAATTTTTGTTCATTTCAGCCAAGTGCATGGAAATCATGGTGGGGTCTGAGTTCAGATAATTTCAAACATGGTATTAGGTTTTACATGTAAAAGACACTTTAACTGGGTCAAGTGGTCACCTCACCATTGAGCCAAGACTGTTCCTCTTCATTCTTGATGGGATTCTGCCCATGTCTTTGGAAAATCTTTGTTATTCCCAGGAAGTTTATAGATCCAGCAGTATACAACGTGTTTTCTGAGGAAAAGGTTTACAATGTTTGAAACATTCCTTCAGCATGGGTGGAACTTCTGGAACCATGAATCTAGTTTTGCAGCTGTTTACTACTGGAGAAAAAACTGGATACAGTGAAGATGTTTCCTGCTGGATAAAAGCTAGATTTAGATAGAGCTTCAAAATGTGAGCAAAAAGAGACAAAAATACACTGCTCAAAAAAATAAAGGGAACACTCAAATAACACATCCTGGATCTGAATGAATGAAATATTCTCATTGAATACTTTGTTCTGTACAAAGTTGAATGTGCTGACAACAAAATCACACAAAAATCATCAATGAAAACCAAATTTATTAACCAATGGAGGCCTGGATTTGGAGCCACACACAAAATGAAAGTGAAAAACACACTAGAGGCTGATCCAACTTTAATGTCCTTAAAACAAGTCAAAATGAGGCTCAGTAATGTGTGTGGCCTCCACGTCCCTGTATGACCTCCCTACAACGCCTGGGCATGCTCCTGATGAGGTGGCGGATGGTCTCTGGAGGGATCTACTCCCAGACCAGGACTAAAGCATCCGCCAACTCCTGGACAGTCTGTGGTGCAACGTGACGTTGGTGGATGGAGAGGGACATGATGTCCCAGATGTGCTCAATCGGATTCAGGTCTGGGGAACGGGCGGGCCAGTCCATAGCTTCAATGCCTTCATCTTGCAGGAACTGCTGACACACTCCAGCCACATGAGGTCTAGCATTGTCCTGCATTAGGAGGAACCCAGGGCCAACCGCACCAGCATATGGTCTCACAAGGGGTCTGAGGATCTCATCTCGGTACCTAATGGCAGTCAGGCTACCTCTGGTGAGCACATGGACGGCTGTGCGGCCCTCCAAAGAAATGCCACCCCACACCATTACTGACCCACTGCCAAACTGGTCATGCTGAAGGATGTTGCAGCCAGCAGACCGCTCTCCCCGGCGTCTCCAGACTCTGTCACATGTGCTCAGTGTGAACCTGCTTTCATCTGTGAAGAGCAACAAGGTGCCAGTAGCGAATTTGTCAATCCTGGTGTTCTCTAGCAAATGCCAAGCGTCCTGCACGGGTTTGGGCTGTGAGCACAACCCCCATCTGTGGACGTCGGGACCTCATACCATCCTCATGGAGTCGGTTTCTAACCGTTTGTGCAGACACATGCACATTTGTGGCCTGCTGGAGGTCATTTTGCAGGGCTCTGGCAGTGCTCCTCCTGTTCCTTCTTGCACAAAGGCGGAGGTAGCGGTCCTGCTGCTGGGTAGTTGCCCTCCTACGGCCTCCTCCATGTCTCCTGGTAGCGCCTCCAGCCTCTGGACACTACGCAGACAGACACAGCAAACCTTCTTGCCACAGCTGGCATTGATGTGCCATCCTGGATGAGCTGCACTACCTTGTGTGGGTTGTAGAGTCTGTCTCATGCTACCACGAGTGTGAAGCACCACCAACATTCAAAACAGACCAAAGCATCAGCCAGACATCCTAGGTAGTGAGAAGTGGTCTGTGGTCCCCACCTGCAGAACCACTCCTTTATGGAGTGTGTCTTGCACACAGCAGGTGAAATTGATTGTCAATCAGTGTTGCTTCCTAAGTGAACAGTTTGATTTCACAGAAGTTTGATTTACTTGTAGTTATATTGTGTTAAGTGTTCCCTTAATTTTTTTGAGCAGTGTAATTAAAGTCAAACAGGCTGTTTTTCAGTTGATTTAAACCCTGTAACTGGGTTCTCCATCCCTGTAAGTGACCCACGTTGCCTCCCTGTAGCTTCTTGAAGGCCTCTTCCGGCCATCCTCAGGCCTCTGCCGACCCTCCCAAGGCCCTCTGCCGACCCTCCCGATGCCTCTTTCGGCCCTCTGCCGACCCTCCCAGGGCCCTCTGCGGCCCTCCCGAGGCCTCTGCCGACCCTCTTCAGGCCTTCATCATTAAAATCATAACTTCACCACAGTCATGACATCTATATAAAATCCTGCTGGTGAGATTGAATATTTGAAAGCTGATGCGCCACTGCTGCTTTTGATCCATTGGTTAATGTCTGCATTGTCTTTAAAATGGCTAGACCTTTGTTTTAAGTTGAAAATTTGGACAAGAATAAACAATGATAAAAAGGCAACATGTAACAATTTCAAAGCAGGAATTTTCCAAGGACCCAAATTTTTTTTGTTAGTCTGTTTCCGGTTATTGGCAAGTGAATTTGTATATTTGCTAAATATTTAGCTTCATGTTCACTACAATCTAAATATCTAGTTAGCAGATATAAGTTTATATTTCTTCTTGCCTTTTTCATTCATTCATTTTGTTGTTACAAAACCTTTTCATCAATGGTTCCCAAAGTGGGTCCTGGAGGCCCGGCATCCTGCATGTCTTGGTTCCTTCCTGGTTTAACGCACCTGGATCCTATGATCCAGGTGCTCATTAGAAGGTCTAAGAAGAACATTGACAAGCTGAAAAGCTGTTACTACCACCAGGGAGAAAAGTAGCTTTCTGACTTTCAGAAGCTGAATCCAAACAGCGCTAACTTTTTTCTGCTCTTAAGGCTTTGAAGCATCAAGAACAGAATGAGATCTGGGAAGTAGAAGCAGTGCAGGTTCACTGGTTAATATTTTATGTAGGTCTAAATAAATGTACAACCATGGAGACATAGAACAACTAAACATTTCATATGATGACATTTCTCGATGCACCCCTATTTGGTCAACAACTGTTACACAACATAAGGAGTCCAGACCAGTTTACACAAGAACTTAAGAAATAATGAATCCAGAGAATGAAGCACTGAGATACTGAGCGAAACGTCATTAAGCCTGGGATAAAAAGTGTTGCACCAACCATTCATCATGGAGGCAAATTTTGCTTTGGGGTCAAAGGGAATTTTCCCTCTGCCATTCTGAGTTGTATTTTCCATGATGACATTCCCTCCTTTGAACATCTGCAAAAATGTCAAATAATTTATAATGATTTAGAAATTATATTACTTATTTTTTCATGCATCTGCATGTTTTTACATCCTGTCCTGCTTTATTGCAATAACCTAAATTCTTCCTACACTGTAAATGCCCAGCCAGTGGTTCTGGTATTGCAGGGCAACAACTCCAGCCTGAGTTATGGGAGAAACCTACCAGGTGTGTGCAGGTAGGGTTGAATGCTTTGGTTCCACAAACCAGAATTCTGCCATCACCCAGCGTGTGCATCATCCTGATGTAGTTGTCACATTCCTGTTAGAAAAACAGCTATTTCTACAAACAGACTATTTTAATTTAATGTGAATAATATAACATCTGTTTATGTTAATGTGCTGTAGTGTACCTCGATACTCCTGCCTTTCTTCTGGCACAGGGATTTGTCTTCAGAGCTCACCATCCAGCTAGTCTGACAGAAAGCAAGACAACAGACCATGTGTTTATGAGGAGGTGTTTGTGAAATTCCTTCATGTCCTTTTAATATGAAAGTTAAAAAAATGCATCTCATGGGATGCCATTAGTAAAGTTACACAGTTAACAATAACCTGGCTAACACTTTATTTGACGGGATGTGTATAAGACTGACATGACACTGTCATCAACAAGACAAAGCCACGAATGTAAAGGAGTTTTTATGAATGTCTATGACTGTTGTCATAAAGGTTATTCGTAAATAATGACACTTTTAATGCGTTAATAGTGCAATAAAAGTGCATAGAAAGTGTCAACTTTGCAACTTCATGACAAGTGTTAAGTCATGTTTGTGACAGTGTCATGTCAGTCTTATGCAGAATCGGTCAAATAAAGTGTGACTACAAGCAACAATAATATGGGTTATTTACTTTGTCATGAGAGGAGAAAAGGTTAATTTTGCAAAGTCATGTCATCACCACATCATTACTTTATAAATAGCTCATTATCAAAATGTATATGTAGAGGTCAAGAAAAGTATCTAGCATAAACTCAATTTTGATAGGTATCAAACTAAATATTAAGCCCAGAGATAAATATTTAGCTCTGTAGCTTTACTTACTTGTGCACATTTAATTATGTAGTTTGGAAACTAAATATTTAGCTGTCTTAGAGCTAATTATGTTTGGAACTAGTCTGCTTACTAACACACAAGTAAGCACTAGTGTGTTTGCTTAGCTATCTCAGTTAGAAAGCTAACTAATCTAAATACTACTTTCGTTCAAAAGCTAAATACTTACTCCATAGCTAACTAAATATGTAACTTACAAACTATTTAGCTTGCTAATTAAATAGTTGGAAACTGTGAATAAATAACATGACTGGAAAATAAATCCTCATTTTTCCTCCGATGACAGGTTAAATTACCCACATTATTGAATCTAATTTTTTTACCATGTAACTTTCAAAACGCCACCCCATAGCATCTCTTCGCCTTTTATTTTGTGTACTTTCTTTGACATTTCCCCTCCCAAGCCCAGTTCCTACCTCGCTGGTCTTTTCAGTGATGTCATCCAAACTGAGCGTGATGACCTTTCCTCTGGCGCCGATGAAGAGCAGACCGATGTCTTCTCTTGCCAGCAGGGAGCTCACACCGGTCAAGTCAGGCTCCTTAAACAGCTTCAGGTTAACATCTGAGGGAAAGAATCCAACCAGCATCCTCAGGTTACTTTGGAAATCAGAGCGTTCTCATGATATCTACCTCGGTGTGATCTTACTGTATGCCATTCTTAATGTCTGACATTGACACAAATGTTGACTCAATTAATTAGGAAACTTCTGAACTTAGTTTAATTCTGATTTTTTATTTAGAGATATCAGAGTAAGAGGGGGTAGACAACATCTTCATGCTACACTCGTATTATTAATATCCATTTAATGCACTGATTTGTGTTAGTTTGTCATTCAAAGTCACAATGAAACACTATAGTTTATGTTTGCAACGTGACAAACTGTGGAAACGTCGACAGGGTGTGAAAACTTCTGCATTTGTCTGGACATTTAACTGCTGCTGCAGAAACGCCTCACCTGGGAAGAAAACGCTCCGGCGGGGTTTCAGGGTTTGGGCTGATCCTCCACTCATAATGACCAGGACATAAAGGAGCGCCACCTGACCCTTCATCATGACCTCAGGCAGGAAATTAAGAAAAAACACATTTTCTATCACAGTTGTTACGGAAACAGCAGTTTACTTCCTGTCTAATAATTAGATGTCACAGCTTCTGATAGCTGGAAGGTCTCAGCTGAAGCGTCTCAGAAACATTATGGGTTCATAAATTATGAAATATGAATCCTTAGCATCTGTAAGTGATATACAGCTTAGGTTAATGCACTTCACCATAAAACATGCAAGTCATGATTTGCATGCTTTTACCACTTATTATCACAAGGGGGAGCAAAGACACCGCAGTCGTCTCTGAAGTTGATTGCAAATTTAAATAGATTTAAGAAGTGCATTATAGAAAGAGGTCGATTATTACATTTAATTTTCTAAACTAAAATGATATCCGTTTGCTTACCTCTAGCCGATGGAAATGTAAATGCAATTTACTTCTGATAACTATGAGAAACCAAAACATGTTTATTTTCAAAAGCATTCCAATGTTTAAAGGTGAATAAAACTTCCTTAACCGACAGTTCAGTACTAACTGAATGTATTAAAATATATGAGGAGTAGCTCTCTCGATGGATTTTAGGAGTGCTAACACAACACTGTCTTGTTGTATTTCCCACTGGAGCAGGAAACCCTGTCATTTTTACTCCGTTTTCCAATTATTATGTTTCTTTGCTGAAATTCATACTGCAGCCGACCCCTGAAACATATTACAACTTTTATTTGGTATATGGGTTTAATACCCACACTTCTACTCAAATACAAATATTCAGACAGGCTCATCAGCAAGTGGTGCTCTGGTAGAAAATACGCCTTTTTATTTAGAACTCCAAAGCTGGAAGCCCCATTAACAAAATTGATGTCTGCAAAGTTTCCTAGAAAGATTCCCCAAAAGATGAGTCACTGTGCAATGGATCAACTCTGAGCCAAACCCTAGCACAATATACGCTGAGTAGGAAATAAAAAAAGTTATTGTGGCAGATTCTTTCCAAATTAGAATGTCATAGCTAAATAAACATTGCAATGTAGCTACAAAATTAAACTGCCCACAATTTTCGAATTGTAAGAAATTCCACAAATTTCTTAGCACCGCCAACTACAAACACAATACTAATGATGTCCAGCTAGTTTTTGCCAAAGTCCACCACTAGATGGTGCTATAAAATTGCACAATTTGTTACCCCAAAACCACTGATTGTATTTTCGCCAAACTTTGCACATACCTTCACTGCGTGTCCTGAGTCTTCCCCTCCTCCTGGAGGGACCTGAACTCCTCACCGGGGAGGTGTCCAGGTGTCCATCCTGACCAGATGTCCTCTACTAGCTCCTCTCGATGCGGAGGAGCAGTGGCTCTACTCTGAGTCTCCTGGATGACTGAGCTTCTCTCTCTAAGGGAGAGCCCAGCCACCTTATGGAGGAAACCCATTTTGTCCTCTTGTATCCGGGACCTGGTTCTTTCAGACCCAAAGCTCATGACCATAGATGAGGGTAGGAACGTAGATCGACCGGTAAATCGAGAGCTTGGCTTTTTGGCTCAGCTCTCTCTTCACCACGACGGACCGGTACAGCACCGCTTCACTGCAGAGGCTGCACCAATCCGCCTGTGGATCTCCCTTCTTCCCTCATTAGTGAACAAGATCCTGAGATACTTAAACTCCTCCACTAGGGGCAGGACACCAACGGCTCAAGACCCTCGGATTTGGAGCCTCTGATCCTCATCCCGGCCGCTTCACACTCGCCTGCGAACCGTTCCAGTGAGAGCTGCAGATCACGGCCCGATGAAGCCAACAGGACCACATCATCCGCAAAGCAGAGATGTGATCCTGAAGCCACCAAACGGATCCCCAACACCCCGGCTGCACCTAGAAACTCTGTCCATGAAAGTAATGAACAGATTCGGTGACAAAGGGCAGCCCTGGAGTCCAACTCTCACCGGGACCGAGCCCGACTTACTGCTGGCAATGTGGACCAGGCTCTGACACCGGTCGTACAGGGACCTGACAGCCCGTATCAAAGGGCCCGGTACCCCATACTCCCAGAGAACCCCCCACAGGACTCCCAGAGGGACGCGATCGAACGCCTTCTCCACATCCACAAAGACATGTAGACCGGTTGGGCGAACTCCCACGCACCCTCCAGGACCCTGCTGAGGTGTAGAGCTGGTTCAGCGTTCCACGACCAGGACCAGAACCACACTGCTCTTCCTGAATCCGAGGTTCTACTATCTGACGGACCCACCGCTCCAGGACCAACACAACCCTACAACATCCAGAGCCTTAAGGAACCCAGGACGGATCTCATCCACCCCCGGGGCCCTGAGGAGCTTTTAACCACCTCGGCGACCTCGTCCCCAGAGATTGGAGAACCCGACCCAGTTTAGTTGTTCTGCTCATAGAGAACCAAATGAAGGTTTGGCAGCCTGAACTAAGAGGAACAGAGAAATGAATGTAGGATTTAGGATGTTTGGTTTTGTCGTTTTCACCATTTCTTAAAAGGGACCTAAGATGTGACCCATGGCACCTTTTTCTTTTTTTCACACGGAGGCAATTACATTAGTGCTTCCTCTTTGTCAGAAGGCGGTTCACGAGTCTGCTTTCGTCTTTTGAAGAGATATTTGAAAACTACGCACGGTGGCAGGTGTCGAAAATCTTAACAAAAGCTGATTTTATTAGTTTATTTAATCTAATATCTGGGAATATAACACATCGTAGCTATAGACTAAAATTATGATAGAACTCTTTAATGTGACTTTTTCTTTTACTGAGATGCCAGATGGAGGACCAGAATCGCCCAAAGCCATGCGAGTCTTTCTCCATGGCCTCTCCGAACTCCTCCCACATGGGGTTTGTAGTTTCTTTAGTTGAAATGAGAAAGAGGAAGAACTCCAGAAGGAAGTCTTTCATGTCTCAAATGGGGAAAAAACAAGGTAGTTTTCTCGAAATCACAGCCCATCCACTCCTTTCTATCTCTTTAACTGACAATATGAGTAAATATCTCAATAATATAACAAAGTCAATATAAATGTAAATATTGCCAACATTTAACAACTTTTGACATGCTTTAATGCCAATAGTTAACCAGTGCCTGACTTTGTCTACATGGATTTCCAAGACGGGAAAATTTGCATCTTAATACATAGAATAAATTGACAAAATTGTTTTAATAAAAGCTTCATCATTCATATCAAATGATTTTTTTTTCTTACATAATTTGGAACAGGTGGAGTTTTGTGTAGAACACATTGCAGACAAGCAGGTTTTTTTAATGTAAAGCACATAATGCTGTACAGGTTCTTCTTAATTAGTGCTCTGTTTTGTTCTTTCAGCAAATTTACATTTAGAGCCTTTATACTCCAGTCACCAATTACTCAATTATTAAATTAAGTGATGATTATTTAAATAATAGATTCATCCATCATTCATCATTTTAACCCTATTTACAAGCATAGATAACCACACTTTCATAATTTTTGTCATTTATTTTTACAGACTTGATGGCAGAGCTGCACAAAGTGTAACAGAAGTGGGTTTTTCTGTTATTGAACTATACATTTTTTTTAAACGGTAGATTTTTCCCTCTCTTCCACCCTGGTTGCTATGGATCCAGGATCACTCCCACAGTGGCAGGACGCTCTGCTCCACTCTGATTGTATAGTGCTAGCATCACTCATACTGGTACTGCCGACATGAATTTGAGCTTTCTGCTTCCAGCATACATAGATGAGGAGCATTACACTCAGCACACAAACAGAAGCTAAAATAAAGATAACTATAGCCTGAATCCAGTTTATCCCGCCCTGCACTGAAATCATAACATGGTACCGGATCACTGCCTTCCTGTGCTCTCTGCCTTTAACTACTTCCACTGTCTCACAGGAGTAGAGGCCTTCATCAGTGAAGGAAGGTGTTAAAACGAGTCCCTGGCTGAGCAGAATGTGTCGGGGACCGGGCTCAAGGATGTTACCAGAGAAGCTCCAGCTGATGGGGAGATTGGTATCAGGGGAGCAGCGGAGGAACTGTGCGACGCCAGGTGTGAGGTGGATGTCAGTAATCTGCTTTGTCACTATGGGACAATCAAAACAACCATCAAAATTCTCCTACTACTCTCCTCGCTAAGGTAAACGTGTGTAAAGAGCTTTATGTGGGGAATACTTGCATTGAGAGTTTGGGCAAATTCTAACATCACCATCAATGAGGTTCTGAATCCTGCAATAAATGAATTAAATCCTCTGGTTATTAACGTAGCACACAGTGGACATGTCTTAGTTAGCGTGACATACATGGAGAACTTTGAAGCACCAGCAACAGCAGCACACAGGCCTCTGAGATGGTCCCAGCCACAGTATGGATCTCTGGCTGTAAGGCAGTCATCACAGGATGTGTAGCGGCTGCAGTCCCTCACACTGAGCTGAGCAACAGCACTTCTAGTTGCGCTGTACAGCTGACCCTGCAGATCACCAGAGGTCAAAGGTTAGCTCCAGGTCCATTGAGCCTACAGACATTAGCTGTAACCTACGCTTCTAGAGAAGAGCTGAAGGAAGCGAATGGGCTGAGGGTCCTGAAACAGCTGCAACTCCTCAATGATTCGCCCTCCATCATCATCAGACCACACCACCTTCTGCAGCCAACCAGAGTCTAGAGGACAGAACAAGTTTAACGAAATATTGAGTTTTGAACTTAAAGAGGGCTGGGTCGGTGCCAGTCAATGATGAGGTCTTGGGTTTTCTTGGTATTCAGAGCGAGATTGCTGCTAAGTTTCTTTTATAATCGGCACTGCAAAGATCTCTCTTACATTCACAGTGAAACTGGGTGTAGCTTTGCCTGTTCATGGGCCAATACAGACATTCTCCAGTCTGATCCCGCCAACAACGCCACGATGTGTGAAAAAAGTCAGTATTTATGATCCAGTTACTTACTGTTGCTAATAAACATGATGTTGTGCTGCTGTCCATCCAGAGAGGTTACTTTGTCAACAACAACTTGGAGAACAGACCCAACCAGCAGGGGCCTCCCAGTGATCGGTGCCACCGCCCTCCATCAGAGGGTGGTTCTTGACAACATCAAGGTTGAATCTGGGATGTCCCGAGAGGTCCTCACACCGTTGGCTCGGCATTTCCATCATTAATGCACTGATAATGCAGATCAGAGACTGTGTGAGGTGGATCATTTTCAGTACCATCTTATAATTGTTCTTGGTCTTGGTGCTTACTGAACGAGGGTAGGAAAGGCACTGTCTCTAAAATTTCTCACCCAGTTGCCATGAGTGACTCTGGCTGGCAAGTTCCCTGAAAACTTGTCGGATGACTGATGTTTCATGCGCAGACAGCGGACTGACTGCAGGT